>CM062873.1:19335376-19337876 GCA_031772225.1 Eubasilissa splendida | reverse complement strand
GGGGGGGGGGGGGGGGGGGGGGGGGGGGGGGGGGGGGGGGGGGGGGGGGGGGGGGGGGGGGGGGGGGGGGGGGGGGGGGGGGGGGGGGGGGGGGGGGGGGGGGGGGGGGGGGGGGGGGGGGGGGGGGGGGGGGGGGGGGGGGGGGGGGGGGGGGGGGGGGGGGGGGGGGGGGGGGGGGGGGGGGGGGGGGGGGGGGGGGGGGGGGGGGGGGGGGGGGGGGGGGGGGGGGGGGGGGGGGGGGGGGGGGGGGGGGGGGGGGGGGGGGGGGGGGGGGGGGGGGGGGGGGGGGGGGGGGGGGGGGGGGGGGGGGGGGGGGGGGGGGGGGGGGGGGGGGGGGGGGGGGGGGGGGGGGGGGGGGGGGGGGGGGGGGGGGGGGGGGGGGGGGGGGGGGGGGGGGGGGGGGGGGGGGGGGGGGGGGGGGGGGGGGGGGGGGGGGGGGGGGGGGGGGGGGGGGGGGGGGGGGGGGGGGGGGGGGGGGGGGGGGGGGGGGGGGGGGGGGGGGGGGGGGGGGGGGGGGGGGGGGGGGGGGGGGGGGGGGGGGGGGGGGGGGGGGGGGGGGGGGGGGGGGGGGGGGGGGGGGGGGGGGGGGGGGGGGGGGGGGGGGGGGGGGGGGGGGGGGGGGGGGGGGGGGGGGGGGGGGGGGGGGGGGGGGGGGGGGGGGGGGGGGGGGGGGGGGGGGGGGGGGGGGGGGGGGGGGGGGGGGGGGGGGGGGGGGGGGGGGGGGGGGGGGGGGGGGGGGGGGGGGGGGGGGGGGGGGGGGGGGGGGGGGGGGGGGGGGGGGGGGGGGGGGGGGGGGGGGGGGGGGGGGGGGGGGGGGGGGGGGGGGGGGGGGGGGGGGGGGGGGGGGGGGGGGGGGGGGGGGGGGGGGGGGGGGGGGGGGGGGGGGGGGGGGGGGGGGGGGGGGGGGGGGGGGGGGGGGGGGGGGGGGGGGGGGGGGGGGGGGGGGGGGGGGGGGGGGGGGGGGGGGGGGGGGGGGGGGGGGGGGGGGGGGGGGGGGGGGGGGGGGGGGGGGGGGGGGGGGGGGGGGGGGGGGGGGGGGGGGGGGGGGGGGGGGGGGGGGGGGGGGGGGGGGGGGGGGGGGGGGGGGGGGGGGGGGGGGGGGGGGGGGGGGGGGGGGGGGGGGGGGGGGGGGGGGGGGGGGGGGGGGGGGGGGGGGGGGGGGGGGGGGGGGGGGGGGGGGGGGGGGGGGGGGGGGGGGGGGGGGGGGGGGGGGGGGGGGGGGGGGGGGGGGGGGGGGGGGGGGGGGGGGGGGGGGGGGGGGGGGGGGGGGGGGGGGGGGGGGGGGGGGGGGGGGGGGGGGGGGGGGGGGGGGGGGGGGGGGGGGGGGGGGGGGGGGGGGGGGGGGGGGGGGGGGGGGGGGGGGGGGGGGGGGGGGGGGGGGGGGGGGGGGGGGGGGGGGGGGGGGGGGGGGGGGGGGGGGGGGGGGGGGGGGGGGGGGGGGGGGGGGGGGGGGGGGGGGGGGGGGGGGGGGGGGGGGGGGGGGGGGGGGGGGGGGGGGGGGGGGGGGGGGGGGGGGGGGGGGGGGGGGGGGGGGGGGGGGGGGTGGGGGGGGGGGGGGGGGGGGGGGGGGGGGGGGGGGGGGGGGGGGGGGGGGGGGGGGGGGGGGGGGGGGGGGGGGGGGGGGGGTGGCGGGGGGGGGGGGGGGGGGGGGGGGGGGGGGGGGGGGGGTGGGGGGGGGGGGGGGGGGGGGGGGGGGGGGGGGGGGGGGGGGGGGGGGGGGGGGGGGGGGGGGGGGGGGGGGGGGGGGGGGGGGGGGGGGGGGGGGGGGGGGGGGGGGGGGGGGGGGGGGGGGGGGGGGGGGGGGGGGGGGGGGGGGGGGGGGGGGGGGGGGGGGGGGGGGGGGGGGGGGGGGGGGGGGGGGGGGGGGGGGGGGGGGGGGGGGGGGGGGGGGGGGGGGGGGGGGGGGGGGGGGGGGGGGGGGGGGGGGGGGGGGGGGGGGGGGGGGGGGGGGGGGGGGGGGGGGGGGGGGGGGGGGGGGGGGGGGGGGGGGGGGGGGGGGGGGGGGGGGGGGGGGGGGGGGGGGGGGGGGGGGGGGGGGGGGGGGGGGGGGGGGGGGGGGGGGGGGGGGGGGGGGGGGGGGGGGGGGGGGGGGGGGGGGGGGGGGGGGGGGGGGGGGGGGGGGGGGGGGGGGGGGGGGGGGGGGGGGGGGGGGGGGGGGGGGGGGGGGGGGGGGGGGGGGGGGGGGGGGGGGGGGGGGGGGGGGGGGGGGGGGGGGGGGGGGGGGGGGGGGGGGGGGGGGGGGGGGGGGGGGGGGGGGGGGGGGGGGGGGGGGGGGGGGGGGGGGGGGGGGGGGGGGGGGGGGGGGGGGGGGGGGGGGGGGGGGGGGGGGGGGGGGGGGGGGGGGGGGGGGGGGGGGGGGGGGGGGGGGGGGGGGGGGGGGGGGGGGGGGGGGGGGGGGGGGGGGGGGGGGGGGGGGGGGGGGGGGGGGGGGGGGGGGGGGGGGGGGGGGGGGGGGGGGGGGGGGGGGGGGGGGGGGGGGGGGGGGGGGGGGGGGGGGGGG
>CM062873.1:18912123-19335276 GCA_031772225.1 Eubasilissa splendida | reverse complement strand
ATCCCGATAATTAGATTCGAGCTTATCCGGTCTCGTGACTCGGGAGGGTGAATGGGGCTAATGTGTTTCCTTTTCATTTGAGTACGCCCCGAGGCGCATCCATAAATTGCCTAACTAATTTATTTACCCTTAACAAATATTCACACCGCAGCACAACCTACCCATGTAGTACCGTGCAACGTGTGCCACAGGAGAATATTTGTTTGTATAGTAAAATAGCGTACCCTTAGGATACATATCTAAAAGTTTATAATATTACACAATTTTGTAACTACAGGAACTGTTTGTAAGTTTTTTTTATAAACATATATACTATATCTTAATAATGATTGTGTTTCGTCTAAATCCCTTCATGGGAGAGTATATTTGATAGTCAACCTTTTAATGACTGTCTTGTACCCACTGGTTTCTGTCTTTCTGTACATAACACTTGATTATCCGTTCGTTTGTAATGTTGATGCTGATGCTGATGACCAGTCTTTGGATAGTTTTATCCCGAGCCGAGAACTGTCGAATATTGCTGAACCTCAACCCCAACAGCCGGTTTCAATGTGTTACTGCGTACGAGAGTTCAGTTCACCTCTTGTCTATACAATCTCTTTGGGCCCGAGTATAGTCAGGAAATGATAAGTTATATATATGAGTTATTCGTTGACATTTTTCATTGCAGGAGCATACCTGAATTGAAGAAATATTTGTACGTGAATTATATTTATTATTAAGGGAACACATTCTTATTGTGAAGTTGTAATTATTCAGAACAGACGGTCTGTGACATTTTAAATATTAATTATTAAATGTATTAATAATGGAACGATAGATGTATTAATTTGAAAAAGTGTAACATATATGTTCGAAAATTTGTCGTCAAAAGTACTGTCGCTGTAGCATAGTTGGATAATGCACCTTCCACCGTTTGGAAAGAGATCCAGGTTCGAATCCCGGTAATTCATTTTTATTATATTTTGTACACATTGATACAACTTTATTATTAGGAGAATACATTCTTATTGTGAAGTTGTAATGAATTGATAATTCTGGCGTCTGCTATCAGTTTACTCAAAGGTATTTGAGATTCTGTAAAAATAAGGTAGATGGCTCTTTTAAATAATGGAACGATTAAATGTATTAATATCAAAAAGGTAACATATAGGTTCGAAAATTGTCGCTAAAAATATTGTCGCTATAGCATAGTTGGATAATGCACCTTCCCCGATTAGGAAAGAGATCCAGGTTCGAATCTCGGTGGCGCAACAACAATATTTTTCGATAAAATTGATTTTATATGTATATCTTTCTAATTAATATATTTAAAATATCACAGACCGTCTGTTCTGAATAATTACAACTTCACAATAAGAATGTGTTCTCCTAATAAATCTTTCTAATTAATACATTTAATTAGTATTTAAATTATATTTAGTTTTTAAAATTATGTTATATTTAAACTGTTATGTATATTAAAATGTTACATTGAAACTACTGTTATATTTAAATTAAATAAATTGTTATTATAATGTAGATGCGTTGCTGTAAATAAATAAATAAACATATCTCAGAAATAAATCTCAGTTTCTTGTTTATGTATTGAGATTCTGATCTGATAAACTGAGAGATTACCTTGAGATTGATAGAGAGTCTAAGAGTCTCGAATTTAAGTGCACGACGTTTGATTTGTACTAGGTATAAAATGTAAAACCTTAAATACCTATTTATTTTGAAAGATAGACAAACAGAATGCATTCATTCTGTTTTAACGCTGAGGAGATTTAAATTCATTCAAGTGACTAATGAATCATAAATGTTCAACAAGCTTGAAGTCTGGCGCAAGATGACAACAGACATTCGCTGCAGACAGTTACGTACAAAAGCGATTGATTCAGTGAGCCTTTCATTGATTAGTGGTGTTACAATTAGTCGACAGCTGTAATAAATGTGTAAATCGTACAACCTTAAAGCATAGTGTGCCACATGGGTGGCGTTCCTTCAGGATAAAAAAATATTGACGGCTCGAAACGATAATAAAACCTACATCAGTGCGTGTGTGTGCGATGCACCCCTGGTATAATTGAAGAGGGTAGATCGGCGGACCTTCACATGTGCACTACGATCGCATTGTCCTCTCTGAATAGAGCCGCAGTAGGCTCACTCTGCGGTCGGGATGGTCGTCACGGGGCCCGTCGCGGCGGCCGCGAGATTGTTGCAGATAAAGCCTAACAAAGGCGGGATTATAAACTGCGTTTTAAGGGACTCCTCGTGGCAGGTTCATCAGTGGTTCATCTGGTGGGGTGGCAAACCCAACCGCCGATTAATTACAATATTTCATATTCATTTATATATTATATAATTCAAATTAATGTACATTTATAATAATTAAAAATATCAACAAATTAAAAAATGTATAGAATATATTATTAAGGAGAAAACATTTTTGTTGTAAAGTTGCATTTTCAGAACATAGTTCTGTGATATTTTAATACAAATTAAATGATTAAATAAAACACAACCACGAATTTTATTAAACGCCAACCGGTTTCGCTTAGGTCAAGCTTCGTCAGGGCGTATTAAAAACTAACAATAAATATTAAAAGAGTGCACTTACATTAAAAAGGAGACAGAATATAAAATTACATACGATAGGGAGAACTCAATATTTTTTTTCTTTTTAGTTGATTTGAAAATATTTATTTGATTCGCTGCGCCCTACCTCGTATAATAATGCAATCCAATCATGACACTACAGCTCAACTTCTCTCTGCTCTCTCTCGCCAGTCATTGACTATGAGAAGATCCAGGTCTTTCTGGATCTCATCCAGCCAATTGAGTCGCGAACTGCCTCATATTTTATTTCGGTCTCTTCAAACATCATATTTTTTTATTAAAAACATCGAATTTTATTTCAAGTTCAGATGGAGTTCTTTTTTTTTGAAAATGTCTATAGAGCCTCGTCTACAACGTTTTGTCTTGCTGTCTAAAAAGATGTTATATACCCGTAACAGCATTTTTATATATTACACCCCTAAAGTATAGTTCTTAAGTCTCGATAATGTCCTTTTATATAAAATAATATTTCGGTAAATTTTTGTATTGATACCACTGGCATGGGTTGTTGGCGTTAAATTTGATTGCAGTTAGTATGATATGATGCATGCGCAGCACTCACCGCATTGCAAAATAACAAAAAAAAAATACTAAAACGTAAACAAAAATTAGTACCGTATTATTTTTATGGTAAAAAGGTAAATATTTGAAAACTTTTTTATAAAAATGAGTTATATGTTACGAGCTATCAGTAATGATGAACATGCCTGTCAACCGTGACAGGCACTTAACCCTTCCCAAACCATGCAGTAACACAGGTCTACCATCATAATTAAACCTGTAATATTTCGGTAAATACATGCAACATAAAATTTATATTTTAGATAATCCTAAAGAAAATATTAACGCCTTGGAATGACTAGTGAAAAACCAATTATGAAAAGGGAATCGTACAAAAATAATAATTTTTTTCATTCAATCCGTTGGTAAAAATACCATTTGTCATATGAAAGACAGAGGTCACACGTTATTTTCACAGTGAAAAGGACAACAAACATACAAATATAATTGTCTCTTTCTCACTAATTAAATGAAGAGAGATAAGAAGGAAGGACACATTGTACGGAACTTAATGAATGCTCTAAATTACGTAATTAATCGTTTTTTCCAAATTGAATGCTCAATATCTAGAGTAAATTCATGCCATTTATGCTAATAAAAACATTTTTTCTAACTGTTATTTACGGTAACACGAGTTGACAGCATGGCTGCGTTCGGGTATTTTATATCATGGTATGGTAAAGGTTAACTCGTCTACCGAATAAAAGTGTCCTTGCTTCGCAACGCCCATCAAGCTGGTGTCGTAAAAGACAGACTAATGAATGATAAGTAATGATAACAGCTTAAAAAGTAAATCTTTTTCAATGAGAATGTTTATATTTCGTTGTCGATGAAGAAGTTAATTCCATTTATTTTCTATCAAATCTCCAGACACAACCTCATTTATTAGGCAGAACGCAAGTACATATAATTAATTTATTTTCTAGCATAAAATAATATATTAGAAATAAAGGTAATCACTTTTCTAGACTTGGTCTGTTCTAAAGCAATTAATTACCTGTACAGTTTTTAGAAGTTGTATATCAAAAGGTACAATCAAAAGTCATAAAAAAGATTTTTGTCTATAATATAGTGGGAGACAAAATGTATAGGTAGCTAGGTTAGCTCAAATGACAAATTAGTTTCATTTCGTTTTCTACCCATATCAAGCAACCACTTTGTTATTTTTGGTTTAAAATCGTTAATTACTTTGCACCCTAGATCTAGTGGCAATTTATTAAATATACGCGGTGCATAAAATAAGAAAGTTCGTTGACCAAATTTGTTATCCATTTAGGCGCTAAAAATATCCTAAGGTTTCATCATAATCTTCAGACTTTGTTAATCTACTACTTGATGATAGCCTCCCCATACTCTGCCACTTTCATTAGTACTTTGTCATATCACTCTCACTGTTTCGATCATTTCGTCTACCCAACGAGACTTTGGGCATCTTCTATGTCATTCCTTGTCTAGTTTGATAACATTGTTTTATTGGGTTTTTAGTAGTAACAATGTCGTCTTCCACCTTGATCTACGCTTTAACATGCGTGTTTTCTTTTCAATATTTCCACACTTATTTCCATACCCTATATATTGAATAATTTCATTAAAATTATTGTTATTATATATTCTAATTAAAATAATGGAAATTATCACAGCTTCTTACCTAAGCATATTTTGATTTAGATTAAATTATAAGCCAATCTTTGGACATCCCTAAGTCAATCCTTGTCAGAAGCAGAAACGCTTGGCAAAAAATTACTCTTTCATTCTGACATATTATTATTACACTGGTGGTCATAACATGTCATCGTTTGCACTCAGAATGTATAATAAGTCAATTAAATAAATATCAGATATCGCATAGCTAATTCATTATATTTTAAAAGAATGATATATAGAAATATGGGGGGTAATTACAGGGCTTACGACACATGTCTTCGGCTGGCTTAAATGATTACTTTATATATATATAACGTTCACCAATTCTCACCCCTCAGTGTCCATATTTATCAAATGTTAGAAAATTCAATATATGTTATTACATGGGCTCGCTTCGAATACCACTACAACGTCGCCATCTATCGACCAAATTTGATAATTTATTTTTTCTTGAAACGGCATATTATATGTCAACTCAATGAGAATTGTTGTGCCTTTATAAATAAAAATCCAGTAATTGTGTGTTCTTGGACATATTCAAATATTGCTAATATAATAAATCAATTTAAAAATAGTATTCTGTAGACGTATTTTATTAAATGAAAAAAAAATCATACGGTAAATAGATTGTAGTTTTCTTTAAGTTCAAATTCATAATTAAATGTTTTATTTTATTATGGACTTGTTATTTACCATTTTGTATATATTAAGAGCAAGGTTTTATAATATAATTTTTCTCATCACTAATGGGACCCGAAATGAAAATTGTAATATGCACAATATAATCTGAACTTTATTTATATTTATTGAATTCATTAAAAAATAAAATACAATACATAAACTTATATTTAAATTTCAGGTCTGACTTATTACAAAGTTACTTCAATCTCTTCAGATTTATGTTTTTACATCCTCCATGTTTTGAAATAATGGCACCTTCTTAAAAACCCTAAAGGTTTATGGTTTTGGAATATAATTAAGCAGGTAAATCATATGTTATTACTTATTTCGTACAGAAAAATGCCTGTATTTCCATGTTATTATAATATTTATCAGGCTCTGGTTTTTGTCAATCTTCATATGATTTTGTTGACTTGATTGATAATAAACGCAGTAGAGATACATGTAGGATATATAATCAAAATGTTCAGGATCTACTCGGTCAATAAATTAAAACACAGGTTGTTGTTATATGCCAGATTTATCAAAGATAACTGACTTAAAAAATATTCACTGTGTCTTATATAGGCAGATTTACGGTCTACATGCTATTTACTCTCATGTGGCGGACGTTATATAAATAAAACGTTATACATACTAAATAAGACCAGGTGTTCTTTTTAAAGTGAGAACTCGGACGCGAGTACATTGCAATATGCTATGTACAAGATGCACGTGTTTCTACTATTTGAATTAAGTAATTTGAAGTAACTTTGTAATGAGTTCAGAGTTAATTTAGTTACCAGATGAGCAAAAAGTTAAAATGTTGATAATTTTGTAATAAAAATACAGTAGTACTCATAAATATTACGCAAATGGCTTTATTAGTATTCAATATTGTTATAAAGTTGACCCTGCAATATATTACAAGAAGGTTTAAAATTTGAAACCAAATGATGGTACGGACAAAAGGTTGGGCAGCCCACCCGGCGAAGCGTTTTTCTCTCCAGCCCGAGCTGCATTGTCTCCCGCCCCAGATCTGCCAATCGGCACAAAACAGCCGCTCAATTTGTTGTCGCACCCGATGCGGTCGCGGCTTCGCTCCGCCATTTTAAAACTGAAACTGTTTACATTTCGCTTTGTATTCCGGATCCGCCGAACAAAAGAGCACGAAACGCGAGCTGAACCGCCCGGAATTTCGGAGATAATGCCGCCCGCGGGCGAGGGAACCAATTCCATTCCTCCCCGCGTTATAATTGGGCTGCAACCCCCAACCCCGCTAAGATAATAGAAAAGCAATTGTAACCCGTCTCGAAAATAAAAATTCAAACATTAAAATACGTAAATGTGTGATTGAATTATTATTTTTAAACGCGCGCTTTTTGCTCTAGTGGTGAGGCACTTGTTTAGTTATCTACGTCAGTTCTTCGTGACTGAGGATCGTGATCTCTACACGAACTCCCGCCCTCTTGACTACATTCTTTTACCTGCAGATCTTAGGGCCATCACCAGAGAAGTGCCTGTTGCATTTTTTACGCGATCGGTACAATGGGCGAAGGATCTTCCAGGTTGCAGGTTGAGAGTCTGTCCTTGATTTTCAGTTCCTGCAGAATGGAGACATTTGTGCATCTCGTCGTCAACACGTCTCTCCAACACCACATCTCAAAGGTACCAATCCGTCCTTTCTCCCTTGCTTTCAGGATCAATGATTCCACACCATATAAAAATATAGGATGCACCAGAGATTGTACAAGCCTGACCTTTATTTTCTTGAATATACCGCAGTCTTTCCATAACTTTTCGCCATATCTATGCATCGTTTAATTTCTGACTTGCGACTACCCTAATCAGCAGACTATTCACATTACTCTGTTCTGTCTTTATGCTAGTAAATTACTCAAGTCATATAAATGACTATTTTCTGAATTGTAAATTCCTTTCGGTTGATCCGTTTTGTATGGAGTCGTTACCTATGCTGTTTTTTAACAGAATAACATTGGAAAGGGTTGCAAATCATTGAAGTATCTACTTTATCTTTTACTAATTCGCGAATTTTACTATCTTACTGTTTTTAAGGTGTTGATTTCATGATTGTTCTTTAAATTTGGTGCACAGATTGGTTTTTGATTTTGGAAAAACAAAAAGCAATTGGCAGTACTATTTTATACGTTAACCTTTAATATAAACAATTATTTCCTTTAGTTATTACGTGAAGGATTTTCTAACAATAAATGAATCATGTTCAGTCATGAAAAGTATTCATAAAAACGTTCATACATTTTTTATATGCGTAAGAAGGTATTATTTTACGTTAAAACATAAACTTTAAAAACACTATTAATAGTACAAATTACAAATATGGTAGGGTCGTATAAACGATGGAGTTATTTTGTATAAAGACGTTGGTTAAACGAAAGTACATATATTATGTATGATTGTATGATACCATTGGTAACAGCATAACCTAAATCTATACCTACTACAAGCCACTGGTCGTCGGAATAATTGAAATCCCTGACAATTTCAAGGTCTGAAAGATCGTCTGTTCGTGAAAGCTGGTTATGTCGATTAACGATCATTGGCTTTGTTTTTTCCTTGTTCATCTCAAGGTACAATTTTTACTTTCTTCTTCATTACGACAGAGTAGTGTTGCCTTTTCTTCTTCGTATGTAGCGATCAAAGTTGCCAAAATACCTGAGATTGGAAATCTTTCTGACTTTTCAACTACAGCACAAATAATAGTTTCTAAAGATAGTATTTGAATTATGCCAATACAATGATAAAAAGCGACTCGAGATCGCGCCCTCGTAATGCAAGCATCTGGCATCTCGACAGTCAAGTTTTTCACGCGTTTTTAGATGAATTTTGGGTGAAATGCATTTCACAGCTGACGTCTTGCACAATCCAGCAGCGGACGCGGCCACTGCACTTCTCGTGTTTCCGTGAAAGCAACGTTGAGTGTTCTGTCACATATTTTAAAGGCGTGCAGAAAAGGAAGGGCTAAACGAGATGAAAAAACTACAAAGTCAGTACGTATATAAGTATATTTTATGTTTATGTTAAATTCTGAGAATTGCCGCATATAAATTAAAAATAACTAGATACCTACTGCATGTTTGCATGTGAGTATTTTTGGCATCAAAAACAATACGTTAAAAATATTACCAGCTGTTTTTGTCACAGCTTTGCAGTAGGTAATTAAATGTCTTCAAGGGTAAAATTTTTCATCTAAATACTCTCATAGTTGTGTGTATGTGTTATGTGCAGAATTTACCCGAAAGGAAGGTTTGAATAAAAATTGATTATATTTATTTTACTTTCTTTATATTTGTATTAAAAATATCACAGACCTATGTTCTGAAAAATTGCAACTTCACAATAATAATGTGTTTTCCGTAATAATATATAATTTGTATAAATGTTTCCAAAATCTAATAAAAATTAAATATCAATTAATTCTAGCGTCTCCTATCGGATTTTACTCAAATCTGCTTTCAAATAATGAAACAACATACCATAATCGGTTAATGCATTTTGCCGGATATGAAGAGATCCAGATTCGAATCCCGGTAGCAACAAAAATATATTTTAAATAAATTGATTTTATATGTATATCTTTCTAATTAATACATTTCATTTGTAATGATTATACTTAGATCACTTACGTACGCTTCATGAAATAAACCATTCGCAAAATTACAGAATTTTCGATTTATTTTTTTTAATTTACAAATTAAGTACGTAGTAAATAAAATTCTAATTATAATTTATAACAACTCCAATAACGGATTGTATAATAACGCAATGAAACTTTAAGAATAATAATTTGTTCTAGTTTAGTGAATATTAGAATTTATTTTTGTTTTTTAAAAATAACAAAATTGTATCGGAAAAGAGCGCAACAATTTATCACATAATTATATATTGCATAATTATATTTTAAAAGAACTAAAATAAGTTTGAATGCGTTGGAAGTACGTCGCTTAGGCGAATACCCAGAAAATCGAATAGAGTGAAGAATGAACAAGTTGGGGGCGTATATGGACCTGTTTGAAGCGAAGTCCTGTCATAACCGAAGCGCGTGCAAGGGTCGTGTGCCAAGACAGAAAAGTATGGTGTTCTATCCACTCTGCCTACCCTTCGATGGCATGGGATGGAGTAACTATATTTTCGTCAAGGATCTAGATAATTTACTTATCTAAAATTGTATCTATATTTAATTTTATTTAGACCACTGTGAATTATTCATACGTTAACCGTTTATTCTAGGATAAAAGAACACTTAAATTACCTTAATAACAATAACTTTTCAGAATTTTTCAACCAACTTTTGGAGACAGGCCACAATTTTATAAAATAAGAAGGTATTAAAATTTTATAGATTAATAATATTGGAGAACTTAGAAATTTAATAAATCACTCAACACTAAATCCAATATAATTAATAACCAATTAAACTTTGTGTCGTACGTGACATTTGTCAGGGCGTCAACTGGATTCATCCAGGAATAAACATGAGATTGGTGAGTGCTATGTACAGAATTGGCTATTAAATCTCCCATCTGCCTTCAACAGTCACTCTTAAGGGAAAATAAAAAAAAATAAGTAAGAAATTTACAACATTGCAATTGAGAAAAATTATCACATAATTAAAATAAATGAGAAAAGAAGGTAAACGTTATCAAAAGATTTACAAATAATCGCTTCGTTAAAACTACATTTCAAAGTACAAAATAGCTCCATACAGAAGCATTCATCAACTTCGACCTTTAACTCATATTTAACAATACCACCGGTAGGTGTATTAGTGTGCTAGTGTAGGTGTACTAGTGTACTAGGTGACTAGCGCTCGAGGAGCAACCATAACTTAATGAAAGTTCATTTTTTAGTAGGTCACACCAGGTCGAATTTCACTTGACAAGTTTGCTACACGACGAATACAAAATTTAGGTTACTCGTGTCAATTGACGTTGTCCACGGTAAGATGTTGAAGTAATGTTTTTCCTTCTACGTGTAGATAATATCGAGCGGATAGGATCCAAATCGTGATCTTTCATTCTACCTTGGTCCATGGGCAATCCTCCAAGACTTTCTTACTAGCCATTCATTACATAACTAGATGAAGTAATGACACTCGTACAAAATGGCTCCTCCTCTTGTGCGGAAGTCCATTGTCAGGAAGGGATTTACATCCAACAAGAACAATCAAAATAATATACATTAACACAAAGTAACAAGGATGCCCAATACTAGTTATTACCCTTCATTTGAAATATGGAATCACATTTTTATAATAAATTATTTCCTCGAGACGCAGATCACGCTTCTGCCTTTGTCTCTGTTAGCGGAAATACACATAGAAAAATCCTTTCAGTATTGCTATGATGTGTTAAGCATAGAGGTCACTATCGTCGGGTGGGTACTATAACGTAATGTTATAACCTTACAAATAACTCACTATTTAATATATTTCCTATTTCAATGTCTCCCTGTCAATCACCTCCCCACTATTACCAAGACTCAGTCTACACTTTGTATTGGAGGTCGTTTAAATTTTATGGAACAGTTCAGTTGTACGCCAGTTCTGACGAAGATACGTTAGTATGAAAACCGGTTGACGTATAAGTAATTCACTACATAAAATTAAATATAGATACAATTTTAAATTATGCCTAACCATAAAGTTAACGCTACAGATATCGACAATAATTTACATATCATTTTATTTTACTCAAATCGTACCAAAAAATTCAATTATCGCTGCGAGGCGGATTATTATTGCCGACAGGCGAGACGTTACTGTCAGAGATGCGATTGGCGGTTAACTCGCAATCACTCCGTCGGATGAACGCAATATAGTCAGTGCGCGCAGGGTGCAGTGCGTAGCTAAAAGATATGTGCAGTATGTATTGTGTAACGCATATTTCAAACGTTGATGTTCGATGATTTTGTGCGCCCAAGATGTTTTATATTAAAAATCTCATTTAATAATATTTTATACAAGGCGTGGACAACCAGCGGTTTGCGAAAAACTGGCTGTCAAAATTTGTTTATTAAATGAACAACCGAATATTATTACAATATTTAAACTGATAAAACGTAAATAACATATTTTTTTTAGTGTCTTTTATTACTTCAATTATCGATTATGTTTAAAGTTTTATTTATAGGGCACAATTTTTGTGATAGAGCACCTCAAAAACACTTACATAGGCACTGAGAATGACTTTTACTATACTAAGGGCCGGTTGTGTGATCAGTGGTAACTTTTCACTATAGTAACATTTTACTAATGCCCGTAATAAAAATAATTTGCGGATTGTTCATACATCCAATTAACTACTGTCAAAGCATAGATGGAGATGTCTATAGGCGTGACAAATAATCATGAAATATGATTTTTTTTATGCATTATCTATAGATTTTTTCGCCTAGACGTTCGATATCGTATTATATGTGAAAATGTATATTAAACAACGAGATAATCACCGGACGAACTCTCATCACTAAAATAGCGGAATATTTAATGATTAATTGTCGCGTACTATAACCATCAAAATATCAATGTGTCAGATTACTTTTGGAACAGCTGTGGAAAGTCCGCCATATTTAACTGTCGATTCTCAATTTTACTATCAAATATCGTAGAGTAAAATGAGTTTACTACGAGATGTACTTTCGAAAAGTAAATATTTTTTTACTAACGATCAAACAACCCGTTTTCGCAAAAAAACCATAGTAAAAAGTTATTACTGATCACACAGCCGGCCCTAAGGTAATAAATATATGTACAACCAAGTAAAGAGTTTTTATTTCACAGGACCGATAAAAATATTATATAGTAAGAAATTATTGTATTTTTGATATAAAACTCAGTTTTAAATAGTAGTTGAAGCCTTAAAACGTGTACACAAATACATGATTTAATTTTAATAAAGTAACTTGTTTGTATGAATACGAAGCACTTCAATATTATAAAAAAATATATATATCATGAAAATGTAACTATTAATTTTTAACATTTTGGTAATTTCTTTAGTACTGATTTATCTTCCTGGCCTTGGCTTTGGACTCATAAGAAAATATATTCCATATCTAGAGAACTTTCTGACACTGAAGAGGGATTCAATTAATGTCTTACTTATTACAAATAACGTGATTAGTTTTATAGTAGTGTGAAGGTTTTGTCTATGGTACTGTTTAAAAAAAAACTAAATAATATAAATTAATTATAAAAATCCACATAAACGCTAAAAAAATGAATTAGTATATCATGAAAATATATTTTTATTGAGAAATTACAAATTTAAAACAAAATAGATTCATTCAAATATAGACTTATCGAGAAAAATCTAGAAATCTAAAAAAGATAACCCAGCTAAAAGAATAACAACATCGGACCAGAAAGACAACAAAATTAAAAGCTCAGTGCAGTTCATATATCATATGTGTGCTTATTGCTAATCGGAATCCTGGGTACCAGCTATCGATGGCATTTACATAAACACCTATCTTACTATTAGGAGAACACATTCTTATTGTGAAGTTGTAATTATTCAGAACAGACGGTCTGTGATATGGATTAAATGTATTAATATCAAAAAGGTAACATATAGGTTCGAAAATTTGACGCTATAAATATTGTCGATCTAACATAGTTGGATAATACATCTTCCCCTGTTAGGAAAGAGATCCAAGTTCGAATCTCGGTGGCGCAACAACAATAATTTTCGATAAAATTGATTTTATATGTATATCTTTATAATGAATATATTTAATTCATATTTTAACCTATCTCACTATTCAATTCATACAATTTGTTTTGAATTAGCATAAAATGTCCCTCCAAAATAAATATAAAAAAATAAGATAAATAATATAATAAAGTTGTTGGTTTCTCAAACGACCGATTAATGTGTAAAACAATAAACATTTTACACAAAAAACCGTAAGAATCATCAGTACGTTAATTTACACGAATGAAGGAGTGTAATTTTTGCGCCGCTTGCTATGACAGCCGGCCCGCGCGCCATCTGTCTAAACGTATACACTTAATTTTTTACATGAAGTGGATTTATTGCTCCATAAAAATATGTTTTCCTCGGTGGATTACCTGAGACGCGCGGCCGGGCCGCTCTCGCCGGCCGGACGGGGCACCGCTCCAAAGTAAACAGCGCCCGACGGCCGAAGTGACGAAGCGTTTCGGCGGCGACGCGACGCCGACGCCTCGAAATAACACTTGCGTACAAAAAACATTTTCTCTCTCGGAACATTTTTGTGAAATGTTCGCCTCTGTAATTTGTGACGCGCGCCTCGGACGTACGCCAATCCGCGTCTTTCAATTAGTGATGGTAAAATCGTTATTTAAACCGCGATTGTGTTCGATTAACCTAATTCTTCTAGTACGTTAAAAAGTGAACCTCCAACAGTTAAATCTTAGTTACCAATCATCGTTGAATCTCGGTTACCAATCAGTAGCATAATCACAGTCGCGTAACGGTTTACCATCACTATCTTTCGTATCGACGTTTAATGTTGATTTAATATTTAATAATGTTGAATACGCTTTTAAAGATAAAATATATAGTAGAGCCTCTGTGTTTGTCACTTCCACCGCCCGGCAATGCTGTCTAACTGGGCCAAAACGCAGAATATGATCGGAAAGTGACACCCAAATGGATGCAACGGTAATGTGATTGACTGCTTCAAGAAGGTTTTAAAAAAACAGACAGAAACAGGCAACATTGGGCTTTGGTAAAATCGAGTGCTACTGAATCATCGGCAAACGAAAACTATCACAAGAATTACAGTTACCCTATGTTTAAATTGTCTCCTTCTAAATATTAATAACTTTCCTCCTCTTTCGCTTCTACCATCATGTCTCCCCAGTTTTAACCTAAAATTTATTAATTTGCGTAACGTATTAATTAAATTTCAGTTATTTGTTATGGGAAAAACCCTCAGGAATAGATTAATGATGAATATAGAGGGTTCACTGTATTATATTCACTTTTTTTTAATAATCTTAAAAAAACTTGATCTACAAAGCATATTTTCTGCGGCTTCAATATTTCAAATATGAATGAAATACTATGCTACAGCGACGATATTTTTAGCGACAAATTTTCGAACCTTACCTTAATACATTTAATATTTCAATTAATATACTTTAAACACAGTCGCACACTCTATATAATCAAACACGAATATAATTTAAGTGAAATAAATCTTAATATATAGGAAGTAGGTACTCATAGAAATAACTATACCGTAAACTCACCAATAACTTGGTCATGGTAACAAGTTGAATTTCGTTGAAATTTTTCGTTGCAGGAGCACAACTGAATTGAAGAAATATTTGTACTTGGAATATACTTCGTTTTAAAATTAAATACTGTTATACCTAAATAAATAAAAAATATTATAATACATATTATGTTGTATTAACTAAAAAGATACACATATAAAACAATTTATCGAAAAAATATTGTTGTTGCTACCGAGATTCGAACCTGGATCTCTTCCTATCCGTCAACTTACCGTGTTGGTGTAGCATAATCGGTTAATGGATTTCCCCGGATAGGAAGAGATCCAGGTTCGAATCCCGATAGCAACAACAATATTTTTTCGATAAATTGATTTTACATCGTATCTTTCTAATTTATATATTTAATTTGTATTAAAAATATCACAGACCTACGTTCTGAAAAAGTGCAACTTCACAATAAAAATGAACCTTAAAAAAATATATGTATATTATTGTTTATGTTTTATATTGATGGTAATAAATATTTGATATTTTGGGTATAATATATTAGTTCTCATATTAATATGTACAATTTAGAATTAACAAAATAAGCTGCGCATGTGTTTTTCCTAACTTTTCACAAAATCTGTTCCAAATGTGTACTAACTGAACGCAACTCTCGCGCCACGCGATGTTCTGAATACACGTCTTCGCTTGAACAGACGTGTTGCAAAACGGCGCAAGTGTATATTTAAATCGGACTTGAATGAATGAGTTCCAATACACTATAATCGTGGTTTAATTTAATATTATAAAATACTTTTAATCCTACAATAAATAATTAATATTAATAATTTTCAAGAACAAAAATTAACAAACTACAAAAACATGCTCAAGTACTTTTACAGCATCGTTATTAGTAGCATAACCTAAATCAGTGTTAAGCAAACAACGTCTTAGCAGGTAAAAATTAAAATAATATTAGGAATATGAATTGAACAAAAAAGAAAACATCTCTGCAGGTACTACATATTTTCAATTTTCAATCATTAAATAAAATAATATGTACAATATTTATAACAAATATATATATATATATAACAAAATGAAAAATTTAATCAGTATCTTATTAATTAATAATTAAAGTAAGCCATACCGTTAGTGTATTTAGCGCTATTTAAAATTTTATTTATAGTTTCCATAACGGCGTCTTAGTGTGCGAGCACCACTTAAATGAGACACGATTAGACAATTCTCAGTACCATATACACATGTTGAGATTTTAATCTGGAGATAAACTCAGAGAAAAGCTTGAGATTGGTAAAAAAGAGACAACACGCACGCGACGATCGATTTGACAGCTAGGCTCAATATGTACGCACAAACTTCACCTAGAACCATAGACACCTACGATTGATTTTATTCTGAAAAGTTAAATATATAAAAGTACCAAATATGTTTTTTATAAGAATACGTTTTTCTGGATGTAATTATTTTTTTTTAAATACAATTAAAATATTTTTAGCGGGAAACCGAACCCCAGCCTTCTTTTGGCAAGCGGGGATACTTATCTACCACTATACTACCGAGAAACAAGGATCAGTTAATTATATCTCTGATATTTTAAAATTAAATAATAAAATAATCAAAAATAATAATCAATGCATTAAATTCAAAAAAAAAAAAAACAGCATTATATACTTATACAACAATTTGACACCACAGTCATGGTAAGATGTAGAGCATTTTTTTAATTTAAAAAAATTTTGGAGCGATTCCGGCCCGTACCGATAAAGGTAAAAATAAGACACGAGTAAAATTAAGAATATAAAAATGTTTTCAAAATATATAAAATTTTGCTATATTAAAATGGATTAAAAAATAAATCAATTTATTAACTTGAAATGAAATCTGGGTGCTTAGAGTTGACGTGCTAAAAGTGCTAAATATTCACAAATTACAAATGAACTCAACATCGGAATTTCGTGCGCCGTAATTACGGCCAGCTGTCAAAATACCATCTTCGTCCATCGCATCATCGGCCGTTGTTGAGGGGGCCGTCATGAGCCACATCGCTACTAAAATCCCAACATTAACCTCAAACCATTAAAACATAAACTTATATTTATGATGATTTTATTATTTCTTATTTTAAGCTCGTACATGCATAGAATGCGTATAGGAAACAAGAAATGTAGACAAGGGCGGTTCGCCGATCTCAGCTTCTCTCAGCCGGCGATGATGATGACAGAAGAAAGAAAACACAAAATATCTCCAATCTAGGTACAAAATCGAGAATGCGATTTCGCCCGCAGAATACCTCCTTTTATTTTAGTTACGAACATTACATTAATTTATTAGCAAGGCGCATTTTATAAGAAAATAACAGTCTTTGTTTTCTGAAATCTATCCCGTCTCTCCGGCGCCGCGTCGATGGTTATACCTCCAAATCACTCTCTCGTATCCTTACAACATCAAATAATTGGCGTCACCTCGGCGATTTGTCCATCCTGTGCGATACATACGTATTCATTTGTATCGATAAGTAAATTCCGCTGACGCATCAACACACAAATTAGGAATAAATGCACGGTTGGTACGTTTAAGAAAGAGTTGCTAAGATGGTTTAGTCATGTGCAATATAGAAGAGAAGATGATGGTTAATAATATACAAGACCCGAGTATAAACAAACTAAGGTAACTACCAGATATTTTAGATATTCGATTGATAGAAGTTTCAAAACTCGACAATAATCGACCAATAAGTAATATAGGACATGCTCATGGTCTAGTGGTTACGATACTGGCCTAGTGATCTAGTGGTCGGGGGTTCGAGCCTCGTTCCACGAGGCCATCAAGTTAGTCCTATTTTCATAGCACGAGCTTAGTTTTAAAATAGTAAGAATATTGATGAGATACATATTCCGCATATGCAACTTTACATTTGAAAAAAAGTGATATAGATTTGAAAATATATATATTTAATGAGGCTAAAAATAATTTTTACCAAAATTAAAAGATATTTATTACAGTAGAAGCCCGATTATCCGAGGTAACGTGAATCGAGTCTACCTCGGATATTTATGTGGAGGTATATAGCCTCCACTCTTGTCATCACCGCCCGGCGTTACGGAACGCATCCTGCAGATATAAAATCAAACTACCAGCAGCCGTAAAGTCTCCCAGTACCGACGTCATGTAACAATACGATCGTGTCTCGAACTCACTCCCAGCGACAAGGAACGTTTCCGTTAACTATTCTCGTGTAGTAATTTTGTTGTACAGCTTAAATACTTTACACTTAACTGTAAACTGTGCCTGTTAATAAATTAAGTGTTAACCGTATGTAGTATTTCCTTCACATCTCTCACATGCTGAATACATTCTGCGACTATCAAACGGACACGTGAGTGATGGGTGAATATTGGGGCATCCATTACTCACACTATTTTAAGCAGTTTCATTATTCACACATCCTGTCAAAATTCTTCTGATTTGCATCAACATACAATACACTCACATAAACATTAATCCATAACTCCAATCAAAATTACAATAATATGAAAGCCGCTGCTGATTTTTAATGCAATAAAAATAGTCTTATTGAAATAGTATGCCAATGCGAAAAAAACAATGGCATATTATTTCTTAAGCAATATCATTTTATTGACTCAACGCTCAAAAGCTTTTTAAAAAATCATTCACCTCGGTTATCACGATGCCTGGATAATCGAGGTTCCGCTTTAATTCATTATAGTTAATGCAATATTCTAGCAAGAACCTTTTTTTACTTCATGGGTCCAGTACCAATGGTTCTAAGTAATATTTTTAGGGTAGCTTAGGCAGAGAAGTTTCAAAAGAATAAAAGAATTCTCTACACAATAGTAAAATTGGAAAGTTTTAGAAGCATTGCGTATTATTTTTGCAGTCAATTACTGATGTTAAGTATGAAGCATTATATTAAAAAATATATTAAGTACTGTCTCGTTCATAAATACCCAATTCGAACTTTGCACCCGAATACTAATTTATTCCGTAGCATAGTACGAACGGGCAAACAATTATTATTAAAAAGTTTGAGAAAAAATATATTTCTAGTGCGATATTACGAGAGATATATGGGATGGGAATCTCTAATTGCATTGCATGTAAAAAATTGAATTTAGAGGATTTAATTTAGGAATGTAGAAGAATGAGCTGTTGATTGTTTTTAATTAAATTTAGAAAATAAAATATAATCACATCTTCGCCACGGCCATTTATATTTCGGCAAACCTTACGTTTATTGAAAGTTTAACTTTGAAAATAAATATGATAAACAATTATCTTTGTACTTTTAATTATCGCGAATCACAATATCTAACTTCGGAACTCTACTTTCAGCCAAATTATTTATAAGAGTTCTTCGTTAATAATAATAATTATTATTATATATTTAGTTCACTTCAACTTCAATATTCCATATACATGTAACACCGTTGTTTTTTAAACAACAAAATACTACATAATTATGAAACAAACAGCTCACAACACGACAACGTGGTGTTTTAAATAGATAATATTAAATAAAATCACCAAATGCATTTGACACAATAATAGAACATTTGTATTATGTAGGTATTTTGACTGTTCTCAAAACATATGCATATATATCAACTAAGTATTTCAATAAATTATTTAATTTTCGATGGATTAATTAAAATGACAACACACATTGTGCGAAAGATGTACACAGCTGTTCACACAATTAAATTCTTGACTCATCAATTCATTTTTATGTGTTTATTTCCTTTCAAATTTATATATGTATATTTACATATAATATATATACCAAGGGCATGCTATACATACAAGCAAAAAAGTTATGTATAAACAAATATAAATTTAAAAATTGGACTAACATTATTTGCAATTAGTGCCATCTGTGTACCAGTATAAACTTTATTGCTTAGTTCTAAAAACTCACCGTTGTACTCATGGCGCTCTTTTTTTATTCGCCGCATCGTGCTATTTACATTACTCAGTTCTGTCTTTAAGCTAATGATTTACTCAAGTCATATAAATGGCTATTTACTGAATTGAAAATTCCTTTCGGTTTATTCGTTTTGTATGGAGTCATTACCTATGCTGTTTTTTAATAGAATAACATTAGAAAGAATTATAACTGTGTGTAAATCATTGAAGTATGTACTTCCTCTTTTACTTATTCGCGAATTTTACTATCTTACTGTTTTTGACGTGTTGATTTCATGATTGTTCTTTAAATTTGGTGCATGGATTTGGATTGGCAATTGGCAGAACTATTTCCTATGTTAACCTTTAATATAAATAAGTATTTCCTTTAGTAATTACGTGAAGGATTTTCAAACAATAAATGAATCATGTTCAGTCAAAGAAAGTGTTCTTAAAAACCTCCATACATTTTTTATATGGGTAAGAAGGTATTATTTTATGTTAAAACATTATTAATAGTACTCTAAAATTACAAATAAATACACGGTAGGGTCGTATAAACGACAGATTTATTTTGCCTAAAGACGTTAGTTAGTTAAACGAAAGTACATATATTATATATGATTGTATGTATATGATATATATATATACATAACTGGATATCTGTGCATCTGCCTGTTTGTTCTCTATACAATTCTACTACACCCTTTGATCTATACCAAACTCTGGATGGTTACGCTTTAAGACCCTGCGCAGCAAAACGTAGGCATCATCCATCCAACCCTTGGCCACCCCCTTCTCTCTTTTATAAAAATGTGTTTTAAATTGTATCTAATATATTAAAAATTATGCGTAGATAATCTTTAGAATTCTGCCATCCTGACTGCCTCGATCCTTACCTTAGCATACGTTCTAAATTTTGCAAAGTTACTATTTCGAACCATGTGTAAAATATAAGCAACCGTCCCACATCCCTTTGATCATCACAGCCTCTCCCCAAGATATAAATATGAATTATATTGAACACCATACAAATTTTGTAGTTGCAGTCTGATTTTGAGGAAATTGTAATCATAACACCCCACTCTCACAGATATTTCACCGCCATGTTGCAAATATCGTTATTATTTATAGTTATGTTCATTTAACTTTTCTCTTACAGTGCTAAAATAAAAACGCGCGTTCCGGTGCTGTAAACTCAGTGTACATGTAGACTTTTGCGAGTCAGATTAATATTAATATTTTACATCTATTACTTATATATAAATTCGTGTGTAAAAGTGTTTGTCATAAAGAACGACAACATAAAGACGCATAAGACACGTCCGCCACTAAAGTGATGACCGGCATCCGGCTTCCAGTGCCTTCCACACCACTTTATACGTATAAATACACGTATTGACAAATTCACGTCAGGTTCGTCAAGAAAATATTTTTTATTGTTGCGTATGATAAATACTTATGTATTGTAATTATTTTATCCAATATATAAATATATCACAGAAGAATATCTAAAATATGAACTCTGTATTTAGTATATTTACAGAGATATTCACATAATTAGAGGCAATGTCAACTCAGTTTACATTATCGGAGAAGGTTGACATGTTATTGACAGTATGGTTCCGTAAAAGCCGCAATTATTACATACAGTGATGTAATATCATATATTTTGCTAAGTGAATTATAAACCCTGTATGTGACTTGTAAACTGCGATCTATATTTGCATTAATGTTCTACGCCAGAATGGCTGTTACGAGCAATTACTATCGGGTCTGTATTATATGTATATCTGTATTCGGAATGTCCTGGAGATGACGTCTTGGTTCCGAGAGAGACCACGGCGCATTTATAATTTATGAATTCTTCGACCGGGTGAACCATTAACGTATTAGCTGCTCATTATTCAGGCAAGGATAAAAAAAAACTGAGAAAGGAGATATCGCTGCGCACATTGCAGCATCTCAAAGAAATCCGGTTTCATCACCTCCGCTTTAATGTTCCTTCTGGAGTAAAAATACTTCAGAGAAATACTTAAATATCTAGTCCTCTGTTTTTGCTTGCCTTGTTTATTTTTTGTTAGATTTATTTACAAAATATTACAAGAACTATAAATCACAGATACATTAACGCATATCCTTCTTAAAAGATAAATCAATTAATTTACAAATACTAATTAAATGTATTAATTGTAAAGATATACGTATAAAATCAATTTTATCGAATAATATTGTTGTTGCGCTACATCTATTTTCCAATCCGGGGAAGGCGCATTACCAACAATGCTACAGCGAATAGAATGATAGATGTATTAATTTGAAAAAGCGTAACATATGGATTCGAAAATTTGTCGTCAAAAATACTGTCGCTGTAGCATAGTTGGTAATGCACCTTCCCCGGATTGGAAAAGAGATCTATGTTGAAATTCCGGTAGCGCAACAACAATATTTTTCGATAAAATTAATTTTATATGTATATCTTTATAATTAATATTTTTAATTCATATTTTAACCCATCTTACTATTCAATTCATACAATTTGTTTTGAAATAGTATAAAATGTCCCTCCAAAATAAATATAAAAAAATAAGATAAATAATATTATAAAGCATAATCGTTGTTGGTTTCTCAAATGACCGATTAATGTGTAAAACAATAAACATTTTGTACAAAAACCGCAAGAATCATCAGTACATCAATTTTCACGAATGAAGGAGTATAATTTTTGTGTTCTCCTTAACAATAGAAAACATAAATTTGTAAATTGTAAGTGCTGTAGATAGGTAATTATTATTATTTATTTTTGTATAGAAACCTTTCTATATATGTACGTCTTTCGCGCCCATCCAAGGACGGGTTTTAAACAGTACATTTATAATATTAATTCAATTGTATTTTAAAAATTGTAAAATAATTATTTTATTATTACAACGTTTTGCTCTAATGCCTCACTATTTTATTGATTCGCAAATTATTCTTATTTGTTATTATTTATTATCTTTATTGTTACGTATTTGTCTCCTAAATACGTCTTCAGTGTACACCTCGTAATGTGATGTAATCCAAGAAATAGTATTTGTAACAATTATACATTTATTACAATACGATACAATTTAGTACAAGGTATATCACTAGTATAAGTCAAACGATTAAGGCGATGAACACGCAGATAAAGAGACCGCGCTCTGCCGCGTGCCGCCCTTTATAGTCTCACGCACGCACGCCGGGGGTGCGGCACTCACACAACCATACAATCTCAAGGACATTACATTTATATTCACATTTTACTCGTGATGGTAAACCGTTACGTGACTGTAATTGTGTCGATGATTGGTAACTGAGATTTAACAATGATTTGTAACTAAGATTTAACTGTCGGAGGCTTACTTTATAGTGTACCAGTCATTGTTCGAATACAATCACGGTAATCACAGTAAAAACAACAGTTTAAATAACGATTTTACCATCAGTATATTTTACTATTCAACTAAAAGGGTGCGCGTAAAATTGCGTTAAAGTTTTAAAGATTTAATAGATACTGACATTTCCCTAGTTGTTGCTATTTAGGTATCTCAAGTGCTCCTTAATATTGAAGGAATATAATTGATTGTCGACTCAAGACCAGTGTCCACGGAAGGAGATACGACGAGATAAACTCAGAGATTAGCTTGAGATTGGTAGAAGGAGACAAAAACTCAAACCATTGTGCGAGATTTCCCATGCATTCAAACGTCACCTAAAACCATCATAAATCGACACATCTCTCTATCCTGAAAAGTTGGCATAAGTCATTATAAGGTGTTAAATTACAAACATTTATTGTGTTTTAACTTCTACAGAAGGACATTCAAAATCACTCAACTGAAGAGCGACAATGGCATTTGACGTTTAACGAACGACGAGCGTGAAGTAAGGCGCGAGACGGCGAATCTCTGAGATGGTGTGTGTTTCCAAAGAGTCTCTGTGGGTGCAAAATCCGTACATCAGAGATTGTCTTTAGTCTTGTCTTTTCATCGAGAATTGCCGTTAACATCGCTGTAGCTATATGAATAATTAAATAACCAGGATAATCAAATAAAAGAGCACAAAAGGCGATTCTTAAAGTTATTAATGGTCGCCTGTTTAGGTATTTATCTGATCTCATTTTTAAAGAATACAATGTTCTAGCTGTAAGACAAATCAATATGCTGAGACTTAAATAATTTTACCACAAACATAAATACACGCACCCAGTAGTAAATCACACACACACACTAACTACTAATTAACAACATCACATACGTACCGAAAGCGCAAATACTTTCTATCAATGATTCTATAAGTTCTTAGCTCCAAAACTGTACAGTATACGTAATATTAATTACAAATAGAGTAGTCTAATATAATCATGTTGTAGTTTAAAAAAAAATTGACACCATCTAAACAGGCTATTTAATATGGATACTTTAAAATAGAAGAAAATCAAGCAAAATAGTTAAAATAAGATTGAAAAACCATCGCATGTGACACACACTACATCCCATACAAAATAATTATATTAAACGTGTTATTAGATTAAATTATTTTACCCTATCTTATACAATTATATTTTTAAGATTATAATAAATTTGTAGACTGTTAATCCACGTAATTAAATTAATTCGATTATTAAATTAGTCTAGCATAATTTTTATACATTGTTGACCTTAGAACAGCATTTGTTATTTTCGACAATAATTTTCTCTTTAAAAATGTATTAAAAATATGTCAAACTTCCCAATAGTTAAGGAGATAACAAGCAACCAATGTTAGATGTTAGTAGCACTTTTTAAATTTAATAACAATTAATTTAAATAGATTATATAAATTAATATGGATAATGTAACATTCCTGAATGTAAATGTATAAAGTTATTTAATGGAAAATTTTTAAGGGAAACACATTCTTATTGTGAAGTTGTAATTATTCAGAACAGACGGTCTGTGATATTTTTAAAACTAATTAAATGTATTAATTAGAAAAATATACTTATAAAATCAATTTTATCGAAAAATATTGTTGTTGCGCTACCGGGATTCGTACATGGATCTCTTTCCAAATCGGGGAATGTGCATTATCCAACTATGCTACAGCGATAGTACTTATGACGACAAAACTGGATAATTACAACTCACAATAAGAATGTGTTTTCCTTAATAATATATAAGTTGTATCAATGTGTCCAAAATTTTATTAAAATGAATTTTTATTTCTGGCGTCTGCTATCGGTTTTCGCAAAGGTATTTGAGATTCTATAAAAACAAAGTAGGTGAATTTCATATAATGGAACGATAGATGTATTAATTTGAAAAAGTGTAACATAAAGGTTCGAAAATTTGTCGCTGTAGTATAGTTGGATAATGCTCTTTCCCCGGTTTGGAAAGAGATCCAGGTTCGAATCCCGGTAACGCAACAACAATATTTTTCGATAAAATTGATTTTATATGCATATCTTTCTAATTAATACGTTTAATTAGTATTTTAAATGAAAAATTGTTAGAATTATTATTTATAAGAAATGCAATGGAAACAATTAATAAAATATGTTAGTAAGTAAATGAAAAATAGTGATTGAAATATTTAAGTTTTGAATTGGTCTCGATATTTCCTTCAAGAACCTTAAAATAAAATCAAAATAACCAAATAAAGGGTCGGTGCTAAGTTAAAACGCACCCACATTGTACGTACGTTGTTTTATTATTAGCAGGGATCTAACAAATTTATTTTATAGTATTGTACCTATTCCATTTGTCGTAATTGTATACAAAATAAACGTGATATTTTGAGTATCAACTAAAAGTGACGCATAAAAATATATTTTAAAAAATCGGTTCAAAAAAAATAAATCTATCAATCATATATTTGGTTACCACCGGGATACGAACCTGGAACATTCATATCCGGGGAAACGCGTTAACCATTTCGCAACGCTAACCATTTAAGATCTGACAACAAATTTGAAACCACGATTAAATAAATCATTAATATCCCGGTAATATTTAAAAATATATATTATTTATTATTTTTTCGGTATAAATATCTTTTTAATTAAAAAATGGTAATAATTGAAACATTATAAATAAGCGTGAATCATTCATATTATTACACGCGAGTAGTTTGAGTTAGACAAAGCAGTGCGTCAGCATTTGACGTGTACCTCTCTGTCTACGGTAGTGTAATATATTAACAGTTGAGTTTATCCATTGTCCTGAAAACAAAATTGCTTCAATACAAATTGTTGCTATTAAGATAATAGGACTGCTTTATTTGTAAAAATACTAACGCTTAGAAAACACTGAACATAGAAAGTTTTTTTTTAGCGGGTTAGCCAGTTAAATTAACCTAACCTAACAATTATATGTACTCTCACTTTTATGTTGAATTTCATTTTTAACTTTACCTTTTACTTGAAATATGTTTAAATCAATAAGATTTTGAAAGCGCCGAGTGTTAATATCGCTCACATGGTAAGCGAGTGCTCTGACACCTTAGCTACTCCCCTGGTTGAATATTGTGTCAAATTATCATATAGGAATATGCAGATTTTTTATGATGCAATAATGGCCGTGACTGGAGTATTTATATTTATATATATGTGTGAACTTTTTATTTATTTATTTTTCATAACATAAATAATATTTCGTATCTTTAATGTATTATATAATTTGTATAATCTTTATGGCGAATTGGGTCTTCATAAAAAAAACCCCATTACGCTGGAATAAACACATTATTATTATTAATTTATATTTTTGAGTCACTTTATTATTATCAGAATCGAATTTAAATACTAAAATTTATTTGTATTTACAAAATAGTTAGCCCTGTTGAACTTTGAACTGAGGTTCGGCTCATCGCCGAGGAGATTTTTATGTTATTTATTTATTTTTCGAACCAGAAAAGTACGTTACGTTTCTAAAATATTAAATACTAAAGAATACCGAATACATAAATTTGAAATCAAAATTTTAAAAATATTTTTTGTCATTTCGCGCGCTGTCGCAAAACTATCGAAAAAGAAAATAATTTCCAAGTTGCGTCGATGAGTGAAGAATGAGAGAATGAATGAATAACTATTCTTGAATCTGGCAACAGCCCGAGCCGCCTCTGTGGAGTCAAAGGAGCAAATAATAGTCGCTGAACAGAACATCTGGTGGTGGGTGCTTCGATGGTCAAGTGACACGGCGGACCGTCTCGAGGGTCGGGGATCGGATCTCAAAAGTGACGAATCGTATTAATAATAAGAACTCCTTGTTCTCCATGTGAGTGGGTGCGGCCATTGAATACTACTATTTAAACGTTTTTTACAAGTAAAAGGTGGATCAATTTCATTTTTTTCGGCACGGTCTGTATTGTGCGAGCTAGTGAAAAGAACGAACAAGATAAAGAACTTAATAAAACACATATTTATATTATTAAGAAGAACACATTCTTATTGTGAAGTTGTAATTATTCAGAACAGACGGTCTGTGATATTTTAAATACTAATTAAATGTATTCATTATAAATATATACATATAAAATCAATTTTATCGAAAAATATTGTTGTTGCGCTACCGGAATTCGATCCTGGATCTCTTTCCAAACAAGGTGCATTATCCAACAGTACTTTTGACGACAAATTTTCGAATCAATATGTTACACTTTTTAAAATTAATACACGTATCGTTCCATTATTTGAAAGCCATCTAACGTTTGAGTAAACCGATAGCAGACGCCAGAATTAACAATTCATTTTTATTAAATTTTGGACACATTAACACAGCTTATATATTATTAAAAAAAAACATAGGTCTGTGATATTTAAAAGATATACATATAAACTCAATTTTTTATGTATATCTTATAATTATATGTAAAAACAATATAGATGTCTTTCAAATAATGGAACGATAGATGAATTAATTTGAAAAAGTGTAACACATAGGTTCGAAAATTTGTCGTCAAAAGTACTGTCGCTGTAGCATAGTAGGTAATGCATCTTCTCCGGATTGAAAAAGAGACGTAGCGCAACAACAATATTTTTCGATAGAATTGATTTTATATGCGTATCTTTCTAATGAATACATTTAATTAGTATTTTAACATATTTCTAAATAAAATAATACAATTCATCTGGTTTACTATTTTGGTAGAAGACGCCCATTCGAAGTACATTTCAGTGGCCCGATACTCCTTCCTTCTATTTTCAGATCCATTCGTACGTGCCACAAGTTCATCGATAAACATCACTTTCTCTGACTATTTGATCCTCTAATGTAATTTGTCTTAAACGTTAATTGGAGGAGTACTGACTTATGCACCTATAACGTGCTCCAACTAGACTCTCCAGCTCTTATGGTGGCAATAACGAAACGAACATGGAGAATAGAAATATCGAACACTCAATACTAGTGATGAGATTGGTATTCAATTGTAATGATGATTGTGTAATTGTGATTTAACGATTAGGTTTTAGTGCACCAGTGATTGCTGGCTAAAGAAATAGTTATCAGTATCACGGATTATTTCATTACTACCAGTGGCGTACAGTAGGTATAGATTTAGGTTATGCTGTGTTAGGTTTTTTTTTTTTCTGCCTCTGCTTCATGTTCAGGGGGGAGGCATCTAGCCTATCTGGTTCTTTTTTAAAAATTGACAAGTCAAATGGTTATGAAATGAAAAAATATTTTTTCATAAGAAAGTTTATAATCTATATTTTATGATACTTGCATGTGTTAAAAGTGGAAAATGAGCAATTTACTTGAACACTTATTAATAAGGCTATTCTAACATAATTATATTGAAATCAACATTAAATATGTGTGTTCATCATGTCAGCATTGAGTTCTTGTCTGATGTAGATTATGCAGTCTAGATTATCTTAGGATGGTCCTGGATCCTGCGGCCAACTGCTTGTGGTGCCAGCGTAGGGTGACGGAGTTCAGGCTAGTAGATGATTGACCACAAGACGATGCCCAATTATCCAGGCAAACCGGGACTCTGGACGCGATGTTCTTATGCAATAGCGACAGTCTGTTCTCGCTACACCAAATTATATTCCAGCCAGTTCTCCCGGCTGAGAATATGAAAAGACTGGCTCGCCTAAGGTGATGCATCCCTTATGGTGCATTTATCGACGTGACTTTAGTCACGTACGCCTCTTTATTGCTGTACCCACTCTGCGTCGGTACACCTGCCTCTAACAACACTTGGTTTTATTAGCTTCGTCCCTTACTTCGACTAAGTGCTTTTGTATCCTTGAACAAAATATTGTTTTGGGTAATTTCGCATTCTAGCAGCTGTTACCAATAATATATAATATATGTTGTACATAGGATTATGAATTTTCGTTTAATCGACGTCTTTAGATGGAAATGTATGTTGGGTGTGTGGATAACAGAACGTGTGTATAACAGAACGTGTGGATAACAGAACGTGTGGATAACAGAACAGACAATATTAGTTGATGTAATTGAATACGCCATGAAATGATAGTGAGGTCGGATGACGGACAATCGTTGGACGAATATAGTCAACCAGTGGTACCCGAGGGGGATAAAGAAGTCAAGAGTACGCCCCAAAACCCGCAGGACAGAATAAATCATGCGGAAATACGTGGCAGCAAATAACAATTAACAAAGAAGAATGGAAGAAACTCGGGGAGGCCTTCTTCCAGCAGTTTATAAAAACATCTGAAAATTATGATGAAGTATTAGATTGTGGTAACCCTACTCGAGCCCATAGATATGGTCGAGTAAGGTCTCACCTATCAACCATTAAAGCCTGAACCAGAGCGACCAATGAGCAACAGCAAATAAACACTATGCACCAGAGACGGGTACTGCCGAGCTACTAGCGATCACTTCTACGCAGGCCGTCCCAACACCAGCATCTCCAACGAGCCACTCCATAGTTAAACCGCATAATTAAATTGTGTTAATTCATCACCTCAATAAACGAAACCTTGTAAGTGCTTTTTCATTCATATACCCCGCTCTAGTTACAACAGGCACCCTACACTGCAAGAAGTTAGGAGCTTCTGTCTCACAGTTTAAATAACTTCAACACGCACACCTCAACTCCTACAAGATAACTAAAAAAGTAACAAAATTAATCAAACCAAATTTCCGATGGACCAAATTTTTCGTTGTCAAAAATTTGTAATTGATTTCAATTGGATTTTGATGTAATATTCAATGCCGTCAAGGTGTGCAAAATTCTCGCGGATAAATTTAGCTGGCGAACAATAATCTCGAATATACGAAATGAATGTCCAAGCGAAAGCGACGCAAGAAAATTAATAAAACACCGAATGTTACAGAAGTGGCACATTAGCACTTTGGACTCAATCACCGAAATTTCCCCAACACCCTGCTTAGCGTTTGTCAAAGTGTTGCTATTTATATTCCGCTGGGAACAATCTCGCGCGCGGATGAAACCACGGAAATACAGAGATTGGATGATTAGCCCAAAACAGAACACACTGTGCAGTGTGAGGTTCAAAGAGAGAGAGAGAGAAATATTAAAATAAAACGACAAAAAATTACCCACGACGTTGATATTGTTAACGCAGAGCCGGCGCAATTACCTAATTAATTGTATTAAAATCTCTAAATGCGACAGTTATTATTAGTTCAATTATTACACAGGGTGTTTCATATATAGTAGTCCAAACAGAGCCCACCGGCAACCAACTAAGCATCAAATAGGGCTATCTGAAATGCAACTGTTCAGAGGTTATATCAATTGTCGTGAAATTTGAAGACACGTGTGCTGTGGTAATTAAATAAAAGCTATATTAACTTTTCAACTGTTGATGCAGATAACTTAATAGATTACATTGATAACAAAAACATATTTTTTACATCTCCTGGCACGATCATAACGATGCTGTATCTAGGTATGTAGTATAATAATTATCTGTTTGTTTAATGTGTAATTTAATTTACATATTAGTAAGCGGTCATAAAATAGACATTTACCTACATAATCAGGCCAATTCTCAAAATTGCAATATTGAAATGAAGGTGATTGTTACACCAACCCTCAAAAATAGACAGTATGTAAATTAACGTCGGTGTTATATTTGAATGAGAGTGAGGAAGAGAGAGTGAGAGAGATAAAAGTACCATAATCTGTCAAAACATAAAAATGGCAACAGGATTGGCCGTGATTCTTCACTACGACGCTGCGGATGAGGAAATCAATAGGTAATTTATGAACAAACCTTTTTCTGTGAACTTTGAATACTGTATTAGTACTTATTTTAACCAAAAACTTATATTTTTAGTCGAAACTCGAGAATGGAAAGACGTCGTTTGCGTGATTTGTGCGGTATAGTTGTACCTTATCAAGGCGGTATAGTTGTAAAAATTGCCCATTTGGAATTTCCATCGGGTTGCACAAATCACGCAAACGACGTCTTTCCATTCTCGAGTTTCGACTAAAAATATAAGTTTTTGGTTAAAATAAGTACTAATACAGTATTCAAAGTTCACAGAAAAAGGTTTGTTCACCTATTGATTTCCTCATCCGTAGAGTCGTAGTGAAGAATCACGGCCAATCCTGTTGCCATTTTTATGTTTTAACAGATTATGGTATTTATTTATCTCCCTCACTCTCTCTCCCTCTCTCTCATTCAAATATAACACGGACGTTAATTTACATACTGTCTATTTTTGAGGGTTGGTGTAACAATCACCTTCATTTCAATATTGCAATTTTGAGAATAAGCCTGATTGTACGAATTCGTTGTAAAAATATGTCATGTGTTAAATAAATAAAATAAAAGTTGATATAATCATCAGCTCTGTAAATTCTATTAAATTACGTGTTATATTATATTTTCAAATAAATAAATAAAAATAAAATCCCCCTTCGACTACTACCCTAAAATATTATGTTATAAAGATCACTCAAGATAGAAGCTTTGTCTTTTTTATACAGAGAAAACAATTGTTTCTCATCAAATCAAAACTCTAAATATAAGTCAGGTATATATTAAACGAAAACATATTAATATTCTGTCACAATTGTAGCGATAATACATACTCTACTATACAGGGTGGCCCGAAAAAAGTGAGAACATCTCGTAACACACTTTCAAAATATAATATAATTAATTATAATTCTTCATGTAATTTTGTTTGCACAATATTTAGCTAATCAGAAATCATCAAAACACCCCATATTGCATCATCTACTGGGTTTAAATCTGGGCTGTTCGATGGCCACATGTCTGGCACGATGAAATTAACATTCTCACGACGAAGAAAGATGGAGCTCCGTCCTGCTGCAATGTCTAGCTATACTCCAGGCATTGTTTTGAAACTCTGATCGTTTTCCTAGCACCCCAACGTTTTTCAATTCGCAAATTTTTTATCAGAATACGGTCTGCTGCAGGGGGCGACAATTTGAAAAAACCAAATATAAACAATGATAAAATTAATAATCGAAGATGGCCACCGGAAATTGTCGTGTAATAAAACGTAATATAGGTAAGTAAGTAAATTAGTAAACTATTTAAGCTATTGTTGATATAGTTTAACTAATTTTGATGTAATTATATCACATTTTACGAAATGTTTTTTGGGCCACCCTGTAGTAATTATGAATAGTATCTATTCACAGATCGTTAACGTTTGTATTACGTACGCGAAATATGGCCTCCTCGCATTAACGATACGCTCCACTAACGCAAAACTCAGAACAATGCTGTTGATCTAGTAATTAGAAAATCAATTGTTTAATAAATAATATGTTTAATAAAATGAGAAAAAAAAACGTTGTACATAGTGATCTAACTTTGGAGCTGCGAATGAGAATCATTCAATGTTATATTTTCACTGCTCTTCATTCAAGTTCAAGATCTTGAAATGTGGACATACAAATAGATGCTAAATTCTCTTACCATGTGGAAGTAAATCTAATAAACTGCAAATAGAAGTAAGAAATAGAAGAAGAACTCAGCATAGAAGATGGAATTTCTGGTTGAAAAATGTGTGTCTGGTTCGTGTGCAGTTCTGGTAGATTGCCACGATGATTACCAACCTCCGTCCGGAGAAAATAATCTAAAGAAAAAATATTTATTTTCCAATTATGTACCAATTCCACCCTGGATGCTAAGAAATGAAATGAAATCTTTTCATATTTATTCAAGTTTTAGAACTGAAAACCGTTTTATTCAATGCCAATTGGATGGTGTTCTGCAATAACACGTTAACTCTTCAAATTTAAAATGTGTTTCAGTTTTAAATGAAAAGTCGTATTCTTTATGAGCAAAAATATATTAGGCAGCTTAAATGTTGCAAAGTATTTATTAATATCATGATAATTGTAACCAACAATCGTTAAAAATTGCAAAATAAGATACACGTGTTATTCAATATATCACCTTGTTTCATTAAGCAAGATACACGTGTTATTCAATATATCACCTTGTTTCATTAAGCAAGATACACGTGTTATTCAATATATCACCTTGTTTCATTAAGCAAGATACACGTGTTATTCAATATATCACCTTGTTTCATTAAGCAAGATACACGTGTTATTCAATATATCACCTTGTTTCATTAAATAAGATACACATCTGATTCAATATATCACCTTGTTTCATTATATAAACAATTCTCTCACAATGAAGCACGTCAAGCGCGCGCACTCATATTTTGAATAATAAAGTTATACTTACTTACCATCACGCCGTTTCCCCGCGGGGGTAGCCAGAGAGGACAGAGCGCCACACTCTTCTGTCCTGACACACAATTCTCGCCTCATCCACATTCATACATCTTCTCATACAAGTTCGCTGGTTATTGTGGCTTCTAACAGGACCATCTTCCAGTATCTGGTTTGCCTAATCATATCAAGTCTTCCACGGACGTCCTCTATTTCTGGTGCCATCAACACTTGCGTCATATGTCTTTCTTGCCATTCTCTCCTCATTCATCCGTTCCATATGACCAAACCACCTAAGTGATCCTTTCTCACTATACTAACATCAGCTTTACATTCTTTCCATATTTCTTCATTCTTTACTCTGTCATACATAGATTTGCCACAAATACGCTTAAGTGATCTCATTTCCACTGCATTCAGTCTACTTTCGTATATCATAATAAAGTTATCAAATCCATAATGTCGAATATCCCAGTTTGAGTGGAGTGTAGCTTAATACCATCCAATTTGTCACTGTCTTTTATAATTTGCTGTAATCAGTGGTAACATTTTACTATAGTAAAAAAAGTTGCTAAAGTAACATTTTTTACGAAACCGGGTTATTTGATTGTCAGTAAAAATATATTTCCTTCTCGAAAGTACACCCCGCAGTAAACTCATTTTACTCTGCGATATCCGATAGTAAAAACGAAAATCGAAAGTTAAGTATGGACTTTTCACAGCTGTTCCAAAAGTCATCGGACACATTGATACTTTGAAAGTTGCAGTACGCGACAATTGATCATTCAATATCCCGCTGTTTTAGTGATGAGAGTTCGTCCGGTGATGATTTCGCTGTTTAATATACATTTTCACATATAATACGAAAAAAATCACGATTTCGAACGCCTAGGCGAAAAAAATTCCATAGAATATGCATAAAATAAATTAGGACATTCTTATTGTGAAGTTGTAATTATTCGGAACAGACGGTCTGTGATATTTTAAACGTGAATTAAATATATTAATTAGAAAGATATACATATAAAATAAATTTTATCGAAAAATATTGTTGTTGCGCCACCGGGATTCGAACCTGATACTCAAAGGTATTGGAAATTCTGTAAAAATAAGGTAGATGGCTCTTTCAAATAATAACATATAGGTTCGAGAATTGTCACTAAAAATATTGTCGCTGTAGCATAGTTGGATAATGCACGTTCCCCGGTTAGGAAAAAGATCCAGGTTCGAATCCCGGTGGCGCAACAACAATATTTTTCGATAAAATTGATTTTATATGTATATCTTTCTAATTAATATTTAAGATTTCATAAAATAAATCATATTTCATGATTATTTGTCGCACCTGGAAACATCTCCATCTATGCTTCGACAGTAGTAAATTGACTACTGATCACACAAACGGCCCTAAATATTCGCGCGTTTTTGAAAATACATTTTTAATTGAAATCTCTGAAAGTGATCGCTTCAAGGCATCACATCGGTGCACGGAAAAAATCATCATTAAGTAGTGCAATTGGTGCAAAGTTCGGGGACATCTTATTTATTATACTCGGACGTGAGTATGAAAAATAACCAAAGTAAATCTGAATATTTTCTAGCATAAAATAAATACCCTTTTAAAATATATTTATTTTTATTTTACGTTTTTTAACGTTAGTCACGATTTTTCACATAAACTACAATAAATCAATTCAATATTTGACGTAGGTATTGTACAATCTAATATCGAATGTAATTGACAAAAAAATGCAATCTCGAAAGTTTCGGCATTAGATATACGTTCTAATCTCCGGGATTCATAAATACCGTAAACTGGAGCGGGATTGGATTCCTCAATCACATAGTACTGAAATGAAGGAGCTCAATCATTTTCCGAATCACACCGGGAATGTCAATTCAGGAACGTTTCATTGGCGTAGGAGGTAAAACAACAAATCGGTTGCATAGTATAAGTATTAGATAGTAATAATTAAAATATTAGAATCGTCGTTCAAGGGTCAATTTTTCAGAATTGTGCGGAAAAAAAAGGGAAAATATCAAAGGGCAAGAATGTCTAAAAATTTGGCGAAAGAATGTGAATTTAATAAATAATATCTACACATTGGCAGGGCCGCCTGGGCGCCGAATAAGCCGAAATAAAAAAAACAAAAAGCGGAGAAAGAGTTAATAAACAAGACGAACGTCATATGGATCCAGAAGGGCCATCTTCTGCTTCTTCAAATATCATCACAAATGTGTCCGCTGAAGAGTTACCCTGTAGAATGGCAGCTAATTCTCCAATATCATAATAATTACAGCTTATGGGGTACCGCTAAAAAATAGTCACATCGGCTGCAATCTTAATATTAACTGGGAAATGAGCTAAGAAATCAATTAACATTCGGAAATTTGAATATATATGTGAAACAATACTATTCACCTTATCATCAGCGCAAAATTTAATCCCGAAAAAGAGGGTCTGGCTGCAGGAGGACGTTGTAACTGCGGAATCTGAAAGTCTGAAAGAATGGTTCAACACATACACCGTTTTTTTTTTTAAATCCCAGAAAAATTTCGCCCGAAGGCGCCACAAAGGCCAGGACCGGCACTGCGCATTGATAGATAGGTTAGGTTAGTAAAAAATAGTAGGGGCGGCATTCTAAAACTTGCTTATGGGCGGCACTTTACCTAGGGACGTCACTACGTGAATTTATCATTTTTTATTTTAATATTAGAAAATATAATACATTTTAGAATTATGAGTAAGATATATATATATTTTATTTTATATTTATTTCTTCTCTGAGTGTAGGACTCGTGTATAAAGAAGGAGTATATACGAGATCATTTATGTTTCAGTTAGTCTGTGTATATATTTTTTACTTCAGATACAAATTGATAGTAGCCTGTAATTGTTCTAATTGTGATGGGAAGATTGTTAATAATTTGATGCCTTGATAAATATAGTGATTTTAGTTTTAGAATATCAATTTGATCTCTAAATTATTTAATTGTAAAATCAGTTGTGCTAAAATACTTCGGTTACCACCTAGCGGGTTTTGCTCAAAGTTAAATCTATAAAACATAACATTATACTGTATTACTGAAGAAAGATTTGTATGAATAACAAATCTAAAGACATTAAACAAGACATGAAGCTCATCAGGAGTTCCGGGCAAATGAAAATCACGTATATTTAGACTCAACAATAACAAACATATCATATAATAAGTAATATCAATAAAAATCAATTACAAACTCGTGTCGTAATACGCATTCGAAATGTTGGCTAAGAAAGTCGGCAATCAGACAAAAAGAGACCAGAAACATAACAGAAAAAAAAAATTGGATGTGCGAAGGTTTTCATACATATTTGGACCGTAAAAAACTATGAATAAATTATTGTTAGGGTAATAATATAAATATATAAATCTATACTGACTGTGGGATCAGTGAACCAAATGTGAAAAAAAAACTTGCCTTTTTTATTTATAAAACTTTGTTCCCATCGAAACAATTCAATATGCGAAATGGAACAGTTCGAATGAATTGTAATGCATGATTGCGTAGTGTCTGTGAACTAATGAAATGTGTCAATTTTGCGCTACTTTAAATATTAAATAAAATACAATCACTTTGTATAAAACCATCCATTGTATTAAACGCCAACTGGTTTCGCTTAGATCAAGCTTCGTCAGGACGTATTTAAAACTAATAATAAATACAAAAGGGGAGATAGAATATAACTAACTAATTTAACATCATGCCGTTTCCCCACGGGGGTAGGCGGAGAGGATAGAGCGCCACATTCCTCTGTCCTGACACACAATTCTCGCCTCATTCACATTCATACAAGCTCGCCGATTGTTGAGGTTCCTAACAGAACTGTCCTTCATTATCTGGTTTACCTGGTCGTGCCAAGTCTTCCGCGGACGTCCTCTATTTCTGGTGTCATCAACACTTGCGTGATATATCTTTCTTACCATTCTCTCCTCCTTCATCCGTTCCATATGACAAAACCATCTAAGTGATCCTTTCTTAACCTTACTCACTATATTAACACCGGCTTTACATTATTTCCTTACCTCTTCATTCTTTACTCTGTCATAAATAGATTGAACACATACACGCCTAAGTGATCTCATTTCCACTGCATTCAGTCTACTTTCGTAATACAATACAATTACAATATTCTATCTCCCTCTTTATGTATAAGTGGACTCTTTTTGTATTATTGTTAGTTTAAAATACGTCCTGACGAAGTTTGATCTATGCGAAACCGGTTTGCGTGTAATAAAACTCGCGGTTTCATACAAAGTCCAACGAAAAAAAATAATAATTAGATTCAAAATATTTCTGTAATTTTCTTAAACGAAATAAAACAACCGAGAAAAGATGATATTATTTGAAAAAGTACAGGGTTATTCAAATAATATTTTCGTCTTGGGTGACAAAAAAAAAAAAACGGCACAGATCATTTTACAGCGAACATAATCCCATTTTAAAAATGGTATAAGAATGGAATATATTCCAGTCAATTTCAGAAGAATGGTCAACGTTCAACAGGTATACAGTACGTACTCGGCGTATTGACGGATTCCCGACTACAATGGCAGTCGAACAAAGACTCCCCGCATACGTATTTTGACGTTGGAATGGTGGGCAGGCCACACGGAACCCACTACAGACAAAAGTAGATAGGAAGGTGTTAACTTCATATAAATGACATATTATTATATGCCATTTCGCTTTGCAAAGGCATTGTTATAAAGCGAGGCGTCCTCGTAATGAAAAAGGTCCTTATTTATTCTAAAAATATTATTTGTTATACTATAATAAAAACGTAAAATTTAAAATCAGATCTAGGTAGGAAATGTTACTTACTTTTAAAATACAGTCCCTCGCCAAATTTTACTCACTGTAAAAAAAAAATCATACATTTTTAAGAAACAATTGATTCATTTTAAAATTATTAACGATATTTGATATTCGTATCACATTTTTTAAAATTCTATCTAGTAATTCTAGAAAATTTTCAATTTTTATTTTTTTTATCTATTGTCTGTGTGGTATTAAACCGCTGCTAAGTCAAATACAGCAATATAACATTACCAGTGTTACTCAAATAGTATACATCTCATAGAGACGAAGCTATTTTTTATTATATTTAATGGAAATATATGGAAGTATGGGTAAAGTCGTAAACCCTGTAATTACTCAATAATAAATATATTTGTCTCTATGAGATATCTATTATTTGTTTAACAGTGCCTGCCTTTGTAAGTGAAAATCCAGTAACTGTGTGTTCTTGGAACATATTCAAATATTGCTAAACGTCAATTGTTTCTCAGAAATATTTTGGCAGAGTTGTAGAAATTGTTGTATTTAAAAAAAAAACTCACTTACCCCTGTTGAACTTTCTAACAAGCTGGTATTAATCGAGAGCTAAATTTGGTATTTTCACATGCAGCACGTATTCCTCTGGAGAATAGTGGTAAGAGCGTCCTTAGCCTGTCTCTAGCCACTGGAAAGATTTTTATACTTTCACATTCATTTTTAAATAACTATCGAATGTTTTTAGAATCTATTAATTCACGTAAAGATAAATTTATAGTTTGCTGAATTTGTCAATAACCTTTCGCGAGATGTCAACTAGAATATTAAATTGAATAATATCTAAATAAAGTTCTTTAATATTTTAGGGTTGTGAATTTTAATACACATTTTTTTTATTAGCAATCTGTTTTTGTTATTTATTTTATTTTTACATTATAATTTATTTATACATTATTTGAATTATTTCTGGGTACGTATCTCAAGAATTATACCGTATAGGTATACATATAGACAAAATAATTGAACCAATGACTAAACTGATTGGCTCATTTCATAAAATAAACATAATAAATTAATAAAAGCAATAAAAAAATGTCTGTTCTACATAATTATACAAAAATTTTTTTTTTGTAAGTTTACTTGGCAGAATCAGGTAAACCATATACTGGAGGATGGTCCTGTTAGAAGCCTCAATAATCGCAAAGCTTGTATAAGAATATGTATGAACGTGGATGAGGCGAGAACTGTGTCAGGACAGAAAAGTGGGGTGCTCTATCCTCTCTGCCTACTCCCGCGAAGAAACGGCATTATGGTAAGTTAGTTAGTTAATATCATAATTTTACCTGCCACTAGTGTACAGCACATTTACTAACAAACTTAATATTTATTTATCATTAATTCTTACTAATGTAAAAATACTAACTAAAAAAATAAATAATTTGGAAAAATACATACATAAAAATAGATCTGTTTAAATTAAAAGCACTTAATATACAGTTTCATTTTTATTCAATAAAACAGGAATAACTAAAAAAAAAAGATATTCAATTAAGTATTTAGGAACGACACATCTAAATAATGTAATTAATTATAATTAACCTTCAATCTAAAAGAGAATCCATATAATCCATAATGGATTAGGAAAATAAATAATCTAGTAAAATGTTAAAATAAGAAATAACAAATATTATATAACAAATTTGCACCACAGAATGCATTTAGAAAGATGTCAACTACTCGCACATCACACAAATTCATAGTATTAAAAGACTAATCAGTATTCTGGGTTATAAGTGCCGTTCCTCTAAGGATCCAGTAGGCTTGAGGTTGCGAGGCCGCCAACAAGAAAGGAATAACAAAGTTAGTGCTGTGTCCAGTGGTGGAGAGTACCCCAGCGCGGGCCGCCGTTTTGTATAGTGGAGCCACGTAGCGGGGATCTGGGAAAGGCATGCTTTCAACAGGACGCAGCCAAAACACAGGTAGATCGGAACTTCGCTCACCTTAAATAAAATGTAAAGATGTAAACATAAGATATACACAAAAGAATTAAATTTAAAAAATATATTCATAAACACTTGTACTGCTTCAAAACTTTTAGATATTGCTACAAAGTATATTCGAAGTGGGAGTATAATCCTTTGGGATCCTTTATCCGATAAACAAAAATGAAAAAAATTAATTTAATGTACATTTGACCAAGGAGTGTACACTAGTGTTGATCTTAAAATCACGAATCGTGAGTCAATCACTGATATCTTTGAGTCACACTCACTATCAGTGATTGCATATGAGGGAATATTGTGATTAATTATTTTATTATATTTATATTTGGTTGTAAGCCGTGACTCGGCACATGTGCATATAAAACTAAAATATTCACGAAGGAATGACGTTATAATTCATGATAAATGCTATCTGGTAGATTCTACCAAAACGTTTTATTCATTTGACCCGAAAAATAAACTCACATTGTTTTAAGGGTTTGCATTCTCATTGTGATTGGTGTTAAATTATATATATATCATTTATATATGCTTAAATATGTTTTTTACGCAAAATACAATAAAAATGATGTTTTATTTTATTTTAGTGCAGCGCACGCATATTGGTAATAAAACTGAGATGACAGTCACAGCTTTCAATCACTGATATTATCGAATATCAATCACAATCACACCAGTGAGTCAAGAATAGGATTTTTTCTCATCACTAGTATGCACACTGTATAACTGAGAATTTATATACAGTGGAAATTGGTTAAACACTTAAATTAGGAATAATCATACACTACATTTTACAAGACTATCCATTATAATAAATTAATTTAGTAAAAGTTACATTCTTTATTTCTTTTAAGATCTATTTTAATTTACCTTGCCGTGTTTGTATGTGTTTTTTACACTGGGCGCCTTAAAACAAAAATTGCAATAAAAGACCTGCGGTATATCTGAATGCGCGTTATATAAAAGATACTTATATAAAATGAATGTATGTCTATTCTCTACATAATCCTACATTCTTTGACCGATCATAAACAAATTATGATCTTGAACACATAGGCACCCTCCCCCTTCCCCTGGCCACAAATCTCTTACAAGATTTAACACCAAAAAGATAATATAAAATGCAGTAAAACAGCAACTATTTTTATATTTCATTTTATGACGTTGAAAAAAAACTGACACATGAATATCGAAAATATTATGGAAACAAAATCACAGTTACAATGACGGCAGGTAAAATACAAATATTAGCTAAGTATAAATTTTATTGTATGTTTTACCCGGGTTAGAATCCACTAGTTGCATGTTGGGAATATCCCATCGACCAGCGTCAATAAATAATCCATGAATGTATATGCCATCGTCTGGTATTTTAAGACGTTGAAATACAGCTGTTTCAGTTGCTTCAGGATTCTAATATAATAAAAAAATCATCAAGATTTGATTAAAATGATGATTGTATATAGTGGTAATTGTTAAAATACAAAAAAAAGTCATTTATAGTGATGGTAAACCGTTATGTGACTGTGATTGTGTCGATGATTGGTAACTGAGATTTAACGATGATTGGTAATTAAGATTTAACTGTCGGAGACTTACTTTCTAGTGTACCAGTCGTTGCTTGAAGAATTATGTTAATCAGTTATCGATCATCGTTACAATCAAATATAATCAAAGTCACAATAACAGTCAAAATAACAATTTTACCATCACTAATTGTTTGCTACACTGTAAAAGTTGTTTTTTGTCACAACACAAACATTTCTATCAGTGTTCAAAAGTTTGTTCAAGATACAGAGGTTAAAAATGTATTTAATGTTCTTAGAGTTTCACGGCCATTCAGAATCTTCTGTGTATAGTTTTCTGGGATAATCTGCCTTGTATGTCACATTAGCCCTGATGATGGACCCTGCAATAGGATCCGAAACGTCGGCCAGAAAGGACATATATATGTATGTAAAAATGTATCTCTTTAAAAACAGCACAGTAATTATAAATCACCTCAGATTCACTTGTGTAAGCAGTCTTCACGTCATCCTGGGATATATAAAAGGAAAGTGGGGTGAAATCAAACATGAGCTGGTTGATGGAGACGCCATAGCGACGGGAGAATGCCTGTAGGGTTCCCGTCAAAAGACCTTGGGGAAAGAACAGTCCCGATATCCAACTGCTGGGTGGCGCTCCAAATTGCATCCAATGCTGGGAAAATGTAATTACTTGAAGAATTATTTTACCAAAAAATACCATAATATACAACGATAATTAATTATCTAAATTTATAAAAAAAGAAAAGGGAAACTATGCACAAACGATTGTGATACAGATCGACGAGCTTACGTGAGAAGATGTATGAATGCGAATGAAATGAGAATTGTGTCAGGACATTGTGTGTGGTGCTCTATTCTCTCTGTCTACCCCATGGGGAAATGATGTGACGTTAAGTTAGTTATAAACCAGAATCACATATCACTAAAAGAATTCTAAAAATGATACTAATACATAGTTATAACAAAGTAAAATCAGAAATTACTAAAGTGAAAGGAAATAAATTCCTAATGATACAGTAACACCCCGTTAATCGCAGCTAATTGGTTCCACCCAATATCATCAATAAACGAATCGTTAATTAACGAACCAATATATGTACACACATAATTTATTTAAATTTTGTAAATTAAAAAAAATTGGTCTATTAAATCAACACGTATTTAAACAACATAGATGGCGATGGTGTAGTGGTACTCGAAGCGAGTTCACATAATAACATATATACAACTTTCAAAAATTTGATAAATATGACGATTGAGGGGTGAGAATTGGTGAACGTTATGTATATATATATATATATATAAAGTGATCACTTAAGCCAGCCGAAAACAAGTTGTAAGCCCTGTAATTACCCCATACTTCCATATATTTTCCATTAAATATAATAAAAAATAGCTTTGTCTGTATGAGATATCTTATATTTGTTTAATAACAGTGCCTTTGTAGGTAAAAATCCAGTAATTGTGAGTTCTTAGAAATATTCAAATATTACTAACATAAAGCATCGAATAATGAGATATGACTGTACGAGTTCCATTCTGAGAACTCGTTTGCAAGTCGACCAAATTACCATAGGTATCCAGCATTTACTGTAATAATCACCTCTCTTCTTGTATGTAACATCCCACATCGTGCACATATTTGTTACAGAAAACTGCATGTGACTACTGTAAACATTACTGTTGGTACAAACTAACGTTACAAGCTGCCGCCAAAGTTGAAATTCGGAAACAATTTTGAATTTTGCACTTACTTTAATAAACCCTAATACATACGTAATTGGATACACACATTTATATCTTTGAAAGTATGCATAGAGTACTTACTGTATTGACAAAATAAATCCATCGTCACCAATTATGAACACCTATTCTGATTGTTGCAATAATCGGCCAAATTATAAGTACAGTAAGGCCCCGCTTAACGCGGGGGATACGTTCCAATAAGTTCTAGCGCTAAACGAAACTGCGTTAAACGAGGCAATCTTAACATGTAAATAATGGGGATAAGTGAAACAGAACAGAAAATAAGTTACTTTATTAGTTTTTCTTGTAACATGTATTGTTGCAGTGGTTTTATTTAACAGTCTCCATTAGCATTACCACCCAGTAAAAGTGTTAAACGATCTTTTCAGATTTAAATCTTGGTGTTCGTTTTTCTTTACGGGATAAAATATACGTTTTGGCAATCTCTTCCAAAAAAGGCCTGTTTCATCAACATTGAAAACTAATTCAGGAGGATAATTCCCTCGTTCAATGATTGCTCTTAATATCGCTGAAAATGCAACAGCTGCTTCTTTATCTCCACTTGCCGCTTCTCCAGTAAGTTATGAAGATCATTTCTGTTTTTAAATCGATGAAACCACCCTCAACTAGCTATGAAATTTTCACTTGTATGGCCTTTTTTCATTCTGAATATGAGTGAAAGATGGAAATTTGTTTTTCCATTTCCTCAATAACGTTGCTTCTGGAACGGGAAATTTTGGTTGCTGAAGTCTTTGTGATTGTAGTTGCTGATGATATGGTTTTTCCTTTATTTTTTAGAATCGTTTGTATTGTTAAAGTAGACAAATTTTATGCAGCACCTATATCAGATTGCCGTTCATCTGAATCAAATCGTCTGAGCACTTGCATTTTTCTTATCGTTTTACTTCAATGGCCCATTTTAGGAACTAAAAATTGACATATTTGACACAATAAAATAATATACACGTTATGGTTATATCTTTATACGTACACAATAACGTTGATGACCGATAATAAATTAACTATAACGCAGCAAACGAGTGTTCGTATTGAAACGCACCGCGAGTGTCAAAGCAACAAAATCGTGCGCAATTTCGGGGATCCCAATTTTACCGCGTAATATTAAAACAGCGTTAAGCGGGGCCTTACTGCAATGCCTATTAATAAATATAGCCTTAATTATAATATAAATAGGTCACACCAGCAAATTACTCACGTCGACAAAATTAATTCGTAATATTAAATCGTGCACCCAACTGCCTAAAGATTTTAATGAATTGTAAGCCTTTGCGGTCCATATTCTAGGTACTTGATTGTTAAGAAATGATATAAACACATCTTCCAGATCATCGGACATCACAATGAAACCCTTGAAATTAAGCAAAATAAGATAACATAATTTAGTGAATTAACTATGTCATATAGTTTAGTTATCAGCAAGAAAATACCTTTATGGCTTTTTGAATATCAATGAGAGAAGCGTGTATGTATTTCAATAATTTATTGAATCTATTTATTTCTTGAATTAGCACGGTTGTCAATGAATATATTCGTCCCATGGAGTCTTTCTAAAATATGTAATTAAAAAGAGTTCATTACAAGTATTAAAAACAAAATCAGAGAAATAAAAAGCACAAGATTATTATTATTGGTGTCTCATCTCGAAAGTGTATAAGGGACAGTACGGAGTTAAGCAATTCCTTGCAGCATAAATTTTCATGAAGTAAAGTAGAAATACGTAACAGATACCTACCAACCTTTATTGACAAATCTCAGAGTTGAGAGATGAAAGTCTCATCCGTGGACCCACACCATTAAAGTAAACAATATAATAAGATATTGTACAAATTATTATAAGTATTTTAATTCAGTTGTAGATAGTTAACAATTTTTTATATAAGACTTGTTTTTTGTTAGACATCTTTTTATCAGAAAAGATACCAAAAGCAGCCCATTCCTAATGAATGTACCGCCCTTAGACAAGTGCAAATTCTATTTCTGTCATATATAGACGGTGGCCCAAAAGAAGTGAGAACATTTAGTAAAATATAATATAATTAGATCAAAATTAGCTTAATTATACCTACAATAGCTTAAATAGTTTACTAATTTACTGACTTACCAATTTACCTATATTACGTTTTATTTTGACAATTTCCAGTCACTATCTTTGATTATTAATTTTAAAACTTTGCGTATTTAATTAAATTAATAAAGCCTGGAGAACAGCTAGTGTCAGTCGGGTTATCAAACAAATTGACAATGACGGTACAACGTAACGTAGGCCCGGAAATGATTAGAACTCAACAGAACATTGAGCGGGCGAGTGAGCTAATTTGCAGTCGAGATGATAATCTGCAGTCACAAAAGTCCACGGGAAATATAAAGAGAAACTGGTATACCACGGTCGTCGGTTCAACATATTTTAAAGAAAGATTTACAAATTAAAACGTACAAGCGTTTGATCGAGCAGAAGCTCAATGAAAATGTCAAGTTAAAACGCTTCCAATGCAGTCAGCAGCTACTTGAACGATTTCCTAATGAGAGAAGTGTACGGAGCATCTGGTTTACAGACAAAAAGACATTCACCGTTGCCACGCCAGTCAATTCTCAAAATGATTGTGTCTATTCTCATGTATATGTTCTCACTTTTTTTGGGCCATACTGTAAATACACCAACCATATTTCACACCAATAGCTATATCGCAATATGAATTATAATTACAGTAATTAGAGTAATATTAATACCATCATGTGTTTCTCTAGCATTAGCTCCATATCTATCTGAAGTGCAATATCCAATTTCATTTCCTCTGATAGTTTCCATACAATCTGATCTGGGGATTCACCTTCTTTATCACCAGATCCGACTGCCTGTCCTTTCATGATATTTGTTAAAAATTGATTAATCTCCTCCATCTAAAATATAATACCTTGGTTGCAATGGGATTCATTAGGGTTAATTCTGTGTCAAAAGTATTTTTATTACCTTTATGATAATTTACCTGAAAGGCTATGTTGGCATTGTCGTGCATTCCAAATATTTCAGGTTCTTCTATGATCGGCAATTCCTCGATAAAGTTTTGAAAATCTTTTTTTTTTTCATATCGTGGACAGTGATAGATACCAGACTCCGAATATACATAGCCTGGTTGCAACACATGTGGTGCAAAGAAGAAAGAGAGGATTGTTTTCAAACAACGCTGATCCCATACATCGGTGACCCTTCCGCCATATGTTATTTCCCCTATAGTAAAAATATATTTTATACCAAAAGAAAAATACATACTAACCACTAATGAAATAAAAATTACTTGCATTTGATTTATACAATGAGAGCGCCAAAATCCAGAAATGTATTTCATTGAAATGGCACAAATGTATATGTAATACAATATCAAGATTGTCAGATTCATATATTTTCCAAATTTTTGTTTTGAATATTATGTTCCAGGCCAATGTTTTTTTGAATAACTACAATTTCTTTTTTTTTTGAATAAACACAATCTATAATTTTTTTGAATTAACACAATTTTTTTATTTTGTTTTTATTTATCGATTATTTGGTTTATTACAATTATGTATGGAATATGAAATTGGCCAAGTGGCCGCCTCTGACAGCGGCACAAATGCTCTTTTAACCATATTTTTCATAACATTCTCGCACTCTTCGTATGTTATTTCAGCAATTTCATTTTGAATATTGTCCTGTAGCATCGGAATTGTTACTGGCTTATTGGCGTAAACTTTTATTTTCACAGAAAATAGTCGAGAGCCGTTAAATCAGGTGATCGAGGAGGCTAGTCGATATCACCACTTGTTGTCATTATGCGGCCGGGAAAAATTTCTCGCAAAATTTAAAGCTTAGCTCGGACTCTGTATGAAGTGGAACCGTCCAGTTGAAACCACATGTGTTGAACGTCCAATCGACCCAATTCGGTCATCAATAACTTTTCCAACATGTGACGATGGCGATCACCATTAATGGTTACAGCATTGCCATTATTATTTAGATAAAATGTTTAAATGATGAAGTGTTAGATTCTCCATAATAAATTGTAATCAAATAATCTCTACGACTACCAAATGCGAACTAACAAATGTTTGCAAAACCAAAATGACGGCCGAACAAAATCAGCCTGGAACATAATATTCACCAGTATATGATAAGTTTACACGCAATGTTATATTTAAAATATATTATTTAATTTTTAAAAAGTGAACATGGAAACATATCACAACACAAATATTGGTATTGGCAATTAAAAGTGATAAAACAGGGCTAATTTCGATGGAATTAGTTACTAATCTCTCAACCTATAGATATAAAGTTCCTACGAATTACCTAACCCATTAGATAAAGTAATCAATATCAAGATATTTTCAAATGGATATAATCAAAAAAGCAATTGATGACATCTTATGACAACTTAATCAATTTTTACCACCAGCTTAAGTGATAAATACATGTATTCAGGGAAATTATTAATTAAATAGCACTGTTAAATATTTGCATTCTGGCTTTTGTGATTTGCACGCGTGGTCAAATCTTATAATGATTTAAGTCTTATAAAAGTAATCTAGACAATTCATAAAATATATGCAAAATACACATACAGTCACAGACAGTAAATGAATAGACATGATATGAAGTGTATATATATAGGAGAGGGGTTTGGAACATTATTTACGGGGCGAGGGGCATTCTACACACATATTCAACGAAACATAAATCCGATAGATTATGACACAATTAAGCAAAAAGTATTCACTCTCCGAAAATTAAATCTTTGTGTAAATATGACATATTTTTAACATTAATGCATATTATATTGTCAGCATTAAAATTTTCGTTTCAATCGAGTAAGTTGTGGAACTCTTTGATTGCGTGAGTGGCACCAAAGTGATAATACGGGTGCCACCAAAATGAAAATTTGGCGTCAGTTCATGTCTATTTATTTGGTGGTCTGTGATATACAGAGAAGCCATGTTGTAATGTGGCCATTGGGGTCTTAAAAATATGTATCATCGTGAAAAAAGCGGGGTCGCGCTAAATTGGAGTTTAAGAAAATTAATATTCACCGACCTAATGTTGCTCCAACATCCTAAGACACATATTCTCGCCCTTATAAGTAGTTCAAAGGCAAATTACAACACAAATATTTTTTTATAAAAAAGGTGTCCAATGGCTTGTTGCATTATAACCAAATTTGCATTCAATTGTGATATTTTATAATGGGACTTCATTGAACATAGATTTCATAAATTAATGAAAAAACTTAATATTAGATTATTGTCCAGAAAGTATTTTAGTCCAGCACTGGACACGATCTTCATCATGTCTGTTTAACAGTGATTTATACTTACCAGTGATGTATTGAAGAGCATCCCAAAGGATCATGGAGTTCCTGCAAAATATTTCCAAGTTTGAGAGAGCACACTCTCTATCGCTGTCGTTGAATTCATAAATAATGGTCCAGCCCAGAGGCCCAAATTTCTTTCTTTCCTGAATAACGGCATGAAATGTACACAACCCAAAAACCATAGTGCGCCAGTCTTGGCCCAAAGCTGAAATATATATAATTTAATATGTGGTTTATTAATATTATTATTTAAATAAAGTACTCCAAAAAAAATAAAAGTTTTTGTAATATATTCATTTGTTATTCATATAAGTATTGTAATGTTGCACTTTAATACTCGCTCAGATAACTAAATTCACGTAGGAGATTTTTATTCTAAAATGATGATAACCAATCTATAAAATTAAAAATCTATGCATTCCCGCCCAGGCGGCTGGAAAGTACAGCGCTGCTGTGGAGAGTGGCCGAGTAAGTCAGCAGTTATGGCTGCCACTCGGTTGCGGCAAAAATATTTTAAACATGTAGAAAGGGTCCGTTACATGAAGATAGAATTGTTTCTAAGCCGGTAAGCGGAGCCAACACTATATGGCAACACGATGGGTTATCTACCATCGATCCTGGCAGAAGATTAGTGACCCAAGATGGAACTATTGCCTGGCTGGGCAGAGAGTTTTAGTTCTGCCCAGCGAGACCCTGATGTATCTGGATGGAAAAGGATGTGGGGCGGAGCTATACTACAGATGCTGCACCCTGATGTCACTGTTGTGATCGGAGTCTGGCACATTGAGTTCTGTATCTCGGTGCGGCCACAGAGGATGAAGATACAATCATGCAATATGGAACGGAAGAGTATTTGGTCAGTTGATATCGTTGTCCATGTTTTCTTTGTTTAAGCTGCTGCAAATGTAAAGTATGATATGAAATTTGGTCACAATTTCCTAGTCCTAGCTAAGTAGAGTTCGATGTATTAAATTTGGTTCATTTGACAATCAAGTTTTTATTTATTATGAAAAAACCACCTTTATCATTTTGTTATTTAAAATTATTCTTCTTTTACCTTGAGGGATGAATGCAGATTTGGAAAATCGTTGGTAAGGCAAAAAATTCAGATAGGTTTGACTCGGTGGGATTCATATCTCATGCTTGCCACTGAACTAGCCGGTGGAGGTGTGCAGTCCCCGGCTTCATAGCTCACAATATATATTATATATTCATTAATTTATAAAAATATCATCTAAAATATTATACATACGATGTCCTTCAAACCACTCCTCATTCATTTCCTGGAAGGCACGTTTGATATTTGCCCTCAGGCCCTTGGGCGGTTCATTGGTGACTTTTACAGAGTTCTGTAAAACCGAAACGGGGAAGTCATTTGAGGGCATTGAGCTCAGGAACAACCTGAATGCACTGTGAGGCGGCTCACTGTCTGTGGAGAGTTTCTGGACTATTTGTTCCAGGGATAACATCCATGATGCAGCCAAATGACAGTTCTAAAAATTAATATGTACATCAAATATATTATTATGAATGAATTTTTATGACCATCTGATGGACTAGCTTGTTTTGGTTAAGTAGTAAAATGCTCAGTTCAGTTATTGTTCCAGAAGTACAGAAAGCTGCATTAGCACAAACGCTCAATTTAGTTTGATAATAACACTAATATTGACGTGACATACATGAATTATTATTTTTTAAATAAAATAGAAATATCTATGCTTACTTGAACTACCTTCGAACATACATACGAGGACGAGTCAAAAATTATCTATACTTATGCCACTTCAAGGTTGTCGCACTGCCTTCCACGCATGCGTGCTTTGAGTTGGTACGACTGCGGTCAAGTGTGCGAATTTTGATCCCGATGGCGTCATTTGCCTTCGGAAATTACAATATAAACATAGTCGCTCCGATAGCAGTTTGCACCATGAAGGAACAATGAGCAGTGATCCGATTTCTCTGGTCAGAGGGTGTGAAAGGGGCTGAAATTCATCGTAGACTTAGACACAATACGGGGACAGTGCTTTATTATGTAAAAGTGTTATTTTTTTTGTGGATCGAGAAGTTTAAAAGTAGCCAGACAAATGTGACGCACAAAGAGGCAGCAAGATGCCCGTCAACCTCCAAGATTCTAGCTAGCTCGAGAGATTGTTTTAGCGAACAGGCGGGTCACCATCGGTGAGACAGTCTTTTTTGAACATCAGCCATTATTCTGCCCATCAAATCATCCACGGCGAGCTTGGCTTCCGTAGTCTGTATAAATAAATTGTAGAACAAAAAATGTAGATCATTTTTGACTTGCTCTTATATGTACTGTAACACGTTGGTGCACATGTGCAAATGAGCGAGAACTTTTTGTAACATTTTAATGTTGGACCGTAAGTTAAATCAATTTTAGAGCACTTTTTTTGTTATTTAATTGTAAAACTAACCTGTAAAAATACCCAGTCCCCTCTATGGGCTGCTTGCGCAATCATTTTCTCAGCAATAGGCCCCTGACCTTGTCCAAGAGAAATAGAATGTACTCTTTCCCTGTACCCCTGCTCTGTTGCAAACTTCTGGAATGATCCAAACGGATCGGAGCCGGTACTCAATATAAACACAAGTGGTGTTATATTGGACATATCAAGGTAACTATAATCAATAAAAATAAATAATGGATAATTATGTGAAAGAACTGGAATATATTAATGTAGGAGTGAAAATTGGCGATTTGATTGTATGCTGTTTATTGTACGCCGATGATGCAGTATTAATGACGAATAATGAACCAGAATTACAGAGGCTAGCGAGTAGAATGTACGATGTATGCAAGGAAAGCGAACTTATTATTAATGTCAACAAGTCGAAAGTGATGGTATTTGAGAAGGCGGAAAGCAAGACACCGTGCTAAATACTTGTAGGTAATAAATGTTTGAGGTCGGGTTGCGTCATCCTCGGTAACTATAACTGAGATTCAAACTCGTTTACTTTTAAACGAGATTCAAATAATTTGACAGAAATCGAGTTGCGTCAACAAAGTTTATAGTTATCCAGTGTAGCAATTACATAGGCCTCTTAAAATCTCATTTTCAAAAACAAATGCCGCGCGAGTAATTTTGCTTATGGCAACACGTGTAGAACGCTTCATTTGACATTTGACGTTTACGTTAAATTGGTGTGTTTGCTTTCCCGAAATGAGCAATTGACCGTTTTTGAACGATGAATGTCAATATAAAGTAAGTATTCTTGTATTTTAACTATATTTAAAAGTTTATGTTGTAAATTACGTATTAGTAAACATTATTTTTAATATTTATTCAGAGAATCCAAGACGAAGCAAGAAACAGCAGAATGGATACGAGGTATGATGCAGATGTGAATGGATAGCGGGTTTCGGTATTTGATGATGATACAGATTCTAACTGTAAGTACTCTGCAAGGCCTTGCAATGCAAATCTTATCACTCATTTTGCATTTAATATGCTACCTTTTAAAAACAAATAAATAATGCACACCCCAATTGTAAGCAGATCAATTATACAAATGTAATATGTTTGTATGTTCATAGGTGGAAGATGTTGAGCACAGGCCTCAAGTCTAAATATCTTGGCATTGCATTCAAATACCAACTCATGGCATCACCTCAAAAAAATGCACAGAATGATAATTCACAATATAATTAATTAATTTTCTGGTGTATGCACACTTACATAATGTAATAAAATATAAATATTAGATATCGATAATGCTTTTATTTAGTTTAATTATTTCATTTATAATATATACCCTTTCTTTGTTCGCAGATAAATCAAAATGCAAAATGAATTCAATCACCCCAAATGAACAAATAGACAATACACAAGAACTGCATGTAGTCAAGCTGAGAGATATTTGGCCCAACTAAATTTTAAATTAGTCAAAGAAAAAAATAATATGTAATTAATTCAATAATTTACTTCTTTAATTTTATAAACATTAACAATTTCTCTATTTTTAAATGTTTACTGCCTTGCTGTATTTAGCTAATGTGGTTTCACCCCCTTTCATTTTAAGGTATTAACATAAACCGTTTTTCTATTTACTAAAATAATAATGTGTAGTTATGTCGTATGGCTTTACAGTTTCTAATTATTGACTTTAATTTTACTTACTTGACTTTACTCAATTTATGATGGTAATTTCTGTATGTGATTTATGTTAAAAGGTATATATATAAATATAATAAAAGAGTTTTTACAGAGGACGAATTGTTTTATTATAAAATAAATGTGACAACAATTTAGGCTAAATCTCAGAAATTAATGATGTACAGAGCGATGAAGATCTTTAATGAAATGCCAGATGAAGATACTTCATAGATTCAAAATGAAACTAAGCCAATATGTGTAAGATAAGTTTGATCTTATTTATATTAGAACATATATATTTACATTTGTACGCACAATATTAAGAATAAATAAATGAAATGCTATGGCTGGTTTAATAATTGGGAAAAATAGCCATTTATTAGATCTCGTCTTACATTATTTCCATCCTGTGCAGGTTCAGAGTCAATTTCATATAATATTGTCACAAAGTCTGGTGACTCTGTAACATTATGCAGCACTGCTGTGGCTATAATGACTGCTTCCACTCTTTCAATACTCCGCCTGAGTTTCATACCTATTGCGAGGAAACGCCTTTTCCACACCCCAAATGTTCTTTCTACAACATTCCCAGTCCTGATTTGGCTCTCGTTATATAGTTTTTCTGCCACAGATATTGGATTTGTAAATGGAGTAAGTAAGTATGGTTTGAGTAGATAACCACGGTCACCAATGAGATGTTTCTCATTAAAAATACCATCATCTAGTTGCCCTTTTAATCTAGAATGACTAGAATACTATCGTGTGTTGAGCCTGGCTACCTTGCAACAACATTTGTGTATTTCATTGTGGCATCTATTACTGCCTGCACATTAATGGAGAAGTAATCCTTTATATTTTGATAGTATTTCGCATTATTTCCTCCTGGAAATAGGATTTCCACATGAGTGCAATCTATTGCACCGATCGTGTTTGGAAATTTTATAATGTTGAAGAATTGATTCAGATATTGCTGAATTTCTTTGGTAGATACAGGTATACATAAATTGTGATCTGAGAGCGGCTATTACTCTGCTCACTTTATTCGCAATCCGTGAAATAGTGCTCTTGTGTACACCAGATATATCACCCGTGCATCTTTGCATTGATCCTGTGGCATAGAAATGCAAAGTTATCGAGACTTGGTTTACAGGACGAACTGCGTGATTTCTGATCTTTATCAAAAATATTATTATATACCTATGAAGTAGATAACTTTAGATGACATTATATTGTCTGAAATAAGCAAGACCAGTTACCTAACCATAATTTTGGACAGGCGGAATCTTACAATAAAATCTATATCTTCCCATATAAAATGATCACTTTGTAGCCTAAAAGATTTTGCTCTTCTTGTTAAGGATGTATTGAACAATTATTTGATCGTCAGAAGAATCGGTATCAGTGCTATCTGACATAATAATGTTCATTTCAATAATACGATGTCGAAAAAATTAAAAGAATGCTTTTAATGACGGTTGTCAAGTGAATGCGCACAATGCAAATGTGCCCTAGATGACAAATCCAGTGGATGCAATCCGTTATCGGAAAAAGACTTTTTTTAAAACCTATTTCTTCCCGCAAAAAATAATGTGCCGAGGTCCGAGTTTTACTTTTCCTGTTAAGAATATACTGTATAATTAGTTTATCATCAAAAAAGTCTGCGATATCACTGCTATCCGACATAATATTGTACATTTCGATACTACAGTGTCTAAAATTGAAAAATACTCGATTTCGGTGACATCTGTCAGTGGCTCGCGCGCAGTGCGCATGTGCATTAGTAAAGTTTACATTTAAGCGGAGATTTTCGGCGGTTTATAGTTAAAGTTAAAAGTAAGCGACAAAAATGAGATGACGCAACGCGTTTTCGGATAAACTAAGTTTAAAAGTAAAGTTTATGGTTACCGAGGATGACGCAACCGGGCCTGAAACAAGTAGATGATTTTGTGTATTTGGGAAGTATGTTCGATAGAAACGGAAAGACAAAGAAAGATATCGAAATGAAGGTGACAGCAGAGAATAAAGTAAACAGCGCATTGAATGGAATTATAACTAATGGGAACTTGTCAGTGGTTCACAATGGAGTCCTAGTACCGACACTGATGTACGAAAGTGAGGCCTGGAGCTGGCAGAAAAGGAACGAAAGTAGACTGAATGTAGTGGAAATGAGATCACCTAGGCGTATATGTGGCAGATCCATTTATGACAGAGTAAAGAATGAAGAAATAAGGAAAGAATGTAATGCTGATCTTAGTATAGTGAGTAAAATTAAGAAAGAATCACTTAGGTCGTTTGGTCATATGGAAAGGATGAATGAAGAAATAATGGTAAGAAAGATATATGACACAAGTGTTGATGGCACCAGAAGTAGAGCACGTCCACGAAAGACTTGGCACGACCAGGTAAACTAGATACTGGAGGATGATCTTATTAGAAGCCTCAATAATTAGCGAGCTTGTATAAGATGTATAAATGTGGATGAGGCAAGAATTGTGTCAGGACAGAAGAGTGTGATTCTCTATATTCTCTGCCTACCCCCGCGGAGAAACGGCGTGATGGTAAGTAAGTAATAAAAATAAACATATTTTTGTATTTACAATTAACTATTTAGAGTATCAAAGGATGAAAAGTATTTTTTTGTATTGTTCTAAAAACATGCGCTAGAAATATGTCATATTCCATAAAGTTTTATTGAACCTGCACAATATTATGATACAGATTTGTACTTACAGGCTATTCAATGATACTACAGAACTTTCTATAAAGGCTCTTCCCAGATTAACACTGACATATTCCGTGATGGCACCAACCAAAGCTTCAGTTTTAAGTGCTTTGAGTAAAACCAATTTCTCAAAGTAATTGAGGCGGCCGTCCCAATTTATAGATGACTTAATCACAGAGTCTCTGATTATCTTTATATCCTGTAAATCAAGTAAAGTGAGGAAATATGTGCACACAAAAATCAATATATAAAAAGAAAACGCATATACGTATAACCTAAACAATTTAGTCTTCTACAATGTTGTAAATGTATACTTTTTATTTTTTACTGACCGATAGTGATATATAAATTTTTAGTTATATGTATTGTTCCATATTTGCAAAACACACTTTAGCGCGTTTGTAATATCGGGTGGGAAAATTATTGTTACCACATGCCCGCATCCAAATTTCTTACCCATGACCTATCGCAATGCTTTCCCACCAGTGTGAAATGTGACATTGACGCCAGCAGATGTCATCTTGAACTTGATATTGTGTTCAATCTAGACATCGCGATAACATTCGCGTTGTAGCTGTTCAACTCCAGTGCACCAGCACTGTATTTATTTTGTGATTTATGTGCACAGTGTCTATTGTTTGTGTGTGCTGTGGATACACATTGACATCTCCGTCTTCAGTCAGAAGCGGAAATCGGCTCATCCATGTGCCATTATTGTGTGATTTCGGCAGCGATCACGGTAATTTGCGGAGGCGTTATATTCAAGGTAAGGCGAGCAGTCCTCCTGAATCCCGGTTCACAGAGATCACTGGTCCTTCTTCTAAACCCCTATCCCCTCACCGACTTATCCCTGTATCGCATTTCCCTATTCTCCCTACGACTGCTCCTTCTCCTTCATGGGCTGCGCAGCCGCTCCGTTTCGTGCGCGGTCAATTGTCTTGTGACGCACATGGAAATCTCCATCGAGGGGTCATATTTAAATTTGTTTCATAATAATCTCATAGAGACAAAGCTATTTTTTATTATGTTTAATGGAAAGATATGGAAGTCTTCGGCTGGCTTAATTGATTACTTTATACAAATATAACGTTCACCATTCTCACCCATAAACGAATCTACACCAGCCGCACGTTTCCATTTCATTCTCACTGCCTACGCCCACACATAACCAAAATCCTTTAGAAGTTAACAAATAAGGAACAATAATTCAAATTCACCATCATCATATTACCTGCACGTAGCCACCAATAGTAACCCTAATATTGCGCAAACAATTATCTTTTAGTCCTTTAAAACTTGGAAACGTTTCGTCCAGATGCTGAGCAGCCAGCCACATGGCATCTGATAATCCCGGCACAAGTGGTTTCTTCTCTGGTACCTGTGTAGTCAAAAGTACTAATCAATATTGTTATTAAGTCTGTATAGAATAAATTCAATATCATAATCTAATTTAAAGTTATATAAGAGTATTACATTTTTTCACATATGTGAAAATCGTATGTCTCGCAGCTCGCAGCCAGGATATATTTTAACTCATAAACATATCGCTGATAGATAAAAATTATTGTTAAATTATGATTATAATTTACTCTACAGTTTCGCTGCAATTACTAAGTTTTCCATACAAAGATTATTTATATTGTAAATGTGAGAAAACACGTTACATATCTTAAACATATGTTACGATACTACCCCTGCAATTTTTTTATATTGTTTTTGTATCGGTGAACGAATCAGGAATCAATACAATGACTAGATAAATAATTTAATCCACATTAGAAAATATAAGATAAATAAATTAAATTGTCATTGGAAATAATTGCGACGAGAGCGCCATCTGTTATTCAACAGCAGGAGGTAACACTCTGGTTCTAGTGTGGACTCTAACCAACATCCAGAAATATTTCACTAAAATCTAACAGCCAGATTGTGTACATATTTGACAGATTTATTTATCAATACAAATTTATGAAGTTATTGTTTTAAATTTTAACCAAGAAATGTAAAACAATTAATAAAAATTTTTAAGGAGAACACATTATGAATGAAGTCGCAATTTTTCAGAACATAGCTCTATGATATTTTTAATATAAATTAAATGTATTAATTTCAAAGATGTACATATAAAATCAATTTATCGAAAAAATATTGTTATTGCTACCGAGATTCGAACCTGGATCTTTTACTATCCGGGGAAATGCATTAACCGATTATGCTACACCAACACAGTAAGTTGACAACAAATTTTCAAACCGTCAAATTTTCAAATGTTGCGCTTTCAAATTGATACATCTGTCGTTCCATTATTTGAAAGTCATCTTCTTTATATTTCCGGAATCTTTTTTGAGTAATCCGGTAGCAACAACAATATTTTTTCGATAAATTGATTTTATATGTATATATCTTTCTAATTAATACACTTAATTTGTATTAATAAAATTGTCATTATTTTCGCAAAAGACAATTTAAAATGAATCTATAATCACTTACAACTTTAGTGCCGACAGGACCACGTAAAAAGAAAACCCAGTAACTTTCAGGAATCATATTAGCTTGACGGAATACTGCCATATTCAGCAAAAAACTATAAATAAGTTTATGTTTTTCAAATAATCCTCGGGATATATTTGTGTAAATTGATAAAGTAATAGCATTAAGCAATTTTTTAATTTGCTGTTCAAAATCCTTCTCTTTTTCAGTAGTTTCAAGTACATTGGTGAATACCTGGAATAAAGGAGAAAATATGTTTATACATTTGGGGATTAGGTCAGTGGTTAAATGAAAGAGATGTAGATTTGCTTGTTGATGTTTATTGAGATGGATAGATCGAACAAGGAAGACATAGAATGAATACAACGAATGAGTGAAGATGCAGAGATGTAGAAGGTGTGCGTGAATTCTGAAGTAAAGCGAGTCGGCGTCACGCCCGGCGCGCGTGGGCCGACAAGACCGCTGTTGTAAAACGATGAAACTGGAGAGACTGCTTGGCGGTGAATGATCGAACCAGAGATGTAGCAGCAGCCAGCAACACTGTCGCTAGCGTCGATGCCGGCTGAGATGGCGGTGGATTTGAGTTCTAATCCCTACATACGCATTCTGGTATATCTAATGACGGAATGGTCACAACTGTACAATGTCACTTATATATATGTAACATTAGTTTGTAATAGAAAATGTAAAATATTAAATGAATTTTGATAAATTTATATAAGTTTTAAAATTGATTATAATAAAATAGTATAAACTGACAAGTTGGAAATATTTCAGTGAAAATTGGTACATCGGATCTACAGTGCTCAATGTTGAAACTGCAAAATAGAGAACGGCGCCCCTCGTCGCAATTGGTCGGTATTTTTCCCTGGCAATGGAAATATTCTTCTCTGTAGCTTCCGAGTCAAGCAGACGTGCCACTACAATCGCTGACGTTTCCTAAACAAAAAATCATTCAACTGTGTTAAATACAAATCAGATATATGTATATAAAAAAATAAGGGTGTAATTTTACAATTGTTCAATTTAATTAAGTATTTATTGTACCTTACTCTCATTGAGGGTTTCTATAAGTTCTTCGTCATCAAGAATGTTTCCGGAGGAAGCAAATAACATTCTCAGAATTTTATCTTCAATGGCTAATAGTTGCATTTTATCATTGTTGATTCGTATTATAAGTTCTGATCTCTGCGCCTCCAGATCTGGTCTTTCAATCCTCACAACATCACTGAATAAATACAAAACTTTACAATTTTATAAAACACAACATTTTCCCAAAGAAATTTTTGTGAGAAAATGAATATTATTGTTAACAAACCGATACACAATAAAATTTATTGGGGAAATGCAAGATGTATAAAATTTTTGAAAAATGTTGGGTAGCACACCAAATTTACAATTATCAGTTAATATAACAAAAATAATACAAACTATATATGCAGTTTTTAAATTGACTTTCTTCTTCTTCTTCTTTCAAACAGGCAATCCACCCTTCGAGAGTGATTTGTGCCATTAAACAAGTTTAAACATTATTTCATAGAAAGCAGTCAACAGTATTATAGAATAGGGAATATTGCGTTACAAGTTAATACCATTGACTTTCAAGAAATTTGCTATTATATAAATTAAATGTGGCGAGTTAAGGGAAAGAAGATGACACAAGTTAACCGGGAGTTGAAAATTACCATTGACAAGATTATTGTAAAAAAAACCTGTGATCCGTAATGGACAGGCAAAAAAGACATGGTCAAGGGTTTCCTCCTCGGCACCACATTCACACATTGGGGAGTCTATTATGTTCATTCTGAACAAATATGAGGCCACCTGGCAATGCCCAATTCTCATTCTAGAGATATTTGCTACCGTTCTTTTAGAGATTTTCCTGTTGGAGAACCAAGGGGTGCGGGGAATAGATCTTTGGATTATTTTAAGCCGATTACCCTTGTGATTGTTTGGATCCATCCATTGTGCAAACCAGATAGAATTCGTATGTTTTTTTACCATATTAAGTCTGTCATAGATTGGGATATGGAATTGATGGAGAAAAACTCCAGAAAGAGTAGCCTTCTTCGCCAGTTTATCAGCACATTCATTTCCCTGAATTCCCTTATGTGCAGGAATCCAAATGAATGACATCCGTTTATTGTTGCTGTATAAATCAAATAGGCATCTTCTGATGGAACAGATTATCTCATTGTCTAACCAAACTTTCATATTAGCAGAGAGGGATTCAAGAGCTACTTGCTTCCGGAGAACGCAGATGTCCAAGGCCTCTTTAATTGCCCAACATTCTGCAGAGAAAACCGATGAATCCGCAGGAAGTCGGAGAATACAAATTGACTTTCTGTTTATTAAAAATATATCCTCCTTGAACTATAGCCTCTGAAACTGTTTTTTTGTATTTAAACGACCAAATATTTAAATATTTCAGAACTTGTAAAAATGTGGATAACATGAACTATTTTTTTTTAAATTCTTTGATCTTTCGTAAAATTTACTTGTTTGTTTATGATTTGTTTATGATTTACCCATAGAAAACTAACATTAATTTATAATGACTTAATAATATCTTTACTTGTTGTGTCTTGTGAAAATATTTATTTCAATCGACAAGCACTATTTTTAGTGGCCATTAGAGAATAATTTTTAATCTACCTACTTTCTGTCCTGAGTCTCGCATAATACTCTTGCAATAATTCTACTATAAAAATACATAAAAATAAAACCAACGCCAAAAGTTGATCCTCGAGGCCCAAAAGTGTGACTGTGAAGTTGACTATCGTAACTTGGATGCAGATATCAGGAAGGTAATGCGGGTTAGCCAGCTTGGTAGTTATGTACAGTTTAAAATTAGGGTCATACTCAATATCCGTATCACCCAAGTGTATCAACAGTCGTCCGCTCTGAAAACGAGAATACAAATTGATCAATATATAAAACTCAATGATCTGATATCAATATGCAACTAAAAGTAACTAAAGTAATTAAAATATGTGATATTTGATCAATTTAATACTGCAATTCAAGGAATTGATTAAATGGATGAAGCACACAAAAAATAAAAAGGTAGAACGTATGTATGCATATCTATGTGTAGTATTTTACTACACTAGTATCTTAGTACATATATGACTTGTATTTGTATAGCTTTTGCTATATATTGTACAGCTTTTTGCTATTACAACATATTTTAATTATGGCTCAGTTTTAATTTACGGCTCTAATTTTTCAATATACGATATAATTAAAAATGAAAAAACTCTTATAAACGTTATTACATACATGGATCAAATTTTTAAACCAATAGCGGATAGTGACGATGACAATATGGTATTATGAAATTCTTTGTATTCCTCTTCAGATTTCAAATAGAATCATAATAATTGGCATTTTTTATTACAATGTTACTTTTGTTTTTTATTAATTATTTCCAAAATATGTCTACGAAGTTGGAAAGGATTCTATGGAATTTGTATATGTTTGTGTCAAAATTAATGATTCGTCATGTCATTTTGCTTTACAGCCATTTTCACAATTAGCCAGCTTTCTCGAAACATATCTCAGCCATAAAACGTGTATAATATATGTATTACATATATACATAAAACGCCATAATATTAAACATATTTTGTAATTTACAATACCAATTACAAAACTAAGTGACCTGAATAAAAGTGCACTTTTGGAGAATGGGTGACAGGGTTGGATCGAGTGTCTCTGCTATCTCTTCAATCAGAATAGGCCTGCCGAGGCGGATACAGTTCTCCATCACTCTCATGTAATTACCATCACTTAACTTCACTATTTGCAGCTGATTGTCTCTCTCCATGTTGCGAATCCATCTGTTGGCCTAAAACATAATTTGTTATTTATATTGTTATTTAATTACATACTACTCGGGATCTGAAAATTTACGGTTAATTTAAGAAGTTAAAAGAATACTAGGAGATTTGTATTATTGAAATAGTCAACAAGGAGTAATGTTGTTGTAATGTTTTCAAAAATATTATAAAATTTTGAGATTAGAATTAATTTTGGATTAGAATTAATCACATATTTGATGAGAAGTTGACACATATTTTCTTTATCTATTTCAACTCTCATAAACCTCGCTTTTTAAAATTAATGACTCAATTTTTAAAAACAAATTATATCTATTCAAAATATTATATATCGTTACAACCGGGACTCGATCTTGGAACTTTCAACTTCACAATATGTGATTTCATTAAAAATATTTTTTTTTTTATGAATGCCATCAATTAATTCTTTGAATTCTAAATTAAATACTCTCGCAATTAAATTTGCTCTAATTATGAAAATTGGCCCATTTTAAGATTTTCGTAATAAAAATTCAGATTTTACAAATTCTCTGACAATGGCCTAACTGTATCTTGCTAATTCTTATAATGGTAATACGTATATATTACTGATTTTCCTGGAATTAGACCTTCATTCTGCAAGTTACCCATAAATTTAGTTTTGGACATTTTCCATTTGTCTTACAGTCCCAGCAGTGATAAAATGATTAAATTTGTTGTAATTAAATAAACGATATCCATAATGCAAAATAATGAAAACATAATATGTATAGCAAAAATGATATGTTTCTGTTAACCTTTTAACTGCCAACTCTATTTGAAATGGAAGACACCACACAGGGTAAGACTAGGCTTTAAGGGTCTTGACTTATATATTAAATGCTGGGACCCGTTGTTCACAGGTAGCAAAATGATTTAAAAATATTACTTTAATCCCTGCAGTTTGCAAGACCCAAAAGTGTGTGTTAACACGCTTATAGCTTGGCGTGATATATAAAGTAAACGTGTAAAATTGTCATTGGATTGTAATCCAGTTTGTTGTTTAACACCACCATAAAAAAAAACTAAAGGAATAAACCAAGATTTCCAAATTTGTATGCTATTCCGTTCTGTCTTTTAGGTGTTTAACTGATATTTGATGATTCAAATCTGCAGTGGATTAATAAATTTCCTTTCAAATGAGGTACTCCATTGACCAACTAATTCATATACATATTTCAAAGACACTTCACTTCATGTAATGTATAAATTTCCTTTCAAATTTCCCTTCATGTGTATTATGATAATTATGTAATTAAAAAAATAAAAATTATGTAATTATCAACATATTTACATTAAAAGTAAAAAAACAAAATATGCTTTACCTGCTCTTGAGGATCTATCATAAGGGGCCATCTTCCGGCTTTTGTAACTAAGATACCATTCTCAACAGAGACATTGTCCCTCGGCAGACCATGAGTGTTCCACATCCTCACAGTGTAAGCATCTGATAGAACTGTAGTCATACTATAATAAATAATTAATATGAATGATTTGTAGCAAACTAATATAAGAAATATGGAGACATTTCAATATGTTATTTTATTATTATTTGTTATTATTTGCATCACAAATTTGTTATTTTGTCTCTTCAAATGATGGTTCGAATAGTAAGAAAAATATCTATAGTTATAGCAATCAAAATATTTTTCATTCCCAAATTGGAAATTTTTCATTACAATTTTTAAAATATTGATTTCATCGTTTTGTTTTTCTCAATAAAATTTTGCAGATGGCTATCAGACATAAAATGACAGCCCGCCATTCAGTTTTACTTATCTCAAATATACCTACAGTAGACCCGATTATCCGGGGCTGACATTTTGCGGATAAACCATGGCAGTAACAAAGGATTTTTAAATAACATTTTAAAATATTGACGAGTTCAGTTATCTGGGTTTCTTATCTGTGTCAATTTTTTTTACCCGTCACCTCGGAAAAAATGATTAATGAATTACCTAAAATTTGGAGATATGAGAATGTTTAACTCTTTGCATTTGACAATCCACTTGCTGAGTAGTTCTTGGCGATAGTTGGTTGGGAAAGCTCCAAAATATGCTACACATCCAGATCCCACAATTATATTCCCTGTTGTACATTCCAATTCACTTGTCAAATTCTAAAATGCATCAAATATTAGATAAACACTAAATGGGGTTAAGTGTATTGTTTTTGTATTTGTATATCCATTAGATATGAGTGCAAATATTTGTTTCATTAATATTGGCAGCAGGATAATAAAGGATGGAAGAGGAGAAAGTCAGAGACTATATTCGGAAAAGGTTTAATTAATTATAATAATAATAATATTGGAAAATTCAAATAGCACCATTTTTTATTTATACCTAGTGAACATGCAAACTTTGAATCATGAATATTTTAAAATTGACACCTATACTTTGCTTTAAAGCCTAAATATGTAAAAGTTGGCTGTAAAGCGAAATACCATATAACAAACTTTATACAAATCTACACAAATTCCATAGCAACCGATCCAATCCAATTTTATAAAAAAGTAAGAAAGTTATTAGTTGAAATTATGAAAAAAAAAATTACATATTATTTCCTTTAAAAAATTTCCAACACATGATATTTTTGTTTTCATTATGCATTCTCAAACACTGGATTTTATTAATAATATGTATATATGAGTGGCTCAGAATCAGACATGTTATCGTTATAAAATGGTCATTGAATAACGATGACATGACTAAATAATTTTTTTTAAATTTGTGAGTAGTAGTAGTGGTTCTAAAATATGCAAGAAAAAGATTTTTCTACAAACCATCAATGTTCCAAGTTAAGATGAAATACATAAAATATATATGCATAATATCAGGATCGCATTACCAACATGTAAGAAAATTAGCGACGATGAGAGACAAGCGAAAAGTCATATAATGGACTAATATCATGAACAAATAGACTTGGACTTAATTGATGAATCAAAAATAAACAAAAATAGAAAAATCAAAAAGTAATGTTGTTTTTTAAACATTTATTTTGTCTGAAGTTATGTTAATTTACCATTAATTATTGATGTAGGTAAATTAAATCAAAATTACGAATATAAAAAAATAAAGATAATAACCTTGACAGAGTCCTCCCAGCGCGATTGCTCATCAGCCAGAGCTTGCGTCAGTTTGCCAGCTCTAGTGAGACGCGCTTCGGCCAAGTCCAGGGCACTTTGCAAAGTTGCCCGGTCTTCTTCCATCTTTCGCAGGACATCTTGCATAGCTGCCAGCATGGCCTCCACTTGGGCCAGTTGGCGCTGTTTCTCATGCAGCACAGACATAACGGCTGCCATCTGCCGCTCGGCCTCCTTCTGCCTGCCAGGCAATAAAGTTATATTATTAGTAAAAATAAAAATAAATAAACAACGTTAGAAAAACAGAAATATTATTTAAAGTGTTTTTGACTGCCTAAAATTATTGTATGCTACAATGGTACACAAATATAATGCCACCATTCAATTCTACGGGGAGAGAGTTAGAAATTTATTGGACGGAAGTTGTTGAAGGGAAAGTTAGAGAAGTCGAGATAGGAATATTATGACTGTGATGCTGAATTATTTCAATTTTCATAAATTGTTTTGATTTTCAAATAATATAAATATGGCTATTCACAGACATTGCGTCAATTTCATCTATAAATAAAATTTGTTTTCGGCACACTTATTTTAAATATTTTAAATTAAATTTTAATTGTAATTTCATCAAATTTTATAAATTTTATTTTATTTTTCACCGTTGTATGATTAATATTCTGTAACAATGGTCGTTAACTGAGATTCAATTGTCGGAGGTTTTTGTAATATGTTTGGGGTTTAGGACGGTGGTTAAATGAAATAAATGTTGTTGGCATGTGTTGAGGTGTTTATTGTGACTGTATGATATGACAATGAAGACAGATAGAAATGAAGAAATTAATGAATGATGTAGATGGTGCACGTGTCTTATGAAATGAAATAAAGCGAGTTGGCGGTCTCCCTCGGCATGCGCGGGCCGGCAAGACTGCCGTTGTGAAACGATGAAACTGGAGAGCCTGCTTGGCGGTGAATGCTTGAACCCGACTTGTAGCAGCAGCCGGCAGCGCTGTCGCTAGCGTCGATGCCGACTGAGATGGCAGTAGATTTGAATTCCGATCGCTACATATGTATATATAAAAAAATACTTGCTTTAATATTTTTGGCTCCACGACACGGAAAACTTTTGCATATGTGTCGACGGCCCTCACCCACAGGCACATGGAGCGACATACTTTTGATACCTTTACAACAATATCCGGAACAAAATCCTTGTGATCAATGTATACTTTTATTTTTTTAAGCATGGCATCTTTTATATGATCTTTATCATAATCTTCTAGATTTTTAAGAAAATTAGATTCACCCAGCACTTTCTTAGCTGAATCCCAATCGGTCCTGTAAAAATTATAGTAAATTAATTCTATTCAATAATTTTTAATAATGTAATGGAGAATAAACATGAAAAATTATACTTGGCACCGAGAAGCAGACACACCGGCTCCATAACAAACTTCACGAGAGCTGGGGGTTTTTGAAAAACACGAAGCTCATTGATGTCCGCCTTGTTTAAACTTTTGAGGGCATTCTGAGCAGCCTCCATGGCCGGCATAGCCAACTCCAAATCTCTAGCTGCGTCATCTGCCAACTCTTGGGTGGCTGCAGCTTGAATCTGATGAATACAATAGATGAAAGCAAGTGTATGCAGCGTAACACAACATGAAATGTAATAAGAAAATGCTTAGAAGTTGAATAATAATAATAATCAAGAGACTGATAATTTGAATTATAATCATTACCACAAGCAAATGAGGACATTCATAGTTAGGGGCGAACTAGAGAAGCAAAAATTCTATATTCTTGCCGGTTTCTCTATTGGTATAAGACTTGTTCGCATGTTAATTCCTCATTAGGCATGTACTTAATTTAATTTATTGCAGGTGCACATAATCAAAGAGCTTAAACCAATTGTCTACAAGAATCACTCACCCCCTCCCCCTCACCAAAAAACACTGCAAACCGATAACCGAATTACGAATAATGAGAACAATTGTTTTTGAAGGCAACAATAGATATTTTTAAAACGCATCAGTTTACTGCGTCTATATTATTGCGTGTGCTGCCTCTGTCGACATTGTGATTTTTATACTGTAACGTGGCGATTGTCTATCATTTCAGATTTTTATGTATCGAAATGTTTACCAAATACAAAATTCTCCCGAATAAGGAAAGTGTATGGCAACTTGACGAGTTCAGTTTTAAAAACGGGCTTCACTAGTACTTGATGCAACAATATTACGGACATTAATTTGATTAGCGGTCGAACTCGCCTTTCCCATCTAAATTAGGCAAGAAAATGGAATATTAAAATGCGCATAAAAATTATGAAAAACTTTTATATCCTCACGTTTTGTTGGCCTTAATTGTTGGAGCGCCGTTATTGTGATAACAAACAGTACTGTGATTGGCTAGTGGGCCGAGATGATTGCATAGTTGTGTGAGTTTGGTTTTAAAAACACGTAAACATGCGAATTACGTGAACAAATTATTTACTTCGGGTATAAAAATGCATACGAACTAGGAATAATCATGTTTTATAAATTATCGGTAGAAATTAGTATGAAATGTTATTTTAGAGCCTAAATTTTTTGAAAAATGAGTGATTATGTGAAAATACTAAATATGGGTACACAAATTAACAGAGTTTTACTGTATATAGCATATTCAGCTCTGCTTACTTTAGCACTGGCTTCATCTTCCATAACGGCAATCTTCACTTTGTCTGCCTGCGCCTCTTCTAATTTCAATTTAGTCATCATTTCTTTTGCTTCTGCTGATTTCTTTTGGAGTGCAGGTTCCATACTCTTCACTTGCTGCTCCATCACCCCGACCACTTCGTAGGTTTCGTATAATTTCTGTATGAAAACATAAACAAAGTAAATATTTTATACACGTCATTTTTAATTTTCAATCGATTAATTCAAATGATAAACATTAATAATTTTCATTCCACAATATTAATATGATAAAACTGGAGAAATTTGCTATTTTTGACAGTTCATTTCAAATGCGATAATATCAAAAATTTGATTATTGTCCCTTTCTATCAATACCTTTGTCTGGCAAGATTTACGTAAAAAATAATGTTTTTTCATATTTAAATATCATTGAATGTAAATTAACTATTAACCTCAGCTTGTAATTGAAAAATGAAAGTATTCCCTTAAATAACTGTACATAAATTCTGAAGTAATTTAATTAATCCTCAAAGTCTAGGAAATAAATTATTGCAATGTAACATTAACACTAACCGTCAAACCATTTGCAATACGCGCCCTGCTTTTCAATATTTCTTGTCGTTTCTTGTCCAGCATATCTGAGTAAAGCTTCAAAAGGTCCAAGTAGCTGCTTGGTGTAGTGTAAAAATAACGATGAAGCTCCACATACAGTCTTTCCGTCATTACTTCAACACTCTGGAACCAAAGTGTCACATAATCAACACTCCGGAACCAAAGTGTCACATAATCAACAATAAATAAAACAAATGCATAAATGGCTTCAGGCAGGCCGTATTGCATGCACGGACAGTCGATTGATAAAATATATTCTTGAATGACATTCACACAGAAAATTGAAGAGAGTGGCAGTCATGAGGAAGGCTTTATCCGGCAGTGAACTGGCAACGGATAGTGACAATGATATAAAATAAAGAAATGATTCTGCCAGTAACGAGTAAAAGATCAATAGAGTTTATAGCCAGGCCAGTAACAGTATCATGGATGTATTAATTTTCTAAAATCATAGGTTAATTAAAGATATTTCATATTATAGAAATTGTAAAGTTATGGACAAATAAAATTAAAAACTTATTAATTAAAAGCATTCCTTTAGCAATCTGTCTTTTCTTACCTCATGCATAAGAACACAGATTTCAGCAAGCATTGGTACCATTTCGGGAGACTCTGTGGCTCCCAGAACTTTGGTTGCCACAGTGAGTAGAGCATCAGGGGGCCACTTGACGAACCAATCAATTGTGCAACAATTCACTAGTGAAGGGAACATTCGGCAGCGACGTCTGCAAGTCATTTTAACTACATATGATAAATATAAACAAAACACAACTTAGAAATAAATACAGTAAAACCGCGATATAACGAAACCCGATATAGCGAAAAATGACGTATATCGAAAAAAAAATCGAAATTTAGTCCCTAAAACCAATTTTTCATACAAAAATGCATTTATATAACGAAATCCCGTTAATATTTATAACAAAATCATTTTTGTCCCGTACGAAAAAATGCCAATACATTTACGTAAATTTATAACGAAATAAAAAAATGTTAAAAGATGAAAATATTATTTCGCACTTACAAAGCCGCGCCGCTGCATCTGCCGTATGCGAACGGTTTAATGGCCTTTTCGGCGGTGCGCGGCGGTCTGCCGACAAGGTAGTAAAACAATTCAAACTTCTTCTTGGGTTCATAGTATCATATTTTGAAGTGGTTGCCGCCGTTACCGGTAAGTACCTTCGTAATTTATATACGACTCATTTTATAAAAATGCCGCGATTCAACTGTCAAATTTTTATTTTTGAATTATTTTTATGTTTCATGCCCAAAACTATGTTTGAAGCGGCTCTACATTTAAACACAATTAAAATATTGTTTTGTGTTTGCAATATTCTGGAATTTACAAAAATATCTTCCAATTGGTGTTGAATAGGTTCTGTTCTTAATTTAATTCCTTTGATTATCCATTTGCTTATCTGTTTTAATAACAAAACTACTAAAAATATGTAGGTATTCAGTTCCCTATGGCCTTCTTCCTCCTTTGTTTGCAGAATTTGCGATCTTTTTTGAAGCCGCGCAACATTTTTTTGCGACGGCGCGTAACATATAGTAGGATTTTTTTTATTTATTTCGTTATATGTGGGAATTCGTTATTACGAATTTTTATTTTTTGGGCCCTTGGATTTCGTTATATCGCGGTTTTACTGTATATACCAGTGCAGATTTGGCAGAATATGTACTACATTAATTTATCTATTTGTACATTTATAATTCTTATAACACCACATTCAGACAACTGATATATTCAGTCATCCTTATATGTATACACATTAGAATCATCTCAAAACGCGAAAACTCACCTGAAAACGTCCCCTACGGGGCTCATGCAGATGCACAAATGCAATTTCCCTCTAATTTTATTGATGAAGTACGTAAAAACACTTTCTCTATCGTTGGCGTTAACACCCGCTTCAGCTGCTGGTCCCCGGCAAGCCAAGATGACTTTTTCGTAGTCCTCACCCTCAAACAAATTCGGGACCTCACCTAAAGTGCATGATAAAACATAAGTAGGTATTTTAATAGTGTATGTTTGTTACACTTATAAACTGAACAAAAAATGTTTATACATTCAGTTTACAGGCATCATAAAAAATATATAAAAAAATTCAACAGGTCTCGACATTAATTTTGTCGATTTACTCATGTCTGAAAAGGGTTGGGGAAATATGGGATGCAAGAAGGATGGAAGGAATTTAGGAGGGACAGGGGGCGGCTGAAGGAACACCCAGAACCAGAAAAGACGACCCACCTGTGAAATACTCCTTTCGGTATCTGGATCTTCTTTCACTGAATCCACAGGTTTTCTGGATTCAGGACACGTACAATGTTGTTCAGCACAAAGTATACTTGGACATACACTTCGGTGGTAGCACGAAGTGTTAAACAATTACCATGCACAATAGCATGATGTACAACACTAATCGGTTCGCACGGTAGCAAGAAACCAATTACACACAAATAGCAGGATGATACTTCAAGCCAACAATTCGTTCCCACACGACAGGACGAATTTAGAGGTAGTCAACAAACCCAAAATGGTAAACGCTACTTTTAATTCGAAGGTACAACTTCAAATTCAGCAAAACCATAGATAACACACCACAGAAAATATTGTGTTCTGGATATAGGGAGAGGGGGGTAGTGGATAGGTAATAGACAAGAACCACCAATCTACGCATGTCATGTTCACATGGCAACCGGCGATTCATAAATAAGTTATAAAGATTGAACAACTCATTTCAAATTACCATTTTGATTCGAAAACACCCTGGTCTGCTGTGTATTTTTTTGTTTTGTGTACACAATTTGCAATAATTACATGCTTGTTGCTCTTTCTCCACCTTCGAATCAGTCAGAAAATTGTGATTATCCTATACCTGAATTCAGAATGTTATTGATGTCTTCGAGAAATTCCTCTTGAAGAATTTGGGTATCAGTAAAAAGGAAGACAGTATCTTCATTTCTAACACCAGTATTAATACAGAGGCTGCGAAGATCATCATGGAAGGATGTCATGTCGTAATTCCTTGTGAGTTCCATTCCAAAACATCTGAATATATTACAAAAAATTTACAACAAAGTACATAAAAGTCATTTTATTTTATCGAGTTTATCATAAACAGTTAACCTATGCATGCGAAAGTGATGGCAGCATCTCCATTACGTTATTTGTTTTCAAGTTTAATATTAAATTAAATAAAAAAAACTACAATATTATTCACATATTTTATTTATACAAAATTGAGTTTAACGATGCAGATTTTACATTTTATAAACAATATTGTCTAAATTTCATCCATTTCTCTCAAGACACTCTTGCAATCGGACTCTTAAACTTGCGAACCCGCGAGAGCAAAACTTTGATTCAATGGCAGCAACTTCATGGTGGATATTTTCTTGTAGGACCTGAATGGTTCGAGGATTGTCGCTGTAAACTCTCAACTTCAGGTATACCCACAAAAAAAATTCGCATGGTGTAAGGGTGACCGAGGTGCCCAGGGTATGTCTTCGTACTTGCCGATTAATTTATTGGGAAAAATTTCCTTCAGTTTCTCCATTGAAACTCTAGCTGTGTGTGGAGTGGCCCCGTCTTGCTGAAATTGTGTTCTGCCATTGAACCCGGGAAACAGCTGCAGTTGCATTACCAAAAACTCATTGATCATTCGGCAATACATGTCAGCAGAGACCATCTCTCGCTGATTAAAAAAATAAGGGTCAATTATCCCTCGGGCAGAAATTGCACACCACACTGTCGTTTTTGGACAATGCAAACGTTTTTGACGACATTCTTGTCGGGGGCACCAGTATCTCATGTTCTGTTTATTAATCGATTCATCGATATGAAAATGTGTTTCGTCAATAAAAAATTTGTTTCCAAGAGTTCGTGCTGTTCCAAAATGTTCCAGCATCATTTTCGCTAAGGTTTCACATAAAGAAGTAATTTTCATTGAGAAACTACACATTTTTCAGTTTGAATGGGTGAAACTGTAGTTTATTTTTCAAAATAACATGTACTGTTGAGTTTTTTTATTCCAGTACAGGCTGCAATCTTCCTTATCGATTTACGCAGATTACGCATAATTTCATCTCGAACTTGAGCTACATGTTCTGGCGTCGCTGCTAACGTCGAAGGTCCCGGAGGAGTTTGGTTAACCATTGTCCCTTCTTGTCTGAACTTTTGAACCCAACACCAGATAAGTTGCGTGCTTGGCCTATCATTTACCCGCGAATATTAAAGTGAGTACAAAAAGCGTGACGCGCACGAACCAATGAATCACCGCAATTTAAATATTGCTCCAGTGACTCATTGCGACTGGCAAATCAGCAAATCACAGAATCTCAGAGGTGTGCGGATTTGACACACATTTGGCATCATAGTGCACACAATAATACTTCTTCTTCATGTGGCACCTTCTAGCCAAGGTTGGCGATCATTTTGCAATAGGTTGATTTATAAAGGATCACTAACATTTTGGACATTGAACCACTTTTTGTGATATATTCAAGAAATCTCTTTCTACCCACACCTTCTATCTTTCCCTGCATAATGAGTTGTAAAATATCATATTTTTCATGGTGGAGAATGTATCCGATGTATATAACATTCCTTGATTGTTGTCAACCCATTCCCCGCGCCTTACATGCCCACAGCGTAGATGACTCAAATATGAGTCGCCGTTTTTCGCCCGCCGCTAGTGCGTACATACGCGCTGAGCAGTGAAAATTCTGTCGATATTTGTCAAGGATTATTAGCCATCTTATAAACAAACACGAAATAATAAAAGTCCTCATATCATCCAATATTGCTCAGTTATCAAACTCAGTTTATGTATGTAGAATGTGATGCGTTTCAAACTAGAGTTAAATTTAATGACAGTATTTGAAAACTTGTAAATAGTGTGCATTAGTCTCAGAAATCAACGCCCGCGCAGTTCACTACTTCACTCTAGTACGGATGAATATCACCACAAATGGCGCTAGTGATGGTGTAGAGCACTGTTGTGTTCTCTCATGGATAATTTTGTTTACGTCTTTTTGTAATTATGATTCTGATTACTGTATTTATTTATGTTCGTGAGGATACTTGAGAACCTTTGCTATCAATATTTTAAAAACAAATCATAAATTTGTTGCATTATCGTAGTGTGAAGTCGTAAATTATAATTATGAAAGATGTCATATGATATAAACGCGATCAATGGGTTAATAGTTATCTTGATTTATTTATGCGTCTTAATACTTAATATTCATTAGTAACGTGATTAACCCAGGAGATAGAATACATTGATAGAGCTACAATACACTAACATTACCTTACTAGTAAACAAATACCATTACCTTACCAGTAAACAAAAAACATTACCTTACCAATAAACAAAAAACATTACCTTACCAGTAAACAAAAAAACATTACCTTACCAGTAAACAAAAAACATTACCTTATCAGCCTTATTCCCTAGAGCATCATAAATGATAGCATTGCTCCTTAAAATTGCACAAAAGATTTTTTAATGCGTACACTGTGATCCAAAATTAGATGTAACATTGGTCACACTCACTTGTACTCGTTGATATATGCAGCTAACGTAGCGAGACTTCTTCTGCCAGAGCCACCAGGACCCACAAGGAGAGCATGACCCCTCTCAGCACGCAGAACCCGGGCTATCCGCACCACATGCTCGGCTGCGTCGGTAAACAGCACAAGTTTCATTTCAGCTCGAGCTGTGGCGTTATATTCTTCCAAGTAAAACTGGAGCGAGAATGAATTTTTGTTTTATATATATATAGAGGTTTCATTTTTCAAAGTATAATATGTGGTAGCAATAAAAATCTTTTGAGATGACATGGCTATTAATTAATATTGATTAAAATAATATTTCAGAATATTATAAAGCCATAAATGCATTATGTTCATCTTAAATATTTCAGAAGTGGTCCAAATATATTCAATAATTTTTATTTTCTAATTATAGTAAATTTTAGTTTAAAAATATAAATTACTTTAAGAATATCTTTAAGTTGATCTAAGTTTTTTATTTCTTCATATATACGGTTCTCTTTAGCTGCACCGTAATTCATGAAATCTCCAAAAAGTAACAAGGGCGGTTTTGTTAGTACCGCAGCCTGTTCGATCTCCATAACGGGTTGGCCAAAGTTAGACATGCATACTTCATACATCAAATGATAAAAGAAACTTCTATCTTCAACACTGATAAGGCGATCATGGAATACACGCAGGCATTCGTGATAGAACAATCTGTTAAATAAATTGGAAAAAGATTTTTTTTATTTCAACTTTATTACATACCTTATAATTTATAATATTTGTCAAACTGCATGGCAGTTTTATAGCAAATATAGTGGTTCCAACTATGATACAATCTAATATATGACAATAACCTTTTAAAATACCTCACAAGATTTAGGAATAGTTTGTGATACTTATACCTACAACAGGTTCTAAAATCACAGGTCTGAATACATTTTGATATATTGTTAGCATGGTCGTAAAACGTTAATATGCCAGTCTTGATCATTAGGTAAATGTCTTACCATTAGACCAAAGAAGTACGTTAAATTTATCTACCTATCTATAAAGAAGAGTGTCTGTTGGTTTATTTTTATACAAATCTATAGTTTTATTCTGAGCTTGATGAAATAATGCACGCTTGATATTCAAAATAAGAGGAAGATCACTGTCTACAAGAGATGAGCAAAGTTTTTTCAAGAATCACCAAAATTCTGCTTTAAGGGGTGTGAAAGGGTGATGGGGGTAGACCAACAACTTCCTCATATTACTCTTAGAGCCGGTTGAGTGATCAGTAGAATTTTACTTAACCATAGTTACTTAAGTAAAATTTACCAGTTACGTAAGTAAAAAAATTCTCGAAAGTTCATCCCGTAGTAAACTCATTTTACTCTGCGATATCCAATAGTAAAAACGAGAATCGATAGTTAAATATGGCAGACATTTCACAGCTGTTCCAAGTCATTTGACACATTGATTCTTTGAAAGTTGCAGTATATGACAATTAATCATTAAATATCCCGCTATTTTAATGATGGGAGTCGTTGTTTAATATACATTGTTACACATAATACGAAAAAATGTCACCACCAAAGTGACATATCAAACGCCTAGGCGAAAAAATCCATAGATAATGCATAAAATAAATCGTAATTCATAATTATTTGTCACACCTATAGACATCTCCATGTATGCTTTAACAATAGTCAATTTGACATTCAAAACAACCCGCAAACGATTTTAACCATGGGCATTAGTAAAAAGTTACCAATGATCACATATGTTTAGTACTCATAATTACTCTTACGTTTAGAACATTATGTAAGACATGCCCAGTAAGTCCCCACTCTACTCTCCCTCTTGCCTTCTTTTCACCACCACACCCCACCCATTATTCTCTCACTCCCTTCCCGCTCCCCTCCTACACCCCATCCGCTCTTTCCTTTACTCCTTTTGGAAATATATAAAATTAGAAAAATACACTGCGCCTGATTTAAGAGTATTCGAAAATTTCATTTCATATTTTTTTCATACATATTTCAAACTATCTGCAGTACCCGGCGTTGCTCGAACTTAACGCAAAGTGAAGAGGCTTCATTTAGTTATTCATGTAATATCTAACAATAACCTTTTAAAACAGCTCACATGATTTTGGATATATTGTTAGTATGGTCGTAAAACTTCTAATACTAAAATTTTCAATATTTGTCAATCTGCATAACAATTTTAAGGAAATTATAGTGGTGCCAACTCTGATACAATGTAATACCTGACAATAACCTTTTAAAACAGCTCACAAGATTTTGGAAAAGTTAGAGCTGCTCATACCTACTATAGATTCTAGAATCATGAGCTTGAATACATTTTGATGTATTGTTAGCATGGTCGTAAAACTATTAATACTAAAATTTTCAATATTTGTCAATCTGCATAACAATTTTACGGAAATTATAGTGGTGCCAACTCTGATACAATGTGTAGCGATTGTAATTCGAATCTACCGCCATCTCAGTCGGCATCGACGCTAGCGACAGCGCTGCCGGCTGCTGCCACAAGTCTAGCTCAATTCACCGCCAGACAGTCTCTCCAGTTTCAGCGTTTCACGATGGCGGTCTTGCCAGCTCACCTTTGCCAAGCAAGACTACCAATTCATTTCATTTCATAATTTCCTACATCTTCATTCACTGTATTAATTTCTATCTGTCTTCATTGTTTATCATTTGTCACAATAAACCTCAACACACGCGCCAATCACACATGTATTTCATTTAACCACCATCCTAACCCCCAAAAATGTAATACATGACAATAACCTTTTAAAACAGCTCACAAGATTTTGGAAAAGTTAGAGCTACTCATACGTACTATAGATACTAGAATCATGAGCTTGAAAACATTTTGATATATTGTTAGCATGGTCGTAAAACTATAAATACTAAAATTTTCAATATTTGTCAATCTGCATAACAATTTTATGACAAATATAGTGGTGCAAACTCTGATACAATCTAATATCTGACAATAACCTTTTAAAACAGCTAACTAGATTTTGGAAAAGTTAGAGATACTCATATGTACTATAGATTCTAGAATCATGAGCTTGAATACATTTTGATGTATTGTTAGCATGGTCAAACGTTCGAGGAAGGCCGGACTGCGCCGCCCGGCGGGCATGACACACGTGCACCACAGATGTGCACCAACACATGCAGCGGAAGAAGCGGTCGGCAAAACAATCGGCGCTGAGTACCCGAACCGATCGGACCGCAGATGCGCATCCCGACTCACCTTTCACTAACCGTACATCGTTTTTCCATCTGTGTTGTTTCTTGCACTCGGTAGCTTCTCCCCGATGAGAACAAACATGTGTGAATAAAAATGGTTTTCACCAGAACACGAACCAACCTTCCCACAGTGGTGACCCCGACGACAGTAAAAAAACGCATGTGAAAAATTAAAGTGAACGTGCCCGCCAACTCGCGCATCCCCTGTCGTATTGCAGAAGTGCCAAAGACGTTCACTGCGACTGGAGTATAGATGGACAAAACATTTTACATCTCGTGTGTGTGAGTTCGCGCTTCAAACAAACGACGCAACACGCATCGCGAGCGCACGTGTCCGTCGGGTGCGCATTTTACCGATACGAAGTTCAAAATGACGCAACACGTGTTGCTAGCACACGTTCGGCGGTACAGGAAGTCAGATACCAAGTCCCGGAATGACTCAACCGCCCGAAAACACCCCGATGTCTCAAGAAGTTAACCGCGTGGCGGTGCGCATCCCGACGTTCTGCCACAGTGACCGCGAGATGTGGTTTGCGATAGTGGAACGAAGCTTCGCCGTGGCCGGGATTACTACAGACGCGACGAAGTTTGGATATGTCCTGGGGGCCCTGGATTCCTCTTACGCCTTGGAGGTCAGAGACATAATTCTGGAACCCCCAGAGACCGAAGCTTACACACTTCTTAAGAGCGAACTGACGCGGCGGCTCAGCTCCACACAGGAGCAGAAGACGAGGAGGCTCTTGGAGCATGAGGAGCGTGGGGACCGAAAACCGTCCCAGTTCCTCAGGCACCTTCGCACGCTCGCCGGGAGTGCGGTGCCTGACGAGATGCTGAGGACGCTGTGGATGGGTCGCCTACCGCGAAGCATGCAGGTGGTCCTCGCCACCCAGCAAGATACCAGCCTGGACAAGGTGGCCAATCTCACCGACGCCATCGACGATTACTCGGGCAGACCCTCTGTCAGCGAGCTGAATACTTCCACCACGGAGCAAGCTTTGTCCGATAAGATGCAACAGATGACGCTGTCGCTGCGCCAAGAGCTGGCCACGATGCGGCAGGAGATCTCGGCGTTGCACGCCCAGTATCGGCAGTTCGGGAACACTATTTCATACTCCCGAGGCAACAGCCCCAGCAGACCGCGCTCCCGCAGCCAGTCCAGGAGCCGGCAGCAGTATGACCAATGTTGGTACCATTGGCGCTTCGGAGTCAACGCAAAAAAGTGTAAGGAGCCCTGTACCTTCAACCAGGGAAACGCTCCGGGCCCACGCTGATGGCGACCAGCACCTCCAGCCCCATGTACGTAAGTCGCCTTTTTGTCACCGATCGGGTAACCCGCACTCAGTTCCTGGTGGACACAGGCGCCAACCTGTGCGTCTACCCGCGGAAGCTGGTCCAGGGACGCCCTGCAAAACAATTGTATGAGCTCTCCGCAGCGAATGGAAGCACCATCTCCACCTACGGCAGCCTGACACTCAGCCTTGACTTGGGCCTTCGGCGTGACTTCACTTGGAGCTTCGTAATTGCTGATGTCTCTAGGCCTATTATCGGTGTGGATTTTCTAGCGAGGTATGAGCTACTGGTCGACGTCCGGAATGGACGGCTACTAGACCAGGTAACGAACCTGACAGCAGCTGGCAGACGAAGCACATATGAAATTGCCTCCATAAAAACTGTCGCCGGTACGTCTCCATATCATATCCTTCTACAGAAGTTTCCGGATCTCACTCGCCCAGATGGCACAGTGAAGGAGACCCGCCATTCCACTACCCACCACATTAGGACAACTCCTGGTCCCCCAGTAGCGGAACGACCACGACACCTCGCCCCCGGAAAGTTCAAGGTAGCTAGCAAAGAGTTCGAGACAATGGTCCGTCTCGGGATCGCTCGTCCTTCAGAGAGCTGCTGGGCTTCACCGTTGCATATGGCGCCTAAAAAAGATAACCAGTGGCGACCGTGCGGTGACTACCGGAGCCTCAACGCCAGAACCATCCCGGACTGTTACCCCGTGCGCCATATCCAGGACTTTGCTCAGACACTAAGAGGCACCAACATCTTCTCCACCATCGACCTGGTACGGGCGTATAATCAAATCCCAGTGGCACCTGAAGACATCTCGAAGACGGCCATATCGACACCATTCGGGCTATTTGAATTCCCGTTCATGAGTTTTGGCCTCCGAAACGCAGCCCAGACCTTCCAACGCTTCATAGACGAAGTCATCCGAGGACTTGACTTCTGCTACGCATACATCGATGACATACTAATTGCCTCAGCATCAGAGGAAGAACATATGACCCACCTCGAAAAACTATTCCAGCGCCTGCAGGAATACGGGGTGGTCATTAACACAGGCAAATGTCACTTTGGTGCACCGGAAGTCAAGTTCCTAGGGTACCTTGTGTCCAGCGAGGGCACTTACCCACTGCCAGAGAAGGTGGAAGCTATAAGAAGCTATGGCAGACCGGAGACCATCAAAGATCTCCGCCGGTTCCTGGGTGCGCTAAACTTCTACAGAAGGTTCCTACCCAGGGCCGCAGAAACGCAAGCGCCACTCAATGACTTCCTGAAAGGAAGCCTAAAAGGGAAACAGCTAGTTCCGTGGACAGCAACGTCCATCGAAGCCTTTGAGATGTGCAAAGGCCTCACCCAGGCAGCGCTGCTTGCTCATCCAAAGTGTGATGCTCCATTATCCATCATTACCGATGCTTCGGATACCACAGCCGGTGCTGCACTCCATCAGCTCGTCAATAGAAACTGGGAACCACTGGCTTTCTTTTCAAAAAAATTCAGTGCTGCCGAGCGGAAATATGGTGCTTATGACAGAGAACTCCTGGCCATCTACCTTGCCGTTAAACACTTCAGGCACATGGTGGAAGCCAGGACATTCACCATCTTTACTGACTACAAACCAATTGTCAATGCCTTTCAGCAGAAAGCAGATAAATGCTCGCCAAGGCAATTCAGACATTTAGATTTTATCAGCCAATTCACCACCGACATACGCCATGTAGCGGGCAAGGATAATATTGTCGCAGACGCCCTATCCACTCCCCTGGATTACGCAGCATTGGCGGCTGATCAGGCGGACGACCATGAGTTGCAAAGATATCTACAGGAAGGATCCGTCCTGCAACTAAAGAAGGTACGGATTTCTGGCACCAACGCAGACCTTTTCTGCGACGTTTCCATGACGACAGCCAGGCCCTTTGTCACAAGTAGATTCCGACAGGCAGCTTTTAATACGGTCCATCAACTGTCTCACCCTGGCAGCAATGCAACGGCCAAGCTCATGACACAACGTTATGTCTGGCCATCCATCAAAGCCGATTCCAGGAAATGGACCCGTAACTGCCTACAATGCCAACGTAACAAAGTTACCCGCCATGTCTCTGCACCACTTGGAACCTTCCGGCCACCATCAGCAAGATTTGAGCACGTCCACATAGACATAGTTGTACTTCCTGTATCAGAAGGCTACAGGTACTGCCTCACATGTGTGGACCGCTTCACAAGATGGCCCGAAGCCTTCCCGATGAAGGATCAAGAGGCCGAAACAGTGGCGCGGACTTTTTACGAAGGGTGGATAACCCGGTTTGGAGCCCCACTCAGAATCACAACAGACCAAGGTAGGCAATTTGAGTCAAACCTATTCAGGCAACTGAACCGACTCAAATACATACAACGGCCTACCACCCTGCAGCAAATGGTATGGTGGAGCGACTCCACCGACAACTGAAAGCAGCCATCAAATGCCACGAAAGCAGTCGTTGGACTGAAGTGCTTCCCACCGTTCTAATGGGGATTAGAACAGCCTGGCGAGACAACCTCGCTACCACTTCAGCTGAGTTGGTCTACAGGGAACCACTTCGCCTACCAGGAGAATTCCTTGTGACACGACCGGCCGTCGACGACGACTATGGGAAATTTTTGAAGGAACTGCGGCAGCATTTTGACACCCTACGGCCAGTAGACGGCACCCAGCATGGAGAAAAGCGCCAGTTCATCTTCAAGGATCTCCCTACAACCACTCACGTCTTTCTAAGGGATGACACCATCAAGAGCCCACTCCAACAACCGTACAGTGGCCCTCATAAAGTCATCCGCCGAGGCGAGAGGACTTACACCATACACGTTAAAGGTAAAGACGTGACCATCAGCATTGATCGCCTTAAACCAGCATTTATTACTTCAGAAGCTACCACAACACCCCAACCAACAATATCAAAGGCCTCCGACCCACCAAATCGGATCAACAATACCACACGTTCAGGCAGACACGTCTGATTCCCCGATCGTTTAGATATATAAATGAAGTCCAGGCATAATAAACATCGGGGCACAATAAAAATGACAGGAGGCGAACCAGGCACCACTGCAGTACGCAACTCACCCCGGCGGAACTCGGGGGACCAACATCGTAGCATTCCTCACTCCCATTCCATTCATCAAGGAAGCTGCTGGTGGGGGAGTTATGTGGCGGCTCGCGCGCATCGTCCAGACGTTCCTCGTACTATCAATTCGTGGTATTGCACCATCTCACGTGTACAAAGCGGAAACGTTCGAGGAAGGCCGGACTGCGCCGCCCGGCGGGCATGACACACGTGCACCACAGATGTGCACCAACACATGCAGCGGAAGAAGCGGTCGGCAAAACAATCGGCGCTGAGTACCCGAACCGATCGGACCGCAGATGCGCATCCCGACTCACCTTTCACTAACCGTACATCGTTTTTCCATCTGTGTTGTTTCTTGCACTCGGTAGCTTCTCCCCGATGAGAACAAACATGGGTGAATAAAAATGGTTTTCACCAGACCACGAACCAACCTTCCCACACTCATATGTACTATAGATTCTAGAATCATGAGCTGGAATACATTTTGATGCATGTTAGCATGGTCGTAAAACTATTAATACTAAAATTTTCAATATTTGTCAATCTGCATAACAATTTTACGGCAAATATAGTGGTGCCAACTCTGATACAAAGTAATACCTGACAATAACCTTTTAAAACAGCTAACTAGATTTTGGAAAAGTTAGAGATACTCATATGTACTATAGATTCTAGAATCATGAGCTTGAATACATTTTGATGTATTGTTAGCATGGTCGTAAATCTTCTAAAATAAAATTTTTGAATATTTGTCAAACTGCATGAGTTTTATGGCAAATATAGTGGTGCGAACTCTGATACAATCTAATATCTGACAATAACCTTTTAAAACAGCTAACTAGATTTTGGAAAAGATAGAGATACTCATACCTACTATAGATTCTAGAATCATGAGCCTGAATACATTTTGATGTATTGTTAGCATCGTCGTAAAACTATCAATACTAAAATTTTGAATATTTGTCAAACTGCATGAGTTTTATGGCAAATATAGTGGTGCGAACTCTGATACAATCTAATATCTGACAATAACCTTTTAAAACAGCTAACTAGATTTTGGAAAAGATAGAGATACTCATACCTACTATAGATTCTAGAATCATGAGCCTGAATACATTTTGATGTATTTTTAGCATGGTCGTAAAACTATTAATACTAAAATTTTCAATATTTGTCAATCTGCATAACAATTTTACGGCAAATATAGTGGTGCCAACTCTGATACAAAGTAATACCTGACAATAACCTTTTAAAACAGCTAACTAGATTTTGGAAAAGTTAGTTGATACTCATACCTACTATAGATTCTAGAATCATGAGCCTGAATACATTTTGATGTATTGTTAGCATGGTCGTAAAACTATTAATACTAAAATTTTCAATATTTGTCAATCTGCATAACAATTTTACGGCAAATATAGTGGTGCGAACTCTGATACAAAGTAATACCTGACAATAACCTTTTAAAACAGCTAACTAGATTTTGGAAAAGTTAGAGATACTCATATGTACTATAGATTCTAGAATCATGAGCTTGAATACATTTTGATGTATGTTAGCATGGTCGTAAAACTATCAATACTAAAATTTTCAATATTTGTCAATCTGCATAACAATTTTACGGCAAATATAGTGGTGCCAACTCTGATACAAAGTAATACCTGACAATAACCTTTTAAAACAGCTAACTAGATTTTGGAAAAGTTAGAGATACTCATACCTACTATAGATTCTAGAATCATGAGCCTGAATACATTTTGATGTATTTTTAGCATGGTCGTAAAACTATTAATACTAAAATTTTCAATATTTGTCAATCTGCATAACAATTTTACGGCAAATATAGTGGTGCCAACTCTGATACAAAGTAATACCTGACAATAACCTTTTAAAACAGCTAACTAGATTTTGGAAAAGTTAGAGATACTCATACCTACTATAGATTCTTGAATCATGAGCCTGAATACATTTTGATGTATTGTTAGCATGGTCGTAAAACTATTAATACTAAAATTTTCAATATTTGTCAATCTGCATAACAATTTTACGGCAAATATAGTGGTGCGAACTCTGATACAAAGTAATACCTGACAATAACCTTTTAAAACAGCTAACTAGATTTTGGAAAAGTTAGAGATACTCATACCTACTATAGATTCTTGAATCATGAGCCTGAATACATTTTGATGTATTGTTAGCATCGTCGTAAAACTCTGAATACTAAAATTTTCCATATTTGTCAATCTGCATAACACTTTTACGGCAAATATAGTGGTGCCAACTCTGATACAAAGTAATACCTGACAATAACCTTTTAAAACAGCTAACTAGTTTTTGGAAAAGTTAGAGATACTCATACCTACTATAGATTCTTGAATCATGAGTCTGAATACATTTTGATGTATTGTTAGCATGGTGGTAAAACTATTAATACTAAAATTTTCAATATTTGTCAATCTGCACAACAATTTTACGGCAAATATAGTGGTGCCAACTCTGATACAAAGTAATACCTGACAATAACCTTTTAAAACAGCTAACTAGATTTTGGAAAAGATAGAGATACTCATACCTACTATAGATTCTAGAATCATGAGCCTGAATACATTTTGATGTATTGTTAGCATGGTCGTAAAACTATTAATACTAAAATTTTCAATATTTGTCAATCTGCATAACAATTTTACGGCAAATATAGTGGTGCGAACTCTGATACAAAGTAATACCTGACAATAACCTTTTAAAACAGCTAACTAGATTTTGGAAAAGTTAGAGATACTCATACCTACTATAGATTCTTGAATCATGAGCCTGAATACATTTTGATGTATTGTTAGCATCGTCGTAAAACTATCAATACTAAAATTTTCAATATTTGTCAATCTGCATAACAATTTTACGGCAAATATAGTGGTGCCAACTCTGATACAAAGTAATACCTGACAATAACCTTTTAAAACAGCTAACTAGATTTTGGAAAAGTTAGAGATACTCATACCTACTATAGATTCTAGAATCATGAGCCTGAATACATTTTGATGTATTGATAGCATGGTCGTAAAACTATTAATACTAAAATTTTCAATATTTGTCAAACTGCATGAGTTTTATGGCAAATATAGTGGTGCCAACTCTGATACAACAGCTAACTAGATTTTGGAAAAGTTAGAGATACTCATACCTACTTTAGATTCTAGAATCATGAGCTTGAATACATTTTGATGTATTGTTAGCATGGTCGTAAAACTATTAATACTAAAATTTTCAATATTTGTCAATCTGCATAACAATTTTACGGCAAATATAGTGGTGCGAACTCTGATACAAAGTAATACCTGACAATAACCTTTTAAAACAGCTAACTAGATTTTGGAAAAGTTAGAGATACTCATACCTACTTTAGATTCTAGAATCATGAGCCTGAATACATTTTGATGTATTGTTAGCATCGTCGTAAAACTATCAATACTAAAATTTTCAATATTTGTCAATCTGCATAACAATTTTACGGCAAATATAGTGGTGCCAACTCTGATACAAAGTAATACCTGACAATAACCTTTTAAAACAGCTAACTAGATTTTGGAAAAGTTAGAGATACTCATATGAACTATAGATTCTATAATCATTAGCTTGAATACATTTTGATGTATGTTAGAATTTTAGTAAAACTAATAATACTAAAATTTTCAATATTTGTCAATCTGCACAACAATTTTACGGCAAATATAGTGGTGCCAACTCTGATACAAAGTAATACCTGACAATAACCTTTTAAAACAGCTAACTAGATTTTGGAAAAGTTAGAGATACTCATACCTACTTTAGATTCTAGAATCATGAGCTTGAATACATTTTGATGTATTGTTAGCATGGTCGTAAAACTATTAATACTAAAATTTTCAATATTTGTCAATCTGCATAACAATTTTACGGCAAATATAGTCGTGCCAACTCTGATACAAAGTAATACCTGACAATAACCTTTTAAAACAGCTAACTAGATTTTGGAAAAGTTAGAGATACTCATACCTACTATAGATTCTTGAATCATGAGCCTGAATACATTTTGATGTATTGTTAGCATGGTCGTAAAAATATTAATACTAAAATTTTCAATATTTGTCAATCTGCATAACAATTTTACGGCAAATATAGTGGTGCGAACTCTGATACAAAGTAATACCTGACAATAACCTTTTAAAACAGCTAACTAGATTTTGGAAAAGATAGAGATACTCATACCTACTATAGATTCTAGAATCATGAGCCTGAATACATTTTGATGTATTTTTAGCATGGTCGTAAAACTATTAATACTAAAATTTTCAATATTTGTCAATCTGCATAACAATTTTACGGCAAATATAGTGGTGCCAACTCTGATACAAAGTAATACCTGACAATAACCTTTTAAAACAGCTAACTAGATTTTGGAAAAGTTAGAGATACTCATACCTACTATAGATTCTTGAATCATGAGCCTGAATACATTTTGATGTATTGTTAGCATGGTCGTAAAACTATTAATACTAAAATTTTCAATATTTGTCAATCTGCATAACAATTTTACGGCAAATATAGTGGTGCCAACTCTGATACAAAGTAATACCTGACAATAACCTTTTAAAACAGCTAACTAGATTTTGGAAAAGTTAGAGATACTCATACCTACTATAGATTCTTGAATCATGAGCCTGAATACATTTTGATGTATTGTTAGCATCGTCGTAAAACTATCAATACTAAAATTTTCAATATTTGTCAATCTGCATAACAATTTTACGGCAAATATAGTGGTGCCAACTCTGATACAAAGTAATACCTGACAATAACCTTTTAAAACAGCTAACTAGATTTTGGAAAAGTTAGAGATACTCATACCTACTATAGATTCTTGAATCATGAGCCTGAATACATTTTGATGTATTGTTAGCATGGTGGTAAAACTATTAATACTAAAATTTTCAATATTTGTCAATCTGCACAACAATTTTACGGCAAATATAGTGGTGCCAACTCTGATACAATCTAATACCTGACAATAACCTTTTAAAACAGCTAACTAGATTTTGGAAAAGTTAGAGATACTCATACCTACTATAGATTCTAGAATCATGAGCCTGAATACATTTTGATGTATTGTTAGCATGGTCGTAAAACTATTAATACTAAAATTTTCAATATTTGTCAATCTGCATAACAATTTTACGGCAAATATAGTGGTGCCAACTCTGATACAAAGTAATACCTGACAATAACCTTTTAAAACAGCTAACTAGATTTTGGAAAAGTTAGAGATACTCATACCTACTATAGATTCTAGAATCATGAGCCTGAATACATTTTGATGTATTTTTAGCATGGTCGTAAAACTATTAATACTAAAATTTTCAATATTTGTCAATCTGCATAACAATTTTACGGCAAATATAGTGGTGCCAACTCTGATACAAAGTAATACCTGACAAAAACCTTTTAAAACAGCTAACTAGATTTTGGAAAAGATAGAGATACTCATACCTACTATAGATTCTAGAATCATGAGCCTGAATACATTTTGATGTATTGTTAGCATGGTCGTAAAACTATTAATACTAAAATTTTCAATATTTGTCAATCTGAATAACAATTTTACGGCAAATATAGTGGTGCCAACTCTGATACAAAGTAATACCTGACAATAACATTTTAAAACAGCTAACTAGATTTTGGAAAAGTTAGAGATACTCATCTGTACTATAGATTCTAGAATCTTGAGCTTGAATACATTTTGATGTATTTTTAGCATGGTCGTAAAACTATTAATACTAAAATTTTCAATATTTGTCAATCTGCATAACAATTTTACGGCAAATATAGTGGTGCCAACTCTGATACAAAGTAATACCTGACAATAACCTTTTAAAACAGCTAACTAGATTTTGGAAAAGTTAGTTGATACTCATACCTACTATAGATTCTAGAATCATGAGCCTGAATACATTTTGATGTATTGTTAGCATGGTCGTAAAACTATTAATACTAAAATTTTCAATATTTGTCAATCTGCATAACAATTTTACGGCAAATATAGTGGTGCCAACTCTGATACAAAGTAATACCTGACAATAACCTTTTAAAACAGCTAACTAGATTTTGGAAAAGTTAGAGATACTCATACCTACTATAGATTCTTGAATCATGAGCCTGAATACATTTTGATGTATTGTTAGCATGGTGGTAAAACTATTAATACTAAAATTTTCAATATTTGTCAATCTGCACAACAATTTTACGGCAAATATAGTGGTGCCAACTCTGATACAAAGTAATACCTGACAATAACCTTTTAAAACAGCTAACTAGATTTTGGAAAAGTTAGAGATACTCATACCTACTATAGATTCTTGAATCATGAGCCTGAATACATTTTGATGTATTGTTAGCATCGTCGTAAAACTATCAATACTAAAATTTTCAATATTTGTCAATCTGCATAACAATTTTACGGCAAATATAGTGGTGCCAACTCTGATACAAAGTAATACCTGACAATAACCTTTTAAAACAGCTAACTAGATTTTGGAAAAGTTAGAGATACTCATACCTACTATAGATTCTTGAATCATGAGTCTGAATACATTTTGATGTATTGTTAGCATGGCGGTAAAACTATTAATACTAAAATTTTCAATATTTGTCAATCTGCACAACAATTTTACGGCAAATATAGTGGTGCCAACTCTGATACAATCTAATATCTGACAATAAACTTTTAAAACAGCTAACTAGATTTTGGAAAAGATAGAGATACTCATACCTACTATAGATTCTAGAATCATGAGCCTGAATACATTTTGATGTATTGTTAGCATGGTCGTAAAACTATTAATACTAAAATTTTCAATATTTGTCAATCTGCATAACAATTTTACGGCAAATATAGTGGTGCCAACTCTGATACAAAGTAATACCTGACAATAACCTTTTAAAACAGCTAACTAGATTTTGGAAAAGTTAGAGATACTCATACCTACTATAGATTCTTGAATCATGAGCCTGAATACATTTTGATGTATTGTTAGCATCGTCGTAAAACTATCAATACTAAAATTTTCAATATTTGTCAATCTGCATAACAATTTTACGGCAAATATAGTGGTGCCAACTCTGATACAAAGTAATACCTGACAATAACCTTTTAAAACAGCTAACTGGATTTTGGAAAAGATAGAGATACTCATACCTACTATAGATTCTAGAATCATGAGCCTGAATACATTTTGATGTATTGTTAGCATGGTGGTAAAACTATTAATACTAAAATTTTCAATATTTGTCAATCTGCACAACAATTTTACGGCAAATATAGTGGTGCCAACTCTGATACAAAGTAATACCTGACAATAACCTTTTAAAACAGCTAACTAGATTTTGGAAAAGTTAGTTGATACTCATACCTACTATAGATTCTAGAATCATGAGCCTGAATACATTTTGATGTATTGTTAGCATGGTCGTAAAACTATTAATACTAAAATTTTCAATATTTGTCAATCTGCATAACAATTTTACGGCAAATATAGTGGTGCCAACTCTGATACAAAGTAATACCTGACAATAACCTTTTAAAACAGCTAACTAGATTTTGGAAAAGTTAGAGATACTCATACCTACTATAGATTCTTGAATCATGAGCCTGAATACATTTTGATGTATTGTTAGCATCGTCGTAAAACTATCAATACTAAAATTTTCAATATTTGTCAATCTGCATAACAATTTTACGGCAAATATAGTGGTGCCAACTCTGATACAAAGTAATACCTGACAATAACCTTTTAAAACAGCTAACTAGATTTTGGAAAAGTTAGAGATACTCATACCTACTATAGATTCTTGAATCATGAGCCTGAATACATTTTGATGTATTTTTAGCATGGTCGTAAAACTATTAATACTAAAATTTTCAATATTTGTCAATCTGCATAACAATTTTACGGCAAATATAGTGGTGCCAACTCTGATACAAAGTAATACCTGACAATAACCTTTTAAAACAGCTAACTAGATTTTGGAAAAGTTAGAGATACTCATACCTACTATAGATTCTTGAATCATGAGCCTGAATACATTTTGATGTATTGTTAGCATGGTGGTAAAACTATTAATACTAAAATTTTCAATATTTGTCAATCTGCACAACAATTTTACGGCAAATATAGTGGTGCCAACTCTGATACAAAGTAATACCTGACAATAACCTTTTAAAACAGCTAACTAGATTTTGGAAAAGTTAGAGATACTCATACCTACTATAGATTCTAGAATCATGAGCCTGAATACATTTTGATGTATTGTTAGCATGGTCGTAAAACTATTAATACTAAAATTTTCAATATTTGTCAATCTGCATAACAATTTTACGGCAAATATAGTGGTGCGAACTCTGATACAAAGTAATACCTGACAATAACCTTTTAAAACAGCTAACTAGATTTTGGAAAAGATAGAGATACTCATACCTACTATAGATTCTAGAATCATGAGCCTGAATACATTTTGATGTATTTTTAGCATGGTCGTAAAACTATTAATACTAAAATTTTCAATATTTGTCAATCTGCATAACAATTTTACGGCAAATATAGTGGTGCCAACTCTGATACAAAGTAATACCTGACAATAACCTTTTAAAACAGCTAACTAGATTTTGGAAAAGTTAGTTGATACTCATACCTACTATAGATTCTAGAATCATGAGCCTGAATACATTTTGATGTATTGTTAGCATGGTCGTAAAACTATTAATACTAAAATTTTCAATATTTGTCAATCTGCATAACAATTTTACGGCAAATATAGTGGTGCGAACTCTGATACAAAGTAATACCTGACAATAACCTTTTAAAACAGCTAACTAGATTTTGGAAAAGATAGAGATACTCATACCTACTATAGATTCTAGAATCATGAGCCTGAATACATTTTGATGTATTTTTAGCATGGTCGTAAAACTATTAATACTAAAATTTTCAATATTTGTCAATCTGCATAACAATTTTACGGCAAATATAGTGGTGCCAACTCTGATACAAAGTAATACCTGACAATAACCTTTTAAAACAGCTAACTAGATTTTGGAAAAGTTAGTTGATACTCATACCTACTATAGATTCTAGAATCATGAGCCTGAATACATTTTGATGTATTGTTAGCATGGTCGTAAAAACTATTAATACTAAAATTTTCAATATTTGTCAATCTGCATAACAATTTTACGGCAAATATAGTGGTGCCAACTCTGATACAAAGTAATACCTGACAATAACCTTTTAAAACAGCTAACTAGATTTTGGAAAAGTTAGAGATACTCATACCTACTATAGATTCTTGAATCATGAGCCTGAATACATTTTGATGTATTGTTAGCATGGTGGTAAAACTATTAATACTAAAATTTTCAATATTTGTCAATCTGCACAACAATTTTACGGCAAATATAGTGGTGCCAACTCTGATACAAAGTAATACCTGACAATAACCTTTTAAAACAGCTAACTAGATTTTGGAAAAGTTAGAGATACTCATACCTACTATAGATTCTTGAATCATGAGCCTGAATACATTTTGATGTATTGTTAGCATCGTCGTAAAACTATCAATACTAAAATTTTCAATATTTGTCAATCTGCATAACAATTTTACGGCAAATATAGTGGTGCTAACTCTGATACAAAGTAATACCTGACAATAACCTTTTAAAACAGCTAACTAGATTTTGGAAAAGTTAGAGATACTCATACCTACTATAGATTCTTGAATCATGAGTCTGAATACATTTTGATGTATTGTTAGCATGGCGGTAAAACTATTAATACTAAAATTTTCAATATTTGTCAATCTGCACAACAATTTTACGGCAAATATAGTGGTGCCAACTCTGATACAAAGTAATACCTGACAATAACCTTTTAAAACAGCTAACTAGATTTTGGAAAAGTTAGAGATACTCATACCTACTTTAGATTCTAGAATCATGAGCTTGAATACATTTTGATGTATTGTTAGCATGGTCGTAAAACTATTAATACTAAAATTTTCAATATTTGTCAATCTGCATAACAATTTTACGGCAAATATAGTGGTGCGAACTCTGATACAAAGTAATACCTGACAATAACCTTTTAAAACAGCTAACTAGATTTTGGAAAAGTTAGAGATACTCATACCTACTTTAGATTCTAGAATCATGAGCTTGAATACATTTTGATGTATTGTTAGCATGGTCGTAAAACTATTAATACTAAAATTTTCAATATTTGTCAATCTGCATAACAATTTTACGGCAAATATAGTGGTGCGAACTCTGATACAAAGTAATACCTGACAATAACCTTTTAAAACAGCTAACTAGATTTTGGAAAAGTTAGAGATACTCATACCTACTTTAGATTCTAGAATCATGAGCTTGAATACATTTTGATGTATTGTTAGCATGGTCGTAAAACTATTAATACTAAAATTTTCAATATTTGTCAATCTGAATAACAATTTTTCTGCAAATATAGTGGTGCGAACTCTGATACAAAGTAATACCTGACAATAACCTTTTAAAACAGCTAACTAGATTTTGGAAAAGTTAGAGATACTCATAACTACTATAGATTCTAGAATCATGAGCTTGAATACATTTTGATGTATTGTTAGCATGGTCGTAAAACTATTAATACTAAAATTTTCAATATTTGTCAATCTGCATAACAATTTTACGGCAAATATAGTGGTGCGAACTCTGATACAAAGTAATACCTGACAATAACCTTTTAAAACAGCTAACTAGATTTTGGAAAAGTTAGAGATACTCATACCTACTATAGATTCTAGAATCATGAGCCTGAATACATTTTGATGTATTGTTAGCATCGTCGTAAAACTATCAATACTAAAATTTTCAATATTTGTCAAACTGCATGAGTTTTATGGCAAATATAGTGGTGCGAACTCTGATACAAAGTAATACCTGACAATAACCTTTTAAAACAGCTAACTAGATTTTGGAAAAGTTAGAGATACTCATATGTACTATAGATTCTAGAATCATGAGCTTGAATACATTTTGATGTATTGTTAGCATGGTCGTAAAACTATTAATACTAAAATTTTCAATATTTGTCAATCTGCATAACAATTTTACGGCAAATATAGTGGTGCGAACTCTGATACAAAGTAATACCTGACAATAACCTTTTAAAACAGCTAACTAGATTTTGGAAAAGTTAGAGATACTCATACCTACTTTACATTCTAGAATCATGAGCTTGAATACATTTTGATGTATTGTTAGCATGGTCGTAAAACTATTAATACTAAAATTTTCAATATTTGTCAATCTGCATAACAATTTTACGGCAAATATAGTGGTGCGAACTCTGATACAAAGTAATACCTGACAATAACCTTTTAAAACAGCTAACTAGATTTTGGAAAAGTTAGAGATACTCATACCTACTTTAGATTCTAGAATCATGAGCTTGAATACATTTTGATGTATTGTTAGCATGGTCGTAAAACTATTAATACTAAAATTTTCAATATTTGTCAATCTGCATAACAATTTTACGGCAAATATAGTGGTGCGAACTCTGATACAAAGTAATACCTGACAATAACCTTTTAAAACAGCTAACTAGATTTTGGAAAAGTTAGAGATACTCATACCTACTTTAGATTCTAGAATCATGAGCCTGAATACATTTTGATGTATTGTTAGCATCGTCGTAAAACTATCAATACTAAAATTTTCAATATTTGTCAATCTGCATAACAATTTTACGGCAAATATAGTGGTGCGAACTCTGATACAAAGTAATACCTGACAATAACCTTTTAAAACAGCTAACTAGATTTTGGAAAAGTTAGAGATACTCATACCTACTTTAGATTCTAGAATCATGAGCTTGAATACATTTTGATGTATTGTTAGCATGGTCGTAAAACTATTAATACTAAAATTTTCAATATTTGTCAATCTGCATAACAATTTTACGGCAAATATAGTGGTGCTAACTCTGATACAAAGTAATACCTGACAATAACCTTTTAAAACAGCTAACTAGATTTTGGAAAAGTTAGAGATACTCATACCTACTATAGATTCTAGAATCATGAGCCTGAATACATTTTGATGTATTGTTAGCATCGTCGTAAAACTATCAATATTAAAATTTTCAATATTTGTCAATCTGCATAACAATTTTACGGCAAATATAGTGGTGCCAACTCTGATACAAAGTAATACCTGACAATAACCTTTTAAAACAGCTAACTAGATTTTGGAAAAGTTAGAGATACTCATATGTACTATAGATTCTAGAATCATGAGCTTGAATACATTTTGATGTATTGTTAGCATGGTCGTAAAACTATTAATACTAAAATTTTCAATATTTGTCAATCTGCATAACAATTTTACGGCAAATATAGTGGTGCGAACTCTGATACAAAGTAATACCTGACAATAACCTTTTAAAACAGCTAACTAGATTTTGGAAAAGTTAGAGATACTCATACCTACTATAGATTCTTGAATCATGAGCCTGAATACATTTTGATGTATTGTTAGCATGGTCGTAAAACTATTAATACTAAAATTTTCAATATTTGTCAATCTGCATAACAATTTTACGGCAAATATAGTGGTGCGAACTCTGATACAAAGTAATACCTGACAATAACCTTTTAAAACAGCTAACTAGATTTTGGAAAAGTTAGAGATACTCATACCTACTTTAGATTCTAGAATCATGAGCTTGAATACATTTTGATGTATTGTTAGCATGGTCGTAAAACTATTAATACTAAAATTTTCAATATTTGTCAATCTGCATAACAATTTTACGGCAAATATAGTGGAGCGAACTCTGATACAAAGTAATACCTGACAATAACCTTTTAAAACAGCTAACTAGATTTTGGAAAAGTTAGAGATACTCATACCTACTTTAGATTCTAGAATCATGAGCTTGAATACATTTTGATGTATTGTTAGCATGGTCGTAAAACTATTAATACTAAAATTTTCAATAGTTGTCAATCTGCATAACAATTTTATGACAAATATAGTGGTGCAAACTCTGATACAATCTAATATCTGACAATAACCTTTTAAAACAGCTAACTAGATTTTGGAAAAGTTAGAGATACTCATATGTACTATAGATTCTAGAATCATGAGCTTGAATACATTTTGATGTATTGTTAGCATGGTCGTAAAACTTCTAAAATAAAAATTTTCAATATTTGTCAAATTGCATGAGTTTTATGGCAAATATAGTGGTGCGAACTCTGATACTAAGTAATATCTGACAATAACCTTTTTAAACAGCTCACATAATTTTGGAAAAGTTAGAGCTACTCATACGTACTATAGATTCTAGAATCATGAGATGGAATACATTTTGATATATTGTTAGCATGGTCGGAAAATTTCTGAAAAAAGTTAAATGTACTTTTTAAATAAAAATTTTAATTTTAGAAAAAAAATTGTTGGTGTTCTAAATTAGTCTCTTATATTGTAATATTTCAAAGTACCATAAGTACCTCGCTAATGTATTTTTTTATGTATTCTAATATTTCATAATTTGTTATAATGCGGTTCTACTTACCTAAATAGGAGTTAAACATACGCTGATTCTATTACGTTCATAATTATAAAATTATTTCCGAACCTGAACCAATCAGCAAAATGTGATAATTCGTCATGTTTGTGAAACAGTGTCCACGCTATCAATACGATTTGAAGTGCGACGTGAAATATTATCAATATTATTCTGTATAATCTTTAGATATTACGTATACAGTGGTACCTCGGTACATGTCTGCTTTGGTATAAGTCTAACTTGGTATATGTTATTTTTCGGTATACGACCATTGTTTGGCGACATTTCGCGTGCATCAAATGGTGCGCGCTTACGTCCTCGGTGTCATTCGGCTGATTTCAGTTTCTGGAGAGCATTTCTGCCACAACTGCCTAATAACGTTAGTACGACTGTATATACCATTCGGTGAACAATGCACGCTATAACTCTCTGTTAATTTCGTGTGATTTTGTGTTTTTTCGAAACATCCTGAGGAGAAGGCAGGAGCAAATTTCTTTGGACAAATTTTAAGTACTTAAACGTCAAATCTAATGATCTTCAACCTGTTCTTCCGAAACATATTCTGAGTCAAAACTCTGTTTTATTCCACATTTTCATTCCATACACTTTTCATTGTGTTAAATGATATAAAACGTTTTCGGGAACATCTTCCCATTATCAATATTATAGTTCAACTATCCATTTTAACTCCACCCCCACCCCCACCTCCGTTAACTCCAAACACAGCATATATTACTGTCTGAAAGTGTTTTTAATTTTAGTTGAATTATAATATTGATAATGGGAAGGTGTTTCCGAAAACGTTATATATCATTTAACACAATGAAAAGTGTAGTGGAATAAAACAGAGTATTTACTCAATTTTACAAAATAATCATGGAATTCCACAAAGTTTCAGCAAAAACCTTTGATATTCTGAGCATTAATCGGAGTATTACTGTACCAATACAATTAAAGTAAAGCTCCTTTTAAAAAATAGTATAGTGAGTAAGATTAGGACAGGATCATTTAGGTGGTTTGGTCATATGGAACAGATGAACGAGGAGAGAATGGTAAGAAAGATATATGATGCAAGTGTTGATGGTGTCAGAAATAGAGGACGTCCGCGGAAGACTTGATATGATTAGGCAAACCAGATACTGGAAGATGGTCCTGTTAGAAGCCACAATAACCAGCAAACTTGTATGAGAAGATGTATGAATGTGGATGAGGCGAGAATTGTGTATCAGAACAGGAGCGTGTGGAGCTCTATCCTCTCTGCCTACCCCTGCGGTAATACGGCGTGATGGTAAGTAAGTCCTTTAAAAAACATTGAAATATTATATTATCATTTCAATTTTTCAAGATCATAAACAATTTGATGGTAATTGAATTTTTTTATAAGAGATTGTTTTGAATACCTATATAGGGATTAAATTTTTTTTTTAAATAGGGATGCGTTCACAAAATACATGTCACATCAACATGCTTACTATTTTCAAACTAAGCTAAATGCTTGTACTATGAAAATAGGACTAACTTGCTGGTGTCCTGGAACGAGGTGCGAACCCCAGACCGCTAGATTACTAGTCCAGCATCTTAACCACTGCACCAACAAGCTACTCAAATTCTTGTAATGATGTAGGATACAAATATTTTCAGGCACTTAAATGCAAGATTGGTGATGTTGAATTTAAAAAAGTAAAGGATAGTAATCACTTGGTGATCCAAAACCAAATAAAGACACATTAAAATTAAAAAAGAAAAAAAATCTTAATTCGCTTACTTCAAAATAGTTATTGCCTCTTTAACCAATCCACCGTCGGCTTGTAGTACTCCTTGCATGCACTTTGATAAATCTCGCAAGTTAAAGACATAATGAGATTTAGCCGGAGTAGGCAAAAGTTTTGTTATAACCTTCCCGTATATGTCAACGGCCGCATTGACTATGCTGACACCAAGGACTGACACCTCAGGGACAAAATCTTCCAGATATCCGGTCAAAATTGACTAAAACAATATAATATCCGGTTAAAACACAGTTTTCAAATGATGTAAGTGGACATTTTGTCATTACAATATTGAATAGATTTGACATATATTTATTTATTTACATTTTACATTCATTTTCCAATTTTTCAATTTCTATCAATTTCAAATTCCTTTTGTATAGTCGTGTTCCAAAGCAGATCCATCACATTTTAATTTATCTTTAAATACAGCATGTGATATTAAAATACGAGATAAAAGATAATTTATTACACAATGTTTAAATCAAAAATTCAGAGAAGTAGAATATATTTAAATAATATTAAATATGTTGATAATAGTTTTGACAACACTATTAGTATCAAATATATGTTCCATTTGTCACGCCAGCCTCCTTTTATTGTTGTCATGTAGAGTTTTATAAAAGTGACAATAATATGCAGTTCTCTATGAGAACTACTCAACGGGGTAATCAAAATTTGAATGTCTTAATAATAATTATTTTTAAGTATATTTTTTTAAATATTGTATCAGGGTCAGGAACTTTAAATGATATAAGAAGGAAATTAAGGAGTATTCTTTGTAACAATAAAAACCCATCCTTCCCACTGTGGACCATAGAGACAAAAGCTTTAGGGTTTGATTCACATTAGTTTATGTGTTTTACGATGCCATTATAAAGATTCTACAATAAAATAAAATATTAATAAGTACCCTGAATATGACTTTGAGAGTCTCATCATTTGGTGTTGTGATGAAGAGCATCGCAAAGTGTCGAGTGAAACGGGGAGTCAGGGGGTTCCTCCCACCTCCTGGTGGAGCACAGGCCGTACTGAGCACTACATCGCGGATTTCCTTCCAAAACATCTTTTCTCTGTCGTAAAGGCCACCAAAATCCAGAAATTGCCTGCATCATTAAAAAATCTTAATTTATTAAAACATAAGTATAATCTTTGTCTACTTGGGTGAAACCACATTCAATATTATATGACACATTCTAATATATGATGCGATGTTTGAGTTTGCGCACCGAGGTCTGGGCAGCCTACTTTGCTGACTTATGATGATTGGCCATCTAAATGGACGAATCAGGGATAAGAATCTGACTGGCGGGCAGTTGAAAAGACGTCACTTTTGGTGGGAGTGCTTGAAAATAGGCGCATCAGTGGAGCCGCGCTCTGGAGGAAAATGGCGGAGATTAAAAATAACATTACCGCGGTGGACCCAGAGATGGATGGTACTAGTCCATCCGTGGGTTGAGGAGAGATCTCGCTGCAACGAGCAAGGAGGCAGCATGCGAACGATGGCCAATGTATGGGCGCTATGGATGAGACGAGATGGTGTCTGGTCTATCTCCTGGAGCAAGAGATTAATCCTGGCGCAGGCATGTGGCGATCCAGGTCCTCAGCTACGTCAGCACCCCACGGCCGCGTTGGGTAATGTTGGCATTAGATAAACTCCGTAAATAGAAGAAATAAATAAAAGTCATCTCAAGATCTAAAGAACATTTTACGTGTATCCAATGTCAGGATTAATTGTGTAATGTGAAAATCAGAATGTCTTTGAATCAATTATCATCCCATCCGAAATAGCAGACGACACCAGAGCACACACACACACTTGAGGACCCAGACTGAGCTAAATCGGTAGCAGCCCCTATGGCTTCCTATCCTCTAGGGCCCAAAGGCACCATAACAATTAATACACATAATTTTACCTCAACAATTCAATAGTAGGTTGTGATCCGTACACATCAAGTTTGGGCATGTTCACATCATCAATAAATATTATAATTTTCTTCCCCCATGGAGCCCCATATATTGTTCTCTTACGCCTCTCCAAATGTGATTCAAATATTTCCTAAATTGATATTAAAATTAGTTCACCTATTTTTAATATAGATCAATCTCATATTTAATAAAGTCTCGTCTAGATGATAATTTATGAAAAAAAGAATTGCATTAAATTAGTGGATATTTAAAAAAAAAGATTTAAATAAATTTCTTGTAAAAACTTCCAACAGTAATAAATACCTGAGTTCTATTGCTGCTGGTTTGAGCAGAAAAATTCATTGTAAAGGGTACAAAGAGGCCGGTAGCTCCAAGTGTATTTAAAACGGTTTTTGCAATGACCGATTTTCCAACACCTTTAAACATTTCAAGAACCATTTTTTAGCATATAAAACATTACAATAAAAATGTCTCCTTTTGAAAATAAAGTATATATTTTATATTTACCTGTATTCCCCGTGAACATGACTGCTCGGTTTTGTTTAATTAATCTTTGCATTATGTATCCATATCGCACGGTGTCTTTAGTTGGTACCAAAATTTCAAAAAATGGCTCATTGATATTGTAAATGTATTCGGGGACCATTCTATTCCAAACCTCAAAAACTTTTAATTTATGATCAATAAATACGTCCCACAAGTCTGGAGGCAGCGGACTGCAATATCAAGATAAGAGATATCACAAATAATAAGTGTTATAAATGAAATACTCAAAACTTCAAGACAAATTTGTAGAGCACTCTTGTCTACAGATATAGAGATAACTTATTCAAATATTAGAGCCATCAAAAAATCTCAAAAACTGAATGAATCGGTTACGTTTACATAAAACAAATTAAATTAATCAACTACAAAGATATACAGAAAAAAATCTATCGAAAAAATATTTAGTTACTGCCAGGATGGACCTCGTATAAATAAGATGTATTAAAGCTTCCAAATTTAAAAAAATAATTAATTAATTTAATTCTGGCGTCTCCTATCAGGTTTCACTCAAAAGTATCAATTTGAAATATTACAGGATATAAATTAAAAATTTGACGAAAACGTATTCAAAAGTGGAGAACGCGCATCCCCGGATAGGAAGAGGTCCACGTTCGTATCCCGGTAGCAACTAAATATTTTTTCGATAGATAGATATTTTCTGTATATATTCCTAATTGATTCATTTAATTTGTATTAAATACCACAGAACTATGTTCTGGAAATGCAACTTCACAACAAAAATGTGTTTTCCTTAAACGGATTAAGGCCAACGTCGGCTATTTGTGACACCCACATGACAGTGCACAAAATCGCCCGGAGGTCGGCCGTCGACTATAAACGACAGTAAATAATAGGTGATATCACGAGCGTCGCGTATCAGATTTAAAACCAAATTATTCTCCCCAGTAATGATATCATACAGTGACTCATAGAAATATTTTTCAACTAAATTACACCACGAATTACATCAGAAATCTAATGTAAAAATTATTATTTTTCCTCCATATAAAATTTGCAGATGACGCTTTTTTTATGTCAGATCAACGACTTTTATAATTTTACTGAATGGCAGGGGGTGACTTTTTTGTTACTGGAGATATGCAGATTTCCTAGACATTCCCGATATGCTCGTTACTACCGCAGAGTCCGATGATGAGAACCAAATCAAGGGTGATTATTTTGAGGTTCACATCTTTGGTGAAGAAGACCTTGACGATACTATTGATGAAAACCAGCCATCAACAAGTGCAGGGGTAAGGGCAGAATTCAAATGGGAGACAGATCATTGTTGCAGAAGGCGCGCGGGAAATAGATTAATTAAAATTGGTATCAGATCATTAAATCTCAATGGTCGATACTATTGTTAAAGAGAACACATTCTTATTGTGAAGTTGTAATTATTCAGAACATAGGTCTGTGATATTTTAAATACTAATTTAATGTACATATTTATAATTAATACATTAAATTTGCTTAAAAAAATATGTTTCATATGCGCGGCACGAAAACAACAAAAGCAAACAATATTTTTTGTGTAAACAGTGTGATATTTCATTGTGTGCATTGTCGTGCTTCGATATATACCACAATGAAGAAGAGTTTTAGGTAAGCATCACATTAAACACAATAATATGAGTGTAAATAAAATGTTCAATGTTAGTATAAATAAGATAAAACTAAATATAATAATAGTAGTGCTAATAAAATCTGTCATTCTTCCAAAAAACAAATATTAAATAATTTTAAAATTTCCTAAATGTTGACAAAACTATCCTACATTTTAAACATTTCTTTTTTTCCATCTAAAAATCATATGAAATCGCGGTTACGTTTTTTCGTAAAAATCTGTCCTGTGACAATTTCGACCAAGAATTTTGGCAGCAATATGATGTCAAGATGACGTTTCGGCTAGGAATTTTCTGGGCATCTAACAGGTTAATTAAAACAAATTGTTTAAAAATTAAAAAAACATAGATTTCAATTACATTGTAGGCACTTACGCATCTATGAGGACCTCGGCAAATTGTTGTTTGACAAATTTTTCAAATGTAATGCGGGAGTCGTCAAGCAGATTTCCACCGATAGCCCAAACGTAGCAAAATAGGAAACATTGAACAATATAATTGTGCATTTCTTCCTTGTCTGCAAAATTATCCACCGGCTCCAATAAAAGAGATTGCAGTATGTTGCAAAGCATGGCTATCTTACTGATGTCAACCTAGGACCGAAAGATAAACCTATTATTAATTCACACATTATGTATACACGTACATCATAATACTTGATAGGGATGGGTAGAAAGAGACAACCTATTTGATTTGTATAATCTGTTTGACTGTTTCTTTCTCTATTCACTTACTAGATATCAAAACAAAATCAATTAAAATAAAAACCATTAATCTTATTATACCCATCTTGGTTTAATTCAATTTTGTGCATTATATAATATCTCCATACACAGAATACAGTACCTACACTATTAAAAAAAATAGAAAAATGGCTCCAAATATGAAAACTCGATACAAACAAAAGTTATTTATTATAAAACAAATCATATGAAAATATTTGTTGAATATAATTTTAACTTAATTTTTCATTTCACTACTATGTCTAACATTTGACACCTATTTTTGTTCCAGCAAGTTCAGATTTTCGAATCGCTTCTTCATTTTTTTAATGATTTGAAATGGGTTAAAACACTCTTTGGTCTTTTTTTTAAATGAAAATGTGAAATTATAGAAGAGCAGAAACTAGTTGTATTTTTACTATTTAATGAAGATATTTAATTGTATTATTTCTCATATACAAAACATACAGAGGGCTCTTTTTTCCATTGCGCATTGGGGCCTAATTTTGTTAGTTATGCCACTGAAAGTTGGGTCTTAAAAGAGAACTAGTTCTTCACAATTCTTTGATTGTGATCCGTCGTCATCGCCAAGAACTATTAAATGTTATTAAAATTTTTAGTGACATAATCTCAATCGATTCTGTGGAACCGCTTATTATGAAAAATCAGCGGGACATAAATATTCAACATTGCTAATCTGCGAAAGGTGCAGACGACACTTATATGAACAAATGAAATAAACTTCCTTCCTAGAACACAAAAAATACAGAAAAATGCACAAAGCATTCTTGGACAATATATAATACTTCTTCACCAAGAAGATGACGCAGATCGATAAGATACCTGGACAATGAAAATATAATTCTATGCACAGCCACCATAAATACCTTTAAAACAAATGTAAAAAATATGTTATTTTAGGTACTAGCTAGTATTCAGAATTGCCTAGCAATTTGGTAGTCGCCACCGGCACACCCTGTGTTGAGACGGTATTCCTAGAACCTGCTTGGTATTGGCGTTTCGAACACCAGAAAAAAATATATTTGTTCTACCAAGCTTCCTTGACCATACCTGTTCATCAACCATTTAGAGGTTAACTTTTGCGGCCCTAATAAGTGCAATAATTTGGGTGCCGAAATTGGCTGGACGGTTTTTTCCTTTGAAAAATGATAGGTTTAATGCTTTGTGGCTGTCCTCGGCTGTAATCGCCTTATCAAAAGGAATTATTACAAGCGTAAATAACACAAGTCAATTTGCAATTATGGTAAAATATATAAAAAACTATATACAGCTCATGTTGCTAAATGATCTAAATTTGGACTTCATTTCTAAAGAGATGCCTTTTCTTTTCTTCTTCTGTAAAACCAAATTCTCTTGACATGGTAATTTAGGACATTATGAAAGTATTTGAATGATCAATAATTAATTTTACTTATTTATTATTAGGTACTAAGATTCACTTGTAAAACATAACATTTAACAAATGGACCTGTAAATTGTATAAAACACTTTTAAAAAATTTAAAGTTTGATACGTTTCATAAACTATTTTAACTGTAAACGAGAAGTGATTTAGCACACTCCATATTATCTGTATCTATGATGGCACAATTTTAAATACCGGTTATTCTAATTATCTAAGGTGTTTCCCAGAATTCAAGGTTGTTAAATGGCCACCCACAGCTCCAGCCAGACGTTATGGTTTTTTTAATTTTTTTTACCTATAATCCGTACGTACACACATAAAATACCACAGACTACCAAATATACAGAAATGAACTAACGCAATTTTGATTTTGGTGTCACAAACGTGATCACTTTAGTACCACTTACGCCATCAAATAACTTCCTGACTTTTTTAAATATATGACTCGATTGAAACCAAAATTTTAACGATGACAATATAATATGCATTAATGTAAAAAATACGCCTTGTTTAGATAAAGATTTAATTTTCGAAGAGTAAATATTTTTACTGTTGCATAAATCTGTCATAAACTATCAGAATTATTTTTTTAGAATGCCTCTCGTCCCGCAACTACATTTTTTACACATTCTTCTTTGAATTTATTTTGATTCTGCTAAGATTCCATTATGAATATTTTTAATTTTAGTTATCAAATTAGTTCTTCTATGATTCTATTATGAATTTCAACAATTTCTAGGTTCAATTTTCTCAAGAGAGATTCATTTGCAAAGAGTACAAATAACAGTGATATATTCATCCTTACATCAATAAATGTTATTCACACATACCAAATAGCTTTGAAAGTGTGGAAGTGACAAATATAAAAAATATTAACGAATATGGAAACATTTGTTTGTTATCAAAATGTGACGAATATCGAACCAGACAAATATATACGCGCTAAAAAATATAGAGGTTCCACTGTATATGATAAATGATTTTTTTTTAAATCACTATATTCTTTCAATCTATGGCTACCTGGATCAGCATTTGAACCATAACCGAGACTTTTAAATTACAAACATTTGCATACACCACTTTGTAGAGTACGGTTAACAGATGCTCAAACCTGCAGAATTCCAGAAAAACAGCTCTTCCGAATGAAATAAAATCCATGATCAATATATTGGAATAGATGGTATATCTTGTCTTTGTTTTCCATATTGATGACTTTGTTTTCTGGCAGGGCTTCCAGCCAAGTCCTGACATAGGGTTGCCACTGTAACTCACTGGGGTCCACATAAACCATCCCACAACGAGAGACTGTGGCAGGTGAAGCTTGAGCTAAATTCTCCACCTGCAAATATTATTATTATTGCATATTTTTAACTTTTTTGGACAGAATAACTATGTAACAAAATATGGTAATCTTACATTTTAAATGAATCGTACGATACTGTAGGTTTAAAACAAACAATATCTAATTTATTGTTTATTTATAAAAAAAATTATTCTTTTACTCTCCATCAGAATCTGTACACTTATGCCATCGATTGGGCAGCTGGCGAATCCATCTTGGTAAAAGGACGGCAGTTTTGAGCCGATAAAGTCGGCAATGCTTTTATCAATGTCTTCAGGCATTGAGGTGTGAATCAACTGCGGAGTTAATTCACACTTCAAATAATAATCAGAAGGGGCTAAGAGTTCAGAGAATAATTTGCTTGTGGGAGAACTTCTCAACCCTTTGAACATAGAATGTTGTGGCTTAGTGGCCTTGCATTTACCTAGTCCCATTACCAGTAAACGGTATTTTCTGCTCAAACAATTACATTGCCATTGATAAATGGTGAAGGTTTAATCTAGTTTAAGCAATTCGTAATACAATAAATCCTTCATGTCCCACCAAAAGCATGGTAAGACTTTTTCCATGAATATTGGATTTCTCAATCAATCTAGTCTTCACTAGGGTTAACCCACAATATTCGCCTTTTTAGATTATCGTACAACACACACTTTTCATTCACCAGTCACTATTTTGCGCAAATAATCCTTTCTTTGGTACCTAGACAGGAGGGAATAGCGATGTCATAGCATCTCCCTTTATTAAGAAAGAGCATGTGAGGAACCCAATAGCTTGCCTTCTGAATTTTCCTCCGCTTTTGTAGGCGAACAGATATTGCTTGGGTTACTCCAAGTGCTTGAGCAAGCTCTGGGATGTCAGTAAAATTCGTATTTGTGATGTGCAATAAATAATTAAACTGAATATGTATTATTATATCTGGCAATAATATTAAAACACAATTGATAGACAACACTGAAAATTTAACAAATATTGCTGTTCATTATGAAATATGGAGAGAGAATCGAGTTCTTAGAATAACAAGGTACTATCTGACATGTACATCAAACTGAGGTTTTAAATATTAATTTTCATTGGCGAAGTTTCGTTCATCACTGAGATATTTTTATAAAAATGTCCCTATACATACATTGTAATTTAGAGAAATAAATTTAACCGATTCCTGATTTTGAGAACATTATATAACATAACTCATACATTTTATTTAAATTCAAATCAATAAAAATTCTAAAAAATATTAAAAGTTTTACACTGTTTTCTTTATCTCCTAAATAAACTACTAGGAAATTTTACATCTTAAGGTGAGCTTTCATTTTTCCAGTTTGAAATTCGAGAAATTTTACACGAATTAGATATGCTTTCAAGATGACGCTAATAGTTAAATTATAATCAAGTATCAGATAAATAATTAATGACATTATTTGTTACGTAAATCGGGCGAGAAAGAAGGTTTAAATAGAAAGAGATGACAATAATGTTATTTTTCTCTCATTCGATATAAGTTTTAAACATAACTCATGTCAGGAGTATTTTCCACCTTTTTTCATATTGATTGGAATTATATGGAATGAAATAAAAATATGTGTTGTCATTTGAATTAATCTATCAAAAATTAAATCATTTATTGAGTACTTAATTCATATGTATGAATATGTTTTGAAATCAGACAAAGTACCTACATATATTTAGATGGTCGCTTAAATCAATGTTCTAAATTTAAAATTTTTATGACATCTTCAATTTGTTTTGTTTAATATTATCGATTTAAAATGCCCTGTTGCCGTTCTGCTGATATATAATAGTATATAATACAATATAATAGTATATAATTATGAAACAGACAGTTTTGTTTAAAATGCAACAGTATTATATATAAACAAAATATTTAATTCCGACTTACATAAAAAGTTAACGTACATAAAATGTTTACTTAGTTCAAGAAAATGTTATTTTCCCTTAAAATCAGTAAAAAAGATATCTAAATTTATGAAATTTGCTACCAATATTGTGGGTAAAATATGCGTGAAAACATATATTTTCGTCATTTTTAAACGAAAATAATGGCAGCACAGATTCCATGACTATCATGGCTGGATCGAGCGGCGTGTTGAAAGTTCGATGGACAATGTTTTTAATATAAAACTTAGTTTTAAATAGTAGCTGAAGCCTCAACGCATGTGAGTAAATATAATATATTATTTAAAAATGAATGTTTTCACAAAAACAAAATATTTTAAAAACGTTAAAAATTGATCATGTGTACTGCAAATTGAATGGTTTATAACTCTATTAATTTTTAACATTTTGCTAATTTGGTTTAAGACAGATTTGTCTTCATAATCTTGGCTTCAAGATTATGAGAAAATATATTTAGTTTATGCAATAATTTAGCATATTAACATAATTTTGTAGCACGCGGAAAATGCATCTAATGATCGCAGTCTTTCTTATAATGCTTGCATTGTCTTAATTATGACAAACATTCAGTTTATTAGTTTTATATTAGTGTAAAGGTTCAATCTAAGTAATAGTGAAAAAAAAAGTCTAATCTATTGTATAACTTCTGATATAAATGAATAATAAAAATCCACATTTTCATAAAAAACGCGAATGTTTGAATTATTATTGAAAGTCGCGCCTAAAACACAGTAATATTAGTGTAAATAAAATGTTCTAGGTAGAGATCCATTTAAATATAACAATAGTTGTGTTAATAAAATCTGAAGTCCTTCCAAAAAACCAATACAGAATAAATAATAATTTCCTAAACACTATAAATTATTTTTTTTCCTTCTTTTCAACTTTTCTCCATCTCAAAACCGTACGAAATCGCAGTCGATGAACGCTTGTGATAAAATAGAAGCTCCATGTTTTTTTTTTTAGTTATATCAACGTTTTCATGTTTTTTTCGTAAAAATAAAATTCGGAAAAATCTATAAGTTTTGAATTTAACGAATTTTGGCGCCAATTGATGGCGCCAGTTTCACCTAGGACTTTTTCTGGACAGCTAACAGGTTAAACAAGTCAAATCTAGTGTATAATTTCTTATATAAATGAATAATAAAAATCCACATTTTGGTAAAAAAAAAATGCAAAAATTTTATGAATCATCGAAAGTAGCCCCTTAATGTTTAACTTCAGATTTTTTGTATAAAATAACTCAATACGAATTATGATATAAAAAGGTCAAATTGACCAAAATGTCTCCTTGTTCTAAATTTGCAATATGACAAAAAAAAAATGCAAGCTAGCGATGTTTTCTAGCCAGGCACAACAGTCTGAAAGGAATCAGTGCAGAGTGAAGATTGTTACAATGGTAAGTAAAATATACATATGAAAACTGATTTCATTATAATAAGTTTTTTTTTTAAACTTTGTATAGGGGGGTTATGTATTGTTAGTTTTATTATTATGCTGCAAACATGGGGCATGAATCTGCTAAAGTGACGCAGTGTTTAGAACCCTCAGGGGCTATTAGGGCATTCATGATAAGATATGAAGAGATGTTATGGATACGATTCTAGGAGATTTAGTTTCGTATTTTTGATTTCTTTAAGATGTAGTTAATTAGTTATCATGCGGTAAATAACTGATCATCGTTTTCATAACAGCAGCTGCGGCTGGCTTGAAGTTATGAATTTGGGAGATTGACTCCAGGACTAGCTATTTGGAGTGGATTTGATTTTGAGGGGTTTCGCAGTTTTATTGCGTGTGATTGCTGGAGACGTTGTGGGGGGCGATGGGTGGGTGAACCGGAGGATTGTTGAGAGTTTGAGGTCGGTAAGGGAAGGCGGTTTTCCGAGCAGGGGGGGAGGGGCTCTACGGGTGGTGGTGAATGGTCTCGGAACCGTTAAATTCATTCAGTGGGGTGATTCTACTTTGAGTGATCTCACTATAGGGGCGACGGGTATCTCTATAGTCTCGTGGGTCGTCGTGGGAACGGCGGATGTCTTCGGGAGTATTGGTGTTGATTTGGCGGTGTGTAGTGCGAAGCACTTGACGTTGGGCGGAGTAAGCTGGGCACCCTTTGTAGCTGGCGGGGTGGAGGCCCTTACACAGCGCGTATTTTGTGGGGGAGTCACGGGGCTTAGTGCATTACTCTGTCGGGTGGTCACCGGCGCATTTCACACATCGCGGCTTGCCGAAACAGCAAATAAAATAATGGATGGGTTTAATAAAAAAAATGTTTATTTTGCATTTACGTACAGTCCCTGGGAATTTATTTCTTAAAAATTATGTTTTCTAAATGTGATCTATTATTTCGCTGGCACTCTTCTAAACAGGACACAAAATTTCTGAGAACTGCTCGACACGTATTCTCTGTGATCGCTGCTATTTCTTCTTGGATATTTTCTTTTAATTGGTCCAGAGGGAGGATTGTTATATACCTTTGATTTAAGATAGCCCCATAGGAAAAAGTCAATTGGTGTCAAGTCAGGACTACATGGAGGCCAGTTTATGTCAACACGTCTGAATCGTCTAGTGACTGAATTCCTAAGGACGCGATTAGCGATTAGCACACCCCCCGCCCCTCTCCCGCTCGTTGTGTTGGTGAAGCGAATTAATCAAAATGAAAAAACTTTTAGGATATACTGTATATAGGGCGGATAGTAGTCTAATTTGCTTTAGATCTCTCGCCCTAATTCCATCGTATCCATATCCCTTGTTTTAATTTATTTTATCAATTATACCGGCTATCATTTTTATTCTTGGTCATGGCAAGTACATAAACATTGTTTGGGGTTCATGACAGAAGTAATTGTTTGAATTGATTGCAGGATATTTTAATGCTCTCTATATTGCCAAATTTGTCAGCAATACATTTTCCATCAGCGTCTCTTCTATGATATTTCATCTAAATTTTTCGATTCCTTCCTCAATACTTCATTTATTGTTTTCCAAATTGTTGTGATATTGCAGAATGAGCTGAATTTATTTGCATAGTGTATTTTTTTGATTTTATAAATTTCTTTGTTTACTTGATATGTACTTGTGGCGGCTCACGCGCATCGCCCAGACGTTCCTCGTTCTGTCAATTTGTGGTATTGCACCATCTCACGCGTACAAAGCGGAAACGTTCGAGGAAGGCCGGACTGCGCCGCCCGGCGGACATGACATACGTGCACCACAGATGTGCACCAACACATGCAGCGGAAGAAGCGGTCGGCCAAACAATAGGCGCTCAGTACCCGAATCGATCGGACCGCAGATGCGCATCTCGACTCACCTTTCACTAACCGTACATAGTTTTTCCATCTGTGTTGTTTCTTGCACTCGGTGGCTTCTCCCCGATGAGAACAAACATGTGCGAATAAAAATGGTTTTCACCAGAACACCAACCAACCTTCCCACATACTCAATATGTACTGTGTTAAACATTGAATTGCCATTATCATTAATGTATTTTTTTACACATTTTAAAGGGTTGCAAGCACAGCAAGGTCGACATGGATTTATCTCAAAAGTCGTTAATTGCTGTTAATAAAAAGGACAAGGACTCGGCTAAGGCGTCTAAACTCGCCAGCTCTTCTCGGAAAGAGATTCCAACACAAACTTCGAAATCGCAGTCCTCAAAAATTCTTAAAATGAACAGACAATTCAGAAGCCCTCTAAATTACTCTGTTTTGAAATTAGTTTATCCTACCCTGGAAACTGTTATGGAAGATCCAGATGGGGAAGATAGTGAATATCAGCTGCTCCTGGAATTAGAAAACCATACCACCAGTTCCTCGCCATTATCAGAGAGCGGCTAATTAAATAGTGACACATGTGACTATTCTTGTAATATTTGTTTAGAGTCAGTTTCCGCTCATTCTCATTAATGTAAAATTGTTTAAAATGTTTACTGTCTTTAAATAAACGTGATTATTACAATTACACTGGTGTACTTTCAATTTTAACACATTCATGTTTAACCCATTCGAATATATGGACTGATGTGTGTAATGTATATATGGTGGCAAAAAAAGAATGAAAGAAATACGTGGTAAATTTAATTATAATAGTGAAAAATTAATAGAATTGTCCCATTCTTAAAGTTTGGTACTGTAATCAATATGTAAAAATTATCAATTCATTTTTATTAAATTTGGGACACATTGATCTATTATTTAAGACTTCTACATTGTATGCAGTTTTGAATCTGGTAATTTATATTTATGAATTTTATTATTTGCTGATTTAGTAAATGATAGTGAAATTTGAAGACAAGGATATAATGCAGGACTACATGACATGTATGGAAATGTCAGTGTGGACAAATTAATTAAAATGGTAAGCTGGCCTGGTGGGCGCATACATTACACGGAAGACCAGGAACCCACAAATAAGGTTTTGTTCAATGGGTACACTAAAATTGAGATGGCTTGATGGTTGTGGTAGCAGACTGTTGTGCTCTAGGAGTAATAATTTGGAAGAAGGATGCCACAGAAAGAAGTCAAATCATGCAGATGGCCAAGACTCATCCTAGGTTATAGCGGTGCTGATTATGATAACGATAAATGTAACTTTTTTTTTCATTATATTTTATATTTTTCATTCATGGTATCGCGTGCATTGTAAATAAGCAACTAAAATTATATGGCTTCATACTCTTATATTTCTAATATTTGCGTATGCAGTGAAGACCTGAACAGTCCGCAATAGCGATAAGTAGAAAATAAATACCCTCGTAATGTATTGCTGGAGAAAAATGGTACGCATCATGTGGTCAGAACGACACATAAATGCCTCAATCATGCAACAAATTCAACAACAGTAAGCCTTATCTACAAATGAACAAAAGATTCTTCCAATGCCCTGATCACATTATGCGTCAAAGTGACAGTCTAGAAAAGAAGACTATCCTGGTGTTTACGCGCCTTGTTACTTCGATTGGCACCACTGGGTTTCATGGTTTATAATAATGTACATGTGTGTGCGAGTATTGCCGCCCTTTTTTCGAAAAGCTAAGAAGACGGTAACCGACAGGCGTCGTTATTTTTATATCCCGTGCTTCGACCAATCCAGCGGTCCAAATAAACCACCAGTGCGCACTTCGGTCGGTCGAAATCTAAAGAAGACAATCCAGCTAAAAGAACAACAACATCGGACCAGAAAAACAGCAAAATTAAAAAGGTTAGTGCAGTTCATATATCATATGTGTGCTTAATGGTAATTGGAAACCTGGGAACCAGCTATTGAAGGCATTTACATAAATATCTAGAAACAAGCATGGACCCAAAAAGACCTGGAAGAGCGCCACAACGGTTGATAGATACGTTGCATCTGGTTGGAGAGACTCAGAACCAGGATTTATGGAGGTATACTACGAGCCGAATCTCATCTGATTGACATCACTGTATGTCAATAATGACACAAAGGAAGAAAGAAGAAAAAAATAAAGAAATATAAATTAGATAAATCAATGCATGGCCACCAGATACAGATGACACTAAGAGAAATCATTCCTAAAAATACAATATTACAGCGTAATAAATAAAAGTTTGAGCAATTTAAAAAATATTGAAAACATTTTGCAAAATATATACTTAAAACCGTTGTAGCTGATTTAGCAAGAGGGCAAAATGCAAAATTTATATTGGAATGTTTGTTAATGCAACATAACAGATTGGATGTTATTCTGGACTGTTTCCAAAGTGTTTTGTTTTCACATAATATTTTTTGCATTTTTGTATTTATTTGAATTATTCATATCAAATAAAAATAACTATAGAAGCGAACAAAGCCCGAGTAAGCAGGAGTTGAAAAATTTTCCGATGAATATTCTGCTGACACAATTATTGTCAAACAATTTAATTCAAGATCATGAGAAATGTTATAGTCAAATTTAATAACCAAGCTAAGAGCTGAAAAAACTAGCTACCAAGAACAAATAAACAGAACAACAAAGAAAGGGACAACGAGTCATATATGTTAGCGAGGCAATTACAGAACACAACAAACAACTTTTGCGGAAAACAAAAATCAGAGTAAAAGATCTAAATTTGTATGGTTTAAAAATGGGAAGATCTTAATCAAAAAAGACACAAACTACAAAACGACACATATCAAAACAGATATAGATCTATTAAGATTATTAAAAGAATTATATTGAAAGGAGGGTGACTGCACGGAATGAAGTGAATGGCGCTTTGAATTATATCTAATGGGAATTTGTCAACCGAGGCAAGACTAGTGGTGCACAATGGAGTCCTGGTACCGACACTAATGTATGGAAGTGGGGCCTGGAGCTGGCAGAAGAGGAACAAAAGTAGACTGAATGCAGTGGAAATGAGATCACTTAGGTGTATATGTGGCAAATCTATTTATGACAGAGTTAAGAATGAAGAAATAAGGAAAGAATGAAAAGTTAATGTTAGTATAGTAAGTAAGATTAAGAAAGGATTACTTGGGTGGTTTGGTCATATGGAACGGATGAATGAGAAGAAAATGGTAAGAAAGATATATAACACAAGTGTTGATGGCACCAGAAATAGAGGACGTCCACTGAAGACTCGGCACGACCAGGTAAACCAGATAATGGAGGATGGTTCTGTTAGAAGCCTCAACAATCAGCGAGCTTGTATGAGAAGATGTATGAATGTGTATGAAGCGAGAATTGTGTCAGAACTGAGGAGTGTGGCGCTCTATATCTACCCTCACGGAGAAACGGCGTGATGGTAAGTAAGACTGTAAAAGCCTTCAAAATGCTAAAATCATGATTTGCGAACTCATTATGAAACAAACAAATTGTGTAACATTAACTGTTTTACCATCTCAGATACGAAAACATGCAAAACACTAATAAACAAGCAAAATAATAGTATGATAATACTCATAACCAAAATATAAGAAGGGTTCATAGAATTTTTGATAAATTGATTGATATACCCGACCGACTCCACATTGACTTCTCAGTCATAGTTCTAACTGACAAAATTGAGTCGATCAAAGAATACATACACCGCTGCACAAAAAAATATAATATGAAACAGAATGACGGTGTGATTATATATATATATATATGAAAAACAGCCAAAGTTGTGACATTACCGAAATTAACATAGAAGTTGCGAACGCTCTTAAAATAGGAGATTGCACAATCATAGCAATATACAGATCACCATCGACATAAAACGTAATAGTACCATTTTTAAATTCTTCAAACGATGCATTATCAAAAAGGTACACTATTATAGTGGTAGACATGAACATCGATATCTCAAACAAATGATCGTGAAAATCTATTACTGTATCACAATTTAAAACTGGGATCAAAGATATAACAAGAAACCGTAACAATGCTACATCGTGATTCAAACAAGTGGTGAATTTCGCGTTAAGTAAAAATCTGTAAATTTATTTATTTATTTTATCACATTTATAAAGATCATTTGTCAAATTCAGCTTCTGCAGTTTATCAAAAATTTCTGTCAAATTTTTCGCTCCAAGCTGTGTTCGTACATCCGATGAACCTTTAATTCGACTGGAAATTCGTCAGTTCATGATTGCTGACAGTGCGTACATGTTCTCCGCCAAAGAGCCGAATGGAAATGTTGTCGCTTTCGACTATGGCAAATGCTGGTACTATAAAAACTACAATCGGGTGTTCATTCCCTTTAAAATATTAATTTAATTGATATGAAACCTTTTGGTTTTGAGTTTGTATTTTTTTTTTTATCAAATATTACTCAATTTTGACACTTCCAAAATGTATGTTTTATCACTGCAATCAATTGCGAAGTTTCAAAATATTAAAATCAAACTAATACAATATTGCCATTTGATTAAAGTGACATTGTCAAGAAATCCAGACCCGGTATACGTCTGGATAATAGAGAGACCACAAATAAGATAGATGGGAGATATACATCCGTGATATCCAATGAGGTGTTCGAAACGTGAATCTAAATTATCAAATTTTTTGATTCTATATCTTTACATACTTTATTCATTTTACTACTATGGGGATCACAACAAACTTCCCAAATTGCAGGATAAGAGGTAGTTCAAAAGGCAATTTATTTTGGGTGCGTTGATCATGAACACTGGTGACAGTGGGCTGAAAATTTGAAGACGCATACAACTAGTTAAAGTTGCTATAAATCAACTTATGAGAACATGGAAAGTCAATTGACATCAAGCAACTATAATTATGTCGGTTCACACTCTTGTCTCTCCAATCTCATGTATGCAGTGGAGACTTGGACAGTCCGTAATGGGGACAAAAGTTAAATAAATGGCTTAATGGATTAAAAATATTTTTTTTTTTTATATTCACTTTTGCTACGTCGATTTATTTAATTTAGGTAGTTAGATATTTTATGTAAGTTTAATTTTAATTTCGTTTTATAGTTTTTTTTTTTTTTTATAATCATTTTTTAGTAGTAGTTTTTTTTTTGCAGTTTAGATAGTAATTTTTTTTATATGTAATTAGTAATATAAAAATATTTTTTTTTATAAATAAAATATTTACATTTTTTAATTATCGTAATGTTAGTTAAAATACAATATTAGATGTTATAGTCAAATAAAGCATGGAAATATTGAAATCACTGTTAATAAAATTTCCTGCTTAAGAGGATTTTATTTGGCGGTCACTTGGAAAATGTATTAAGAGGGTTTCACTGTATATGTATTCTGAATCTCTCTTTCACGTGTAATTTTATATTCTATCTCCCTGTTATATATATATAAGTGCACTCTTTTTGTATTTATGATTAGTTTCAAATGAAGCTTTGAGATAAGCGAAACCGGTTGACGTATAACAAATTTCATGGTTTAATAAATGATAGCTTGTATGGATCTGAAAAGCTGCCCTTATTCATTATTGGGAAGAGCAAACATTTTAACAAAAAATAATTCAATCACAAATTAAATACAGAATTTGGTGAACTCAACATTGTCCAAGTCATCAAGGTAAGCACGGCTGATGTGGGATGATCACATTCAATGAATAGACTCGAGAACAACTAATGAAGAAAATGATTATGTGAAGAAGTTATGTGAATATCACTATTATGTCAAGAAGTTTTGGAAGAGCCAAGCTACGGTGGTTGGACGGTGTTACCCAGGACGCTCGTGCAGTCGGTTCCGCAAACTAGAAAAGAACAGCGAAGGACATATCGGAGTGGCGAAACATACTTTAGGATGTCGGGGGGTCAACACCGGGTTATTGCAATATTGATTATGAAAACAACCATTTCTAAAATACAATCCAGCCTGAAACTACATACCTCAAAAACCATGTGAACGTAAGGGGTAAGTTTGATCCGCTCGGAATTAGCTAAACACAACATTTTGTTATCATCCAGGACTGTGTTCATGTTCTCAATCCACACAGCATCCACGGGACCATCACAAATGATCCATTGATGATCCTCTTTAGTACACTATAAATTAAATACATCTATAAGTTTCCTAAATTTAAAAAACTAGAATTCTACTCTTCCAGGTCACCTTTTCTGTCTACTTTACACTACTGTGTCGGTGTCGGTTAGTCAGTCTACTCTGCATACAAAATACAATGGAAAACCAATGACAGCTCGCTTCACACGCAAATCTGTATTGTCCTTTATGTGACTTTCGAGACAACGTCTGAGACAAGTCTCACCCACCGTACAAGGCCATAAATCTCGTAATTTTGAAACAAGTGTTTTTACTACAAAAGTAAACTCACGCTCATATTTATTCTCATTTCATGGTGATTGATTTTTGTATTTTCAATAAAAATATATGTATACTGAATAAAGAGCTAAAATTTATATTTTCATATCAAATTGACAAAGCACCAAAAGACTATAACACAAGAATTTTACATAGTGCAAATATTAATAATAATAGGTGCATGCCATTTATACATAATAAACTACTATATATATATATATGTGTGTAATATTTAAGGCTTTCACAGGTAAAAAATAACAGAATATTTTCTGGGGGAACCTGCCTCGAATAGTCCTGAGAAGAACTTTTATACTCCCGACGCTAAGAGTAAATATTATAACTCATTCTCAATGGCCTTTTGTCCTGAATCATATTCTAAACTGAGGAGTAAACTCAACCGTTCAATGCAGGAACCATAATGAAAGTGAGTTAAAACCTTAGTAGGTGCTTAATATTATTAGTTCAATATATATACCTACCTGCATGGTAGCCACTCTCTCTTATCCCCAAGCTACAACAGCTCAATTAAACATATTATGTACATGTGATTAATATTTGTATCCATTGATCCACAATGGTTGCCCTCAACTGAACTTCCTCAATTTTTCTCAGTATTCTGTAGATTTGAGGGCTGTCACCAGTGTTGCTTTTTCCACCTGGCTGGTCCAACGGATATGGGATCACCCTCTTCGCCTATGTTCTTCAACGGGGCCCACCACAGCAAACTTCTCCACGTTATCTTCTCCCAACATGTCCAAAAAGTTAAAGGGTGTCGGGGCACCAGTATCTCATGTTCTGTTTATTAACATAGCCATCGATATGAAAATGTTCTTCGTCAGTAAACAATATGTTTCCGAGCGTTTGTGCTGTTCCAAAACGTTCCAGCATCGTTCTCGCTAAGGTTTCACGTAAAGAATAGTCATTTTCGTTGAGAAACTGCACGATTTGCAGTTTGTATGGGTGAAACTGTAGTTTATTTTTCAAAATAACGTACACTGTTGATTTTTTTATTCCAGTACAGACTGCAATCTTCCTTATCAATTACGCGGATTGCACATAATTTCACGTCGAACTTGAACCACATGTTCTGGTGTCGCTGCTGTCCCGGAGGAGTTTGGTTAACCATTGTCCCTTCTTGTCTGAACTTTTGAATCCGACACCGGATAAGTTGCGTGCTCGGCCCGTCACTTACTGGTCGAATATTAAAGTGAGTACAAAAAGCACTTACCTCACCCTGACGGTTCACGACCAATTACAATTTAATCTTGAAATTTTTCCGCTGGACACCCTTTACAATATAAATAAATAAAATAATGTTTTTGATATTTTTTTTACAAATAAATAAAATCTTTCACCTGTACTGCTGTTCTAAGAGAAATAGCTAATAGCCCATCATTCCATTCTAGAGTTAGAGGATTGACTTCTCCATACAATTCACCCATAGTCAAAGCTTTTGGATTCATCACGTATTTATGTACAATTTGAAAATATGGATCTTCAATTCCAAGATTGTGTAACTCGGTCAAAGTTTCGCCAAGAGTCTGAAATGTTATACAAAAGAAAATATGATAAATACATTTATTAAATATAGCGCTAACGTAAACGTCAAGATTACTTAGATGTTTTCTCTTTTATATATTCAATAATATTTACATTACAGTACACAAATATGTATTCAATTTGAAATTTATTATGAGTAAGAAAAAAGACAAATTAACGAAATCGTATGAATTTTTCCGATTGGTAAGAAAATTGAGAATCTGCAAAAGGATGTCAGAAAAATTTGAAAACCTGAGTGAAAAAAGAGCAAGTGATCTGAATATAAACGATACATGGGAACATATTAAGATTACTCTATGTGAATCAGTGAAGGAAACCTGTGGCATAGCTACCCAAGGAAGGAAGAAAGGCGACGCATGGTGAGACGATGGCATAAATAAACTTGGGAAAGTAAAGAAGAATCTTTTGACAGTAAATGGGGCTGAATACTTGAGAGCAAAAGATCTGTACAATGCTTGTAAGAAAAAAGTTAAAGCTATTGTGAAAGAAAGGAAAGAGCGGCTGAAAAGAGAGGAAGTGATGAAAATGACAGAATTTCCAGGATAATATAAAAATTTTCTGGAAAGCGGTTAAAAAATCCCGAAATGGTGCTGAAAGCAATAGTATGAAAGCTACTAAGTCAGTAAATAGAGAAATGCTAATGAATGTTGACAAAATAAAATATGTTACAATGCGTTCTGACTCCTGCAGATAAAACAACAGGGCAACGCTACCAGCTAGACAGTGGCTGACATGAAAATGTGGGTTCGGCTGGAATTAAGTCCTGCGCACTTATCTTCAGCTGACGACCTTTCTTTCACCTGTGGTAAATTTATTTCAGTGTTGTGTAATTCGGACTAGGAATCAAAGCTATTTAATGAAAGAGGTTAATTTACAACATGATTGTTCAATACAAAATAAATATCAGGTAATCGATCTCTCCATTCTAGTATCTGTTCACAAATACAACTTGACGAGGAAGTGGAACAATAATCATCCCGAAGCATTGTTGAAACGATTTCCGTGGCAAGCCTCTCGGATAGGACGCAAGGCAAATCATCACAGTAAGATTAATTCCACCTCAACGGTGGTGAACTGTCATTCTCTCTTGATATTACAACTAAATCAAAATGATCTCCGAAAACGAAATTCGTGCGCTGTAACTACTGCACACACTTGATCCTCCATCGTATGGGATTGTGGCCGTCATACTGGATGTGCCGAAGATTCCTATATCCCAAATGGAGACTGCCCTTAGCCCAGGGCCCGAAAAAGGAAATTGTCATATCCTGATATTCCCTTGATCGTGTACAAATGGATTTGCGACCGCGGCCACGCAACGCGCCGCTTCCCAGACCTTAAGTGGCGCTGTGAACCGAGCGGTCCCGCGCGTCTGCACCGATCGACCTACTTACCTACGATTCAGAGTTTACCATATATAAACATGGAAAGTTGTAAAAATTACAACTTGAGGAATTAAATTCTAACATAACAATAGATGGATGAAATATTTCCAGGAAATGTATGAAAGTGAAGAGAATTCTATCAGAGTTCCATCAGAAGATGCCTATTTGATTTGTACAGCAACAATAAACGGGTGTCATTCGTTTGGATTCCTGCACATAATGGAATTTAGGGAAATGAATGTGCTGATAAACTGGCCAAGAAGGCTACTCTTTCCGGAGTTTTTCCCCATCAATTCCATATCCCGATATATGACAGACTTAACATGGTAAAAAAAACATACAAATTCTATCTGGTCTGCACAATGGATGGATCCAAACAATCACAAGGGTAATCGGCTTAAAATAATACAAAGATCTATTCCCCGCACCCCTTGGTTCTCCAACAGGAAAGTCTCTAAAAGAACAGTAGCAAATATCTCTAGAATGAGAATTGGGCATTGCCAGGTGGCCTCACATATGTTCAGAATGAACATAATAGACTCCCCAATGTGAGAATGTGCTCTCTTCAATCAGTGTTTAGAGGAGAGCCACAGTCCGTTAGATTGAAAGAGGATTGTTATTATGCCTCTCTACAAAGGCAAAGGGTCGCATATGGAATGCTGTAACTATAGGGCAATTAGTTTACTAACCTTGGTTGGCAAACTATATGGAAGAATTTCAATAGAAAGAGCAAGAACAGTGAAAAAGAAAAAGTATGGGACGTGCAAGGGGCCTTGTGGGTGGAAGAGGATGCATGGATCAGATATTTTCTCTACGAGTGATGACGGAAAAACTTTTAACGAAAAACTAAAAACTTTTGTGTGCCTTTGTAGATCTGCAAAAGGGGAATGAGTTATAAGAGAAAGTCTAGTGAGTAGAATTTATGATGTATGCAAAGAAAGTGACCTTATTATGAATGTCAACAAGTCAAAAGTTATGGTATTCGAGAAGGAGGAAAGCAAGACACCGTGCAAAATACTTGTAGGTAATGAATGTTTGGAATAAGTAGATGAGTTTGTGTATTTGCGAAGTACGTTTGATAGAAACGGAAAGACTGAGAAAGATATCGAAAGGAGGGTGATTGCAGGGAATAAAGTGAACGGTGCTTTAAATGGAATTTGTCAACCAAAGCAAAACTAGCGGTTCACAATGGAATCCTGGTACCGACACCGATGTATGGAAGTGAGGCCTGGAGCTGGCAGAAGAGGAACAAAAGTAGACTGCATGCAGTAGAAATGAGATCACTTAGGCGAATATGTGACAGATCCATTTATGACAAAGAAGATAATTAAGAAATAAGGAAAGAATCTAAAGCTGATCTTAGTATAGTGAGTAAGATTAAGAAAGGATCACTTAGGTGGTTTGGTCGTATGGAACAGATGAATGAGGAAAGAATAGTAAGAAAGATATATGTCACCAGTTGATGGTACCAGAAGTAGAAGACGTCCAAGGAAGACTTGGCACGACCAGGTACACCAGATACTGGATGATGGTACTGTTAGAAGCCTCAAAAATCAGCAAACTTGTATGAGAAGATATATGAATGCGGATGAGGCGAGAATTGTGTGTCACAGAAGAGTGTGGCGCTCTATCCTTTGTCTACCCCGCCTGCCTACTGAGAAATGACATGATGGTAAGTTGGTTAGTTAGATTCTCGTAGCCCACGTTTGTAACACTAGAAATAAAGCAATATATTGGGTCATCCCATAAATAATATGGTATTTTATACATCTTTTATTTTTCAAAATTGAGATGAACAAAGTTATTTTTTAATCTAAAATATAGTATCCTGCATTTTTTGTAATGCTCTTCCATCTTTCTGGTAGACTTGCAAGGCCCCTCTTCGAAAATTCACTTGTGCGTGACAAAAAATATTCCTCCAGTACTATTCTGACATTGTCTATAGAATTCATATTTTTTCCGTCCAAATGATGTTGAAGATTCCGGCAAATATGGTGGGTGGGGCATCATTTTCAAAAAAGGTTCATTCCTGAGACGTGACAGCAAAGAAGAACATACATTCACTCTCTCCACGCGATTAGATTCTGAAAGTTTGTGAGAAACCCATTGACCAAATTTGCTGACTTTTCTGATGGCACGCAGTTGTCGATGAATGGTTGAATGACCAAATCCAAGCTTCACTGCTAGTTTCTCAACAGTTCCACCGGAGTTTGCAGGACGACGTCGTCGAGCTCTTTAGAGGACGAGGCTTGTCTTTCAGCCTGTAGTTTCCGGCTCGGAATTTCTGGAATCAACGTTGATACTGGCGATCTTCATATACTGCATTAATATTTCTTGCACTTTGTGTTGTTATACCAAATATGCTCCTTTGTCACTTCCATTATAGCTTTGAAAATATAACTTAAAATCAAACTGCACTCCTCAAATCTGCTTTTATAGCAGGTAGTTGTATCTCGTCCCTCTCTGACTTTTATGGGATGATCTAATAATAAGCGATTTTCACATCGAAATACAAATTCTACGGAAACCTTGTTTACTTGCAGGGCCTAGCAGTGAGCAATCGGCGATAGCCTTTTTGCCAGTTAATTATGATTGTATAATTTTAGTTACTCGATTGATTTATGAAGAATTGAGTATTGTATTATACTTACTGTGAGTACGGTGGTTTTGCCCCCTCCGGTCGGACCCACTAACATGACACCCCATCTGACTATCATTGTCTCGTGCAGTTGGATCACCTTTGCTATCTGGCAGTGTTCTACTTGTAGTTTATTTTGTAGTAACATTCTTGCTGCAAAATTATATTGATTTGAATTATATTTTTACACAATGTATGAAAATTATCTACACTTTGTAATACATAATATGAATCATAGGTGATCCAACAATTTTAAATTGAATTGGATACAAATTTAAGGGAGGTACTTTTATTTTTTCAGTTTGAAATTTGAGAAATTCTACGTGAGTTACATACTCATTCAAGCCGAGACTAATACAGTAAAACCCTGTTTATTTTAAATTCGCCGCAAGTCAAAGTTTTAGAGCAGAATGTGGTCCCTCTGGAAAGTTTTCATACTAAATTGTACTTATAAATCGAATATCGTTATTCGAAGCTATTTTTGGACCCTATCGCCTAATTCAATTTTACGCTACGCGATGTGCCTGTCCAAAGTCCAAGACCATCAAAATGGGTAGTTCCGCCCCTATACCGATTCACAACGCATAAAGTTAATTCTCATTGTTTGTTTTCTCACTCACTCTCAGTATACTAGAAAATTTGACAAATATATCTTGTGTGTCCTCGATTTGAAATATTATTTTTTTACCACGATGCTTTAACTTAAGGTCGTATGCTTTTTTCTATCGCTCGTTTTCTTTACATTAGAAAAAGATAGCAAATATTATCTTTGCGCCCTTATAGGTAACGCAGTTCTCTAGTTCTCCCAGCTGCTAGCTGCGAATGTCAGTGCTTGCCAATCTTCTGTTCCGTATTACCACATTATTTTTGTTTACGTAGCGTTTGTATATTTTGTTGTACAAACGTTAGTACGCGGTTGAATTCCTCAGACTTTTCCATGTTTTATAAATGATTTAATTTGTATTCATTTTAATACAGACATTTATCTGTCTATTTAAGTTTAGTGTCAAGGCATTTTAAAGAATATGTAGTTAGCGTTTCTCAGATTTTCTTGTTAATTATTTTGTTGCCATTGTTTTATATATAAAGAACATTATTAGTTTTTCTCTAATATTTACGTGTTCGACATTTTGAAATTCGCGAATGCATGGTTTGCGTTCCTTAGACTTTTCCGTATTTCATTAAATTTAAATGAAAATATTTTTATAATTTTGTCTGATAATTTTATATTCTCGATAATAGCATTAATGCAAAACTCGTACAAAACGCCGACAGTTGCTAAAAATCGAATTAATACAAGAGATTGACAAAAAATATTATCCAAAACAAAATTAACAGAGAAACACGCGACCCCATTAATGAGGTTGTTGACAATATTAAACATGATGACAGAAAGAACTTTATCGTTGAAAAGCAAGTGCCAAATGTCGCCGCGACCACCACAAAACAAATGTTTTAAAAGCGCTGAAAACTTTTGTCGCTAACTTCAGCGGAGAAATGGCGAGTTGACAAGTTTGACTATTATATCGTTATTAAAAATGGCATGAAAAGATAGTCCATTATAATAATGTTTCTTAAAAAAATAATATTGTGATTTTTTTGCACTGTATTTTGAAAACGTTGAAAAAAAAATTTTGTTTTTTAAATTTGTGGGGATATAGGTGTATATAATTACTTCGAATCGCTATGAAAAAAGTCAGTATGTAAAAAAGAATCAAATTTTTGAAATTTTTATTTGAACTTTTTTTCTTGATTTTTGGTCCCCTCAACTTCGAATAAACGGGATTTTACTGTAGTTAAAACTATTTCTAATACTACCTAAATATTAAATAATATTAATTGTTGCATATATGTTGCCAGAGAGGTAGGTTTTGATATAAAGAGATGACAATAAAATGGTTAATTTTCTCACATTATGAATACGATTGTTAAATTCGTTATATAAAAATGGAATCGTCAAAATAATTTTCCGTCTTTCAAAAATTCCCACTATAGTTGAATAAAGAGATCATGCAAACTCCATGATATCATTGGAGATTTTAATGTGACTCTAGGATGTTTTGTTCAGAAAATAACTACAGACTTGCTGACGTAGAAACACCTCCCATAGATAGTTGTACATATGTAGCGACCATAATTCAAATCTACCGCCATCTCAGTCGGCATCGACGCTAGCGACAGCGCTGCCGGCTGCTGCCACAAATCTGGCTCAATTCACCGCCAGACAGTCTGTGGTGGTGACAATGGTGGTCTTGCCGGCTCGCCTTTGCCGAGCAAGACTGCCAATTCATTTCATTTCATAAGTTCTTACATCTTCATTCACTGTATTCATTTCTATCTGTCTTCATTGTTTTTATCATTTGTCACAATAAACCTCAACACGCGCCAATCACATGTATTTCATTTAACCACCGTCCTAACCCCCAAACATATATCTGAGTGACGCACACGTTTCCTTCAGTTGGCTGGATTGCATAGCGACCGAAAATACATTTAAAAGGGTTACTAACATCTTCATCAATAATAATATTGTTTTAAATACAAATTAAATGTATTAATTAAAAAGATATATATATAAAATCAATTTTATCGAAAAATATTGTTATTGCTACCGGGATTCGAACCTGAATCTCTTCCTATCTGGGGAAAATGCATTTCCAATTATGCAAATTTTCAAACTTATGTTACACTTTTTCAAATTGATACATCTATCGTTCCATTATTTGAAATCCATTTTCTTTATTACGGAATATCAAATAATGAATTATCGGTTTACTTAATGGTATCAAGATGTATCAATTTGAAAAAGTGTAACATATAAGTATAAAAATTTGTCATCAATGCATTGTGTTGGTGTAGCATAATTGGTCAATGCATGTTCCCTAGATAGGAAGAGATCCAGGTTCGAACCCCGGTAGCAACAACAATATTTTTCGATAAAATCGATTTTACATGTATATCTTTCTAATTAATAAATTTAATTGTTAATGTTCTGAATAATTACAACTTCACAATAAGAATGTGTTCTCCTAAATGATAATGATTTTGGCTGGACAAATCACAGATCAATGTCGGTGATTATCGAGATAGGTATCATGCGTTGCGCGGATTCCAAACTGTTTATCTTCTCAGTCCGATGCATTTAGGTGAATCCCGAAATGTCCATCTCAAACAGAAAACTATTTTGTGACAGCGAAAGTTCTACTGAAGAATATTAAACTCGTAACATTGAAACATAACAATGAAAACAGTTGTGACAACCTTGATCATAGATTACATAAAGAAGAGTCGTATTAATCGATCAATTACTACAGCAGACAACAGCAAAAAATCAGTTTTAGCGACAATGTACTCAAACAAAATATTTTTTAAGTGATGAATTATTAAAAATTCTGCATCCAAAGATTCGAACTAAAATTATTTAAATAAATATTACATATAACTTCCTCCATGACGACATAGTCTTTTTCAGGAAGTTGCACCCCCGGAAACAGATCCCCCAAGATGCCAGCAAATAGAACAGCATCATCAGCCAAGAATTTGGGAAGGTTACTGTCCCTCAATGCACACATCAGGGTCACCTCTTCGTGTTGGTCGGGACTAGCTCTTTTCAAGGCTCCGGCCATTACCTTTAATAGATTACAAATAAATATAATAAAGTGTGTAGATATTAATAATGGACAAACACATTAATAATGCAATTACAGAAACATGCAAGTCCCATATAAGTAGTAATTGTTCAAGAATAACAAAAATGTTAAAAAATTCCAAACTAACCAATACACTTTTTACAGCTCTCATTCCAAAATCATAGTGGTCCTGTTGAGACAATTGCTCGCTGCATAACTTGTACATCTGAACCATTTTTTTTGCAAGGTTTCTTGATGACTCAAAACCTTCTGAGTAAAGGATGACTTCAGCAATTAGACCTTAAACATAGATGTCATATAGTCAGTAAAGTTCGGTAAACGCAATAAATACACTAGAATAATAAAAGAAACACAGAAATACCCAAGAAATAATGTTGAGTAGAATTGTTGGAGATGATTTACAAAGGGGAATAAGAAATACACTAAAACTCTGCTAATTTGTAACTCTATATTTTGTATTTTTACAGAATTCGCTCTTTTTTCAAAACAATTACCCTCAAAAAATAACATTTCATACTAATTTCAACCGATAATTCGTAAAATCTGATTATTCGCAGTTCGTATGCGTTTTTGACACCCAAAATAAATAATTTGTTCACATAATTCGCATATTTGGATGGACTTTGACAGGCACATCGCGTAGCACACGTATATGTACTTTCGACAGTCGGCTGCCAACATTTTCTTGTTAATTTGTAATGCGTGTTTTGCAGATTACGGACATTTGACCAAAAAAAATCGAATTAGGTGAAAAATAGATCGACAAATTCATCTATAGGGTCCAAAAATACCTTTGAATAACAATATTTGATTTACAAGTACAATTTAATATGAAAACTTTCCAGGGGGGCCACATTCTGCTCCAAAACTTCAGACTTATGGCAAATTTTGAATAAACGGGATTTTACCGTATTCATAAATAAATCATAACAGCACATGTCAGACTGAAATAAAATTGTAAAATACGGATATTTTGCAAAAAAAACTGAGGACATTGGCGCATTAATAATATTGTATCTCATCAAATACTTACCATAATCCGGTACCATCATTGAAATGGGTCGGAAAAGTGATTTCAAATTATCAGGTAGCTCAGTTCTGCCCGCGTATCCAGGGTTCATCGTAATGAACACTGCACAAGTCGCAATCAGTTTAATTTCACGTCCTTCAAACATGAACCTGCAATTTAAAAATAAATACAAAAAGATCCATTTTAATTAGTGTTCAAAATCCTTAACGGACATTGTTGGATCTTCTTCCATATTGATTAAACACTACCGACAGTTTTAAATAACTGATGTTTTGAAAAGTTAAAAAAATAATGTTTAGACGATTTATACTTCGATGGGTAGGTCTGGTATTAAAAGTTTGAATATGTGCATTCCATTTGTGTAGATTTAAAACCAGAAAACAAAAGCGAAACTGCTTCTGTTCTAACAGTGTAGAAGTCGGTCATACATTTACGGCAGTGATATAAAAACATTTTTGTATATATCGCATTTATTCCGTTATCGGTTATATTAAGGTCTCGGAGGCTGGCCAGCCGAGTTTCCGGAGATCAAAGACTGCAGAGAGAACAACGGTCGTAGAAGAATCTACAGCCCAGTTACGCAAAGGTTAGTGTATTTTTATTTACATAGGTTGAATGGACACATTCAACAAACCGATAAAAAAATCCAGGACTAGCTATCGAAGCTAATTACGGCACCAAATAGTTTGAAAAATTATGAACAGAAGATAATTTTTTAAATAAGTTAAAAATCATATTATTGTAGGTATTAAATACACAATTACCTACCTACAAATTTAATACACAATACGACAATATAAATGAACTTTTCTGTTTTCTATTTGAAAAATTTACTTTCATACAAAAAATGGGACATATCCACATTTCAAAAGAATATATGACACTTGACTACAAAGAAATGTATTAATTTCTCAATGTGTGACACACAAAAAGGCGTATATAAGACACTTTTCTTTTTTTTTACAATCACTTTTCTGATATTTTATATCACAAACAATTTGAATGAGATGATGGAAGATTTCATCTGAAGATATGAGTACAAATATATTAATATTTTATAAATCTTTCACTAGGACTATGTCCTGTTCCAAAACAGATACATCACATCTTAGTACTACCGCATGTGATATTTACATTTTATATAAAAAGATAATTTAGTACAAGATTTTTAAAGCAAACGCTAATTAGCAATACATATTTGAATATGTCCAAGAAAACATAATTACTGGATTTTCACGGACAAAGACACTGTTAAACAAATAATAGACGTCTCATAGGGACGAAGCTATTTTTTTATTATATTTAATGGAAATGTATGGAAGTATGGCTAATTACAGGACTTACGACCTGTTGTCTTCGGCTGCCTTAAGTGATCACATTATACAAATATAATGTTCACCATTCTCATCCATTAATTAATCAATCTCCATATCTATCAAATTTTTGGAATTTGTATATATGTTACTATGTGGAAACACTTCGAGTATAACTACACTATCGCCATCTATGGACTAAATTTAATATTAATTTCTCTGAAACAGCATAGATATCACAATGAGAATCTAATTTTTTCATTACTTAATTTTTTAATTGATTAATGGGTGAGAACGGTGAACGTTATATTTGTATAAAGTGATCACTTAAGCCAGCCGAAGACAGGTCGTAAGCCAATTCTTCAGTTCAATCTGTGTTCAGAGATTAATCTGATCTGAATCTAACTGCATCTATACCTTTTTTGCTTGGCAACTTTGGCGTTTCTTATTGTTATGAGCTGTTGAGCTATCACGGATAAAACTTCAATATTAATTCTGTTGAACTCGTCAAAACAACACCACGCTCCAGAAGACACTAGGCCGGAAAAAAATCTTCCCATCATTTTGTAATCCAAGCCTAAAAATAAAAACATTACATAAGAATATAATAAATACATTTAAACATTAAATGTAATACATATTTTTTAATATTGAAATTTATATTTAATAAAAAATGACATAGTTGTGTCTTGTTACGAACACAGTTTTGTTTTTAATCATTCATTACGCTCAATAATGAAACATAAAATTGTGTGGATGGAGTCAACATCAATAATATATATATTTTGTGTCGCTCGCAACAGTACGTAGATGCCTGCATCGGTGAGAGAAGAGCGTACGAGTGGGTAGATGTGTTTAAAAATGGGCGAACATCAATGGTGCCTCACTGATGGGAAGGATCTGCCGAGGCCATTATTCATGAAATAGGCTTTACAAGTTCCGGACAGGGAATTAGAGATCAGTATCAGATCCGCATATACTATTGTCACGAAGGTTCTCATGTTTCTCAAATTGCGTGAGTGCCTAGGATGCTATCTTTGAGCACAAGATGAATCGTGTTTGGACTTCCACCGCATTTTTGGCGCGGTATAATGTTGAAGATGTAACTCTTGATGCCATTCGAAGAATAAAATTTCAGAATTTAGATCGGACAAGGGAATATATTATATGTGTTTGATATTTTATTTGTTTTATGTATATTGTTAAGTTATAAATAAGTACCTTAGAGAAATATTATATGGGATCATTTTTTCTGCGTATGGAATTACTAAATATTACATTTTAATCTATGCCTGTGAGGCAGCGGGCGGAGGCGAAGTGGGGATCTCCCGTCAGACGAATACTGGAGGCCCAGCTGAGCTGAGGCGTTTATGCCGGCCACTCAGTTATGGCGAGGAATCATTTAAAGTCTAAAAGGGTGACCGATACCAAGACATGTGATTGTTGCCATATCAATCTTGGGCGAGATTATTTGATGGTGCCGCATTGGATTGGTGGACCATCGGATCCTGGCAGATGGGGGAATGCCTACAGGATGTTTTGTGCAATTGGTATTAAATATTTTCTGGCTGGCAGGGTTTGGTCCTGCCAGACCACAAACTTGGAGTTGGATGTGCTGGATTAATGCCGTACATTGATGTTAACTACCATGAATCATAGAGAGTCACGCTGAGTTGTGTATCTCGGCGCGACATTTAATGATGAGGCGACCACCAGTCTCTGGGAAGGAAAATCTACCTCCAAAATGTGCAAAATGGAGTGACGACGAGTAATTTGGTCTGTAAATAATGATATCTCCATTTGATTGGCGTATACTACCCTAGGCTTGATTTTTCTGTATGAAATCCCTTTCCAATTTCACCATATTAGTTTAATTATATTTCATTGTATTAAAACTTGTTCATTTTACTTTCAAATAATTTTATAATAAACAATCTACCTTCATATTTTGTCACTCTTGATTATTATTTTTCCTCAAGTGACGAATGCAGATTTGGTAGACCGATGGCAGGTAAGAAGTTCTGACTCACATTTTCTGATGCTTACTACTGTGCTAGCCGGTGGAGATGAAAGACTCCAGCTCCACACATCACAATATATATACAATAAATAAATATTTTAATTTAACATAGATGTTAAAAACATCCACACATACTGTTGATGCAAATCGAGTACCCACTCCCTGTCCATTTTGTCCATCCAATATCTAAACCTTAATCTATACCTGTTCCACTCTGGCCAACTAATTACTTTCGAGTTCGCCGATGGGGGGACAGATTACGCTCTGACATCGAACTGTCAAGATCTATGTTCTTTTTTAACGTCCGAAAAAAGCAACACTGTGCATAATACTGGGACCGCGAAGAGGAAGAATGCTAAACAGTGCCGGAAATGCAATGATCTCTCGGTTCTGCACAACAAACGTGCTAGTCAACCGGAAATGGAAACGACGTCCAACCCAGGATTTTAAAGCAAGGTAGGCCAGATCCATCTGCCCTTATTTTCCTTCATAATTCCAATTCGGGTTGTGTCCACTGATCAATATTATAATCGATACAGTTCACGGGATCTTAACACACCACATACTATCTTTATGTAGATTGTAGTTTTTGGGTAATAGAATAGTCGGATATTAGAATTAAAATCACCGAGGATCAATGTTATCACAATAACCGGCGCCTACTGTATAATACATGCGATTTGTTTAATCGACCGACGACATTACCTCATAATACTAAAAATATAACAGAACACATCTTGACTTTACTGACCCACATCTACATTGTTTTTCCGTATCTGAAATGTATCATGGGGTCCAGTAAAAGAGACGAGATTTATTTACCTTCAGAACAATTAAATACAACACACTGTATGGCTAGTGACTTTGCTAAATCCTTGGTGGTCTCCGTCTTGCCAGTGCCGGCTGGGCCAGCAGGTGCGCCTCCCAGGTCTAGCTGCAGTGCACCCATCAGACAAAGATAGCACCGATCAGTCAACGGTGTTATGACCAACACTCCTCCGGCCCCGATGTACTCGTGGCCGTATATATAAGATGCGCTTGACATGCGAGCCACGCAGTTGTCAATATCCACCTCCCAGTAGTATCGGATCATCTTCAGCCAGTCAAAAGCATCTCTAAAACAGTCAACATTCATCAATAATTGTTTTACAAAATGAAAAATTGTATTTTTATTTAAATTATTTCTCAAGGATTGCATGGATATTAGAATTTTAAAATTATGTGTTTTGTAGGAAAATAGGAGTTTGTTAATTAAAAACTAAAACTATGTGAAATAGCGGTGTGTCGTTTTGGAACGAACCGGCCACTGAGCTGGATCTTTATGTTGAGCCGTCGAGCCCTAATGGCTCACCAGGTTATCTGCTCAACGGCTCAGTTAGAGCAAAAGAGCGCTCGAAAATCGAACCGTGGCCTGAACTAATTGCTTACGATTGATAAAGCATGTATCAAGATAAGAGGTGAATACACACACAGACCCACATACATACGCCGGATCTATGGGAGCGAGGAAGGCCTAGCCACGCCCCCATGCGATCCGCCTCGTCGGCCGCCTGCCAGCAAAAGGGAGAAACTGCTGCCCAGTCGGGCGTCGTAGCGCTCGAGCTAACAGATTCTATTTGCGCTTAGATTTAATTTCATTTCAAATAAAATCTTACAGCTAGGGATATCGCAGGTTTTTAATTAGTTTATTATCATTACGTACGTAAATCGTTCAATTCCAATAAGATTACACAAATATGGACCCAATATATGATCCAATCAGGTAGAGAGCAATCAGAAGCATGGCTATCCAACATTCTAACATAATCATTATATAGTGCCTACACTAAATAATTCACTAGTTCTACAACACTCCCACTACATTTTTATTTCTGTCAAATCTTTATCTTAAATAACAGCACGAAAAAAACTGGCTACTTTAACAGAGACTTCAGTCTAGCAAAGTAGCCAGGACAACGCTGTATATATCAGATTTGTGTCTACTTCGCCCCACACAATAAACTACGAGTATTTAATCACAATATAATTGTATCTAATGTTTTTATCATGTTATATTATAATATATTCACCTCTGTTGTTACAACAAAAATATGTATGTCAATAAAGTCTAAATAAATAAATTATTGATTCAACTAACGGCCTCCGAACTTCTTTATCTATCATATTGGTTATCGTATCCCTGGCGTGAACATCTATTGTTATTAGAGCGCACAGCACTTTTCTAAAGAGTTTAGAAATATTCTTTCTTGTCAGAGCAGCCGAGTCATTCAAGTCCGATATGTTTTCTTTTTCAAATTCCGCCAACTTTACAGCAATTCCCGTTTCAGTCTTTGTCTCAAGAATTTGGTGCACTCGTTTAGCCCACATTATTTGCGATACTGTTAAAACAACCTAATAACAATATTAAAAAAAACAGAGAAAATTATTGAGCATGATAACACGTAAGAATTCATAAAAGTAGCAAAAAATTTATTAAGTCGACGTACCTGATTAGGGTGCCTGGTAATCCAGTCAGTTCTCGGCCTTGCCATATAGTCGGCTAATGAGAGTTTCATGCACTTCCTCAATGAAGCAAACATGGCTTCCTCAACTTTACTGAGCCAGTCTTCTACATTTCCACGAGCTTTCAAACCCTGAAACAAATACATATTATTTAAAAGTAAATTTTGAGGTGAAATGAAATTTTTGTTAATTAAAGTAAATACCCTATCAGAATCAGGTTGGAAATCTATAACTAGCATTGTTTAAAATAGTCTGAAGTTTGGTAATTCAGATTAGTCTTATTTTAAGATCATAAGAGTTTCAATATCATTCTTGATCTTCTATCACCTCCTTATCCTAGGAGGGTTGGGGGGCCCAAAGTTTCGACAATGTGCTTCCATCTTACCCTCTCTTGCGCTGATTCGGTGCTTGTTGAACAATCAAGATCCAATCTGTCTTCATATAGTCTTTATCCAGCGACCCGCCGACTACCTTTCCTCCAGAGTAACCAAAAATACATGTTAAGTCATTCTTCTGGTGTCTGCAAGAACCATGTCCAAGCAACTTTGACTGATATCTATGTGGGTAGAAGTAGTAGCATCTCCGAGGGTCTCCTTCGGTCCAAAAATGTTTCTCCTACTACTCCTATAAAATAATTCATTTCGGCAGTCTGAATTCTGGCTCTTACTCCGTAAGAATACATATTTGATGACCATATATTAACGTGGGCCTATATTAAAAACTTGGTCTCGACACTTAACTCTGATTTCTTTATGATCTTTAACATGCTGGCTTCTACTAGAGGGCTGTTGGTGGAGGTTTTTTAAAAAATAAACTTAAGCATTAAATTTCAAACGCAACCGACATTTGAAAATTGTAACTGACAAAGTGACAGTTGGTATCATTGCATTTCTTATCTATGGTTGATTGACATTATTATTGGAGGCGTTGATTTGGAATGGAACCATAGTAAATTTATGCGCTAAAGTGTCTTCATGGAATATGAATTTGACTAAACCGGACCGAATTGAATTGTTTTTTTTAACCCTTCCTAAACCATGCAGAACACAGGTCTACCGCCCCAATTAAAACTGTAATATTTCGGTTAATATACGCAACATAAAATTAATATTTTAGTTAATTATAAGATAAATGTTTATGCTTAGAACTGACTAGTGAAAAATCAGTTGTGTAGAGAAAATCTTACAAAAAATTATTATTTTTCAATTCAGTCAGTTGTAAAATTAATATCATGGGAAAAATACCATTTGTTTGTAAAGCAAATAGAGATGGTACATTAATTTCACAACAAAAATAATAACAAATATATGAATATATGATCTCTCTTTCTCACTAATTTAATGAAGAGAGATGAGAAAAAATGTAGTATCGTATAGGACTTGACGAATGCTCCGAATTATATTAGAATATTGATCCAATTTTCGTAATTAATGCTCAATATTTAGAGTAAGTTTATAAGATTAATCATTTTAAAGCCATTTAAACTAATAAAAGCTTTCTTCACATTCAAAATGTTAAAAACTTCTTACGGTAACACGAGTTGACAGCATGGCTACATATTAGAATATTATATCACGGTATGGTAAAGGTTAATATGGATAAGAATAACTAATTATTTTATCCTAACGGCGCATGGATACGAATGAAATTTTGTCTTCGAGACACGCGAAGATTAGCGATTAAAGTCGATAGTTAACATACAGAATGAATATTATATACCAGGTCGATATTGTTTTTAAATAGCTAAGTAATGAAATATAATTGTTTAATTCTATTTTTATATCTCGTTTATTTTGTTTATTACAATTATATACAAAATATGACATTGCCCAAGTGGCCGTCTCTGGCAGCGGCACAAATACGTGACCATATTTTTCATAACATTTTCGTACACTTCGCGTGTTATTTCAGCAATTTAGTTTCGAATATTGTTCTGCAGCATTGGAATTTCTGTTGACTTATTCGCGTAGACCTTTCCTTTCAAGTGCCTCCACAGAAAATAGTCGGGAGCCGTCAAATCAGGTGATCGAGGAGGCCAGTCGATATCATCACTTATTGATATTATGCGGCCGGGAAAAATTTCTCGCAAAATTTCAAGCAAAGCTCGGGCTGTGTGTGAGGTAGCCCTGTTCTGTTGAAACCACATGTGTTGCAGGTCCAATCGACCCAATTCGGCCACCAAGAAGTTTTTCAACATGTGACGATAGCGATCACCATAAATGGTTATTTTTATTTATAATTTTGCATAATTTTACATAAATGGCCATTATTATTTAGATAAAATGTTTTAATAACTTTAACATGTTTTTGAGGCGTCAGATGCTTCATAATAAATTTTAATCAGCTACCCTTTACGACTAACAAATGCAAACTGACAAATGTCTGCCAAACCAAAATGGTGCCCAAACAAAATTGGCCTGGAACATAATATTCATCCTGTACTTTAATTGATTATGACTGCTTCCGTACAAATATCCATACGATACCAATGCGCTTTACTAAGATGAAAGATGCAAATGATTTTTTGTAGATTTTCAAAGCATACTTTGATGCCTGTACATTTTCAAACCTACATTGGTATGAATACAAATATAATGTTTATGATAAAACTGCCTCGCAGACCTGACAACAGAGGGTAATAGGTCTGTGGTAACAACTATACCATGCCCGAAGGTCGAAAGGAGCACCATAGACTAACATCTAAAATAATAGTTAGATTCTTTCACTCTTTCGGATTATACAACAAAAATGTGTTTGTAAGTAAAGAAAACGCAACTATCTTGGTCATACGTTTCCGTCGTCCATTTTTTTGATTACTTCAAATCGCCGAATGGTTTAATGAATAAACGAAATGGTTTAAAATAAATTAGTATTTTATTTTATATTTTTTATATTTATTGATAAAAAAAATTTACATGGTTGCAGAAAAGTTTTTACAACTTGTATTTTTGGACGAAGTGTTCAAGGACGTACCCAAAGAGAAGTCGTACACAACCTTCTAGAAAATTCCCCCGTATGTAAACTACTACGAACTACTATGAATAGAATAAAAAATAGTTGAGGTACAGTGTACTTTTTCGCTTCCGTTCACATGCGCAGAAGTTCAAAAGTATTCTCATTGCGTCGTTTCTCCGATCCGGCAACATGATATCTCAACACTCTATCTATCTATGGAATATTCTTACGCTGGAGACGTGTACTGTCAATGATTTGAAAAATTTTTGGAGGTTACTTTTTATATTAGAGATTGCGAATAGTTAATTAATAATGAGTTTAAAAAATGGTAGATTCGTTAAAAAAAAGACTGGCGATAAAATAGCTAAAGCCTTAGCAAGTATGTCTGAAGCTAAAAAACAAATAATTCAAAAAACACTTCATAAAACAGCTCAATGTGAAATTCCAGATGACAACTACAAAATTTGATTAATTAACACATTAAAATTACGAAGTAATTTATTTAACTCTTACAAAAGATGCGAGTATTATTTGCAAAAATTATCCAAGTCAGACAAAGATAAAGTAAATTTACGAATGTTGGCAGAATTAAAGGATATTATTTCTATCAATATGTGTATAAAAATAGCTTTAAATGACATTTCATGTGATAATTTTAAAAATATCTACAAAGGCGGTAAAAATGCTATTGTGCAATTGTTTACCGAAAAATTAGACGATAAGAAAGTACGGATAACCAAAAATAAATATATTATAACGAATATCTTAGACTCCTTAATAAAATCTAAATTCGCAAAACATAAAAGGTTAAATACCAAAAAAAGTACCAGTGTCTAAAAAAATATATACAGTTAGGATTTTATGTTTGTTTGATGTTAAAAAATATTTTTTTTAATGAAAATTCTATCACAGATTATATTTTAGAATCAATATTTATTTATTATGTTAACATGACGCTTATTAATATTGATTATTAATAAATATTTCATTTGTTATAAAAATAGATTTTTCATTTACAGCTAACCTATATCTGCGAGGCTACACGCATTTATTAAAAAGTGCTGCATTTTCGGTATATCAAAGTTTCTGCGTAGTGCCGCGTTGTGCCGCGTTGCCAAGTCGCCGTCTCTCACTATTCAAATTATAAAAGGAAACGTCAAAATCATCAAAATTACATCACTTTCAACATTTAGTTATTTATTTATTATATTTTTATTTTAGTTATTTTTACAGAAAGATATTTGTTAAATTTTCAATGAATGATTCTCAGTTTTCCAAAACAATCGTAAGAAAATTACTATTGCTATTCAATTAAACGTGCGCTACAACATCGATCGGGGTATGGTTCGTATGTTAAAAATGCAGCTTTTAATAGTCAATATTTACAAATTTACTACCGCAAGAACTATTGAAAAAATTTTCTACGTATAAAAGTTTCAAAATGATTGTAAGAAAGGTGATTTTTTTGGGAACATCCTTAAGGGTTCATTTTTGTGATGAGAAAAAATGCTACTCTTGACTCACCTGGTGTGATTGTATTCGATAATACCAGTGATTGAAAACTGTGACTGATACGCGTGCGCAGCACGATATCAAAATACACAAAATAAATAAATATAATTTTGAGCGTATTTATTTATATTATTCAAACTTCATTTGCGTAAAAAAAACACATTCTAACATTAATAATTAATATATATTATCTAATTGAATATCATCACACAGCGAATGAAAACCATTTAAAATATATTAGTTAATTTATCGGGTCAAATTCTCGGTGTTTTGGGACAAATGCGTAAAATCTATAGATTTTTTAAATATAATAATTAAAGTCCGACCGAAACTTCGGCTTTGGCTTCGGCCACCAAAAAATACACCTTCGGCTGCACATTCAGCTTCGGCTAAAATCTGCCGAAGTTTTGGCCGAAACCGAAGCTGAAAAGTGCCGAAAACGCACGAACTATTACGAATGAAATAAAATTCAGTTTATCATTACTGGAATACTGAAATTTATTTATTTAACGGATATATTTAAAATTATTATCAACACCATAACGCAGAAAACTATGTAACAGTGTAGAATTTGTGTATATACAGGGTGGTCGAAAAAAAGTGAGATCATTTCGTAAAATGTGATATAATTACATCATTATTAGTGTAACCATATCAACAATAGTTTACTAATTCACTTACTTACCTATTTACTTAGATTACGTTTTATTTCGACAATTTGCGGTCGCCATCTTTGATTATTAATTTTCCCATTCTTTATATTCGGTTTTTTCAGATTGTCGCCCAGAATGACAAAAATCACTGCCGAAGACCGTATTCTGATCAAAAATTTGCGAATTGAAAAACGTTGGGGTGCTAGGAAAACGATAAAAGAGTTTCAAAATAAAGTCTGAAGTATAGCTAGACATTACAGCAGGACGGAGCTCCATCTCACACAGCCAGAAATACAATCAACGTTCTTCGTTGTGAGAATGTTAATTTCATCGAGCCAGACATGCGGCTACCGAACAGCCCAGATTTTAAACCCAGTAGATTATACAATATGGGGTATTTTGATGATTTCTGATTAGATATCGTGCAAAAAAATAAATACATTAAAATTATAATTAATTCTATTATGTTTTGAAATAACTCATGTGTTACGAGATGTTGTCTCACTTTTTTTTGGGCTACCCTGTATACTTTCTAGTCGGTGTTCTAAGACTTTTAAGTACAATTGAACCATCGGCTTCGGCCAAAGGTCATAGCAAGAGCCGAACGATAATAATAATAACTTAATATATTACTTATTTATTCTCACGGTCTTTATTATCAAGTTATTTTATATTTTAATTACAGTAAAATAGTAACATGATACTTCATTTTCCACTCCACGCAATCAGAGATAATCATGTAATGGGAGAGCATGTTTACCCTTCCCGAACCATGCAGCAACACCGGTCTACCGCTCTAATTAATTATGTAATATTTCAGTAAATACACACAATATGCGATTCATATTTTAGTTAAATTGAAGGAAAATATTTACGCTTAGAAATGACTAGTGAAAAATCAAGTATGTAAGGCGAATCTCACAAAAATAATTATCTTTCAATTCAATCCGTTGCAAAATTAATACATTGACAAAAATACAATTTGTATCAAGACAGAAAGAAATCACATATCAATTTCACAGTGAAAAGATTAACAAACATACGAATATAATTGTCTCTTTCTCACTAATTAAATAAAAATGAAAATGAAGGTTGTATTATATAATGCAACCTCCTATACAGGACTTGACGTATGCTCCGAATTATAATATCATATATATTTTTTATATTTAATGCTTAATTTTTATAGAAAATTTATGGCGTTAACCATTATTTCAAAAGCATTTTTCACATTTCAAAGGCTAATAGAACTCGTAATTTTTTTTACGGTAACACGAGTTGACAGCGTGACTGCGTACGAGTATTTTATATCATGGTATGGTAAAGGGTAATAATATCAATTTGATAATAAAATAATAAACGAACCTTTCCTAAGCTGACTCGCTCATTCTCAGGTGAAAGCATGGCAGATATATCGGTTGTCATCTCTAGTTCACCCTCCGTTTCTCTACGCCCCCCTTCTACATCTTCCATTGATTCTCTCCTTTCTTTGGGTTTCATTGCAAACTCTAATTTTGCAATGGCATCGAAGCATTTTCTCAAGTGCGGCTGCACGGCGTGTGGATTGCGGGTCTATAAAATTATTGGTATTCCTGTTCATTTATGTTTGATACCGATACTATCATATATTTTAACTTGTTCCACATTTTACAATAAATATTAATAAGTCCATTATGTGGCAACCCTTAAATTTTAATTTAACACGGATATTGACTGATAAAAAAGGTTAAATTCTCGTCGAGAACGAGAACTAATTAAAATGAGTCTAATATATTTGAAAATTGTCACAAAAAATTGCAAAATGCAAATACAATAATTAAAATGGCATTTAAAAATAATCAGTACCTACGAAATATTGAACAACGTACATAATTACATGTGATTTTAAAATTAGTCTTAATAAAATTTATTTTTAGGCATTAAGATAATTTGTAAAATAACAGAAAATTGCATTACACAAAGAAAAAAAAAAAAATATCAGTTAATATTATTATTTTTTTCATAATCTAAATAAAAAATGTGAAGTAAAGCAATTTATTCGTCATCATTGAGTTAAGATACAAAAAAATGTATTAATGTGGTCCTATAAAGAGTTACATTTACAGCAAAAATGTCGACTACATCCGCATATTCATTCCCCAAAGAATGCAATCCGGGGACTGCGGAGTTAGCCAATGCATGTGTTCTAACATTACCCCTGTAATAGAACAATGAATTGTGTCTCGATAAATTAATGAAGAATTACACATTTGATCAGTGGAGTGCTGCATCTCCATGAAAGAAAACTCTCGAGTATAAAGTAATATATCGTAACCAAAGCAGCAATACCACATATTTAAGAATTGTTTATTTTACAAGAGAGAGAGAGACAACTAGTTTTAAAGGATTTTTATATTTGTTTTTTGTAGAATCTAGATTTGTAAAGAGGTGCAGATTCGTTCTAAACTGAAACTGAACTAAACTTGATTTGTGCGCAGTTGACAAGGAGGTTACAGATATGTGGTGATTACATTGATTTGATTTGCACGCCCCGTCGCGAACGCTATCGTGTAACTAGTGATGTATAACGATTCCCCGCGAAAATTTAAATCCAATGATATAAATATCTTAATTTGACTCAAAATGGAGATATGCGGTGGTGTTGCTGCTAGCGGTGACGATATGTATTATATATGTCCAGGTACACCTTTAAAAATACTGTCACAACTCACCTGTGCCAATATTTCCAACAGCTCGTCGTTGGACAAAAAGTAAAAGCGTGGAAAAGCGACTCGTTTCGTTTCCAAATAAGCTTCGAGGCACTTCATTATTTGATCCAACATTGCATTGTTTTTCATGAAAATTTCCAAAAGCTTGTCGTCACTCGCAGCTGCCAATGCCAAAGGAACCTAAATAATTTAATTAAGATTTAAATAAATAGGAAAGTAATTTTTTTTAAATAAATTTACTAATAAATTATATTCAAATATATACCTACATACACACATATCATTGCACCAATGTCTGATCATTGTTACAATTTTTAACGTACTGGATGGCCAAAAAAAGTGAGAACATCTCGTAACACATTAGTTATTACAAAACATAATATATAAATAATTTTAATGTAATTGTTTTTCCACAATATTTAGCTTTTCAAAAATCATCAAAACACCCCGTATTGCATAATTTACTGGGTTTAAATGTGGGCTGTTCGGTAACCGCATGCATCTCACGACGAAGAAAGTTGATTGCATTTCTAGCTGTGTGAGATGGAGCTCCGTCCTGCTGTAATGTCCGGTTATGCTGTAATGTCTAGCTATACTCCAGGCTTGTTTTGAAACTCTTTGATCGTTTTCCTAGCACCCCAACATTTTTCAATTCGCATATTTTTGATCAGAATACGGTCTTTTGCAGTGATTTTTGTCATTCTGGACGTCAATTTGAAAAAATCAAAGACGGCGACCGGAAATTGTCGAAATAAAACGTAATATAAGTAAATAGGTAAGTAAGTAAATTAGTAAACTATTTCAACTATTGTTGATATAGTTAAACTAATTTTGATGTAATTATATCAAATTTTACACCAAATATGTACTTTACTAAGAAAGAGAGAAGATTTAACATAGATGCGAGTATAATTTTATGGTTTTTGCAAAGATTAAATCTGATCTTATCTCTTCTTGATCTTGATCTCAAAACTCGTGTAGAAGACTTAGTGTCAGTGCACTCTCAGCGTTAATTGGAATGTAGTAAAATTTTTACCAATTTTATAGGATGAATTTGGTCAGCGTTTCGAACAAAGGATTTATTAATACAAATTAATTTACTCAATAAGAAAGATACACGGAAAAAATATTTAGCTTCTACGGGATTGCGTCCTTTACCTTTTCCCTATTCGGGGAGAAAATACAAAAAATAAAATAAAATACCACAGAACATCAACATAAAAAAAAAAGAGTAATTGTTGTAAATTTAGTTTATGGCGTCATTTGGATAAGATGCCTTTTGAATAGCTTACTGGTCTGGTCTAGTTGTCGGGGGTTCGCGCCTCGTTCTATTTTCAAAGCACACGCGTTTAGTCTTAGTTAGAAAATAGTAAGGATATTGATGTGACACGAATTCTGTGTACACATCTCTATTGTTTGATGCGGGTAGAAAACAAAATGAAAGTATTTTATCATTTGTACTAATCTAGTTAGTTATCTTTACATTTTGTCTCCAATCCTATTTATTATAGATAAAATTAATTTTATATTTTACATTAACTTCTCTATGCTTTTAGTTTAACAATGTATAACTTTAAAAAACCGTACAGGCATTTGCTTTTGAACATGCCTGTCTAGTAAAGCATTACCTATATTTAAATGTATTATTTTTGTGTTAAAAAATAAATATATTAAATACTAATTAAATGTATTAATTAGAAAGATCTCTTTCAAATCCGGGGTAGGTGCATTAACCAACTATGCTACAGCAGACAGTACTTTTGACGACAAATTTTCGAACCCATATGTTACACTTTTGAAATTAATACATTTATCGTTCCATTATTAGAAAGCCATCCAGGTTCAAATCCCGGTAGCGGTGCAACAACAATATTTTTTGATAAAATTAATTTTATATGTATATTATTTTAATTAATATATTTAATTAGTATTTAAAATATCACAGACCGTCTGTTCTGAACAATTACAACTTCACAATAAGAATGTGTTCTCCTTAATAATATATATATTATTGGAAAAAAAGTTAATTTAACCTTTACCATACTATGATATAAAATACCCGAACGCAGCCATGCTGTCAACTCGTGTTACCGTAAATAACAGTTAGAAAAAATGTTTTTATTAGTTTAAATGGCTTTAATGACACGAATTTACTCTAAATTTAGAAAAAATGATTAATACCATAATTTAGAGCAATTCAATGTGTCCTATACAATGTGTCCTTCCTTCTTATCTCACTTCATTTCAGTAATGAGAAAGAGACAATTATATTTGTATGTTTGTTGTTCTTTTCACTGTGAAAATAGTGTGTGATCTCTGTCTTTCATATCACAAATTGTATTTTTACCAACATATTAGTTTTACAACGGAATGGAAAAAAATAATATTTTTGTATGATTCCCTTTTCATGAATGGTTTTTTTCTTTAGGTTTACCCAAAATATGAATTTAATGTTGCACGTATTTACCGAAATATAGGTTTAATTATGACGGTAGACCTGTGAGCGTCGTGGTCCTTATTGTATATTATAAAACTAAGTGACATGATTGTGATGCAGTGGTTACGATACTCGCCTAGTGATCTAATTGTTGAGCCATCAAGTTAGTGCTATTTTCATACAACAAGCGTTCAGCTTAGTTTGAGAATTGTAAGAATATCGATGTGACATGTATTCCGTGTACGCATCTCCATTTTTTTTTTTTTTGCATGCAAAGTGCATTTTAGATTTTTTTTTGTTATCAATTACATCGGGTCAGGTCGGTCCCGATTAAGTCCGTGAACGGGGCTGATTTTTTTTTTCTAGAGTTTAATGTCGTATCTAATTTTGACTCTACCGTGAAAATTTAACGAGACTTGTGAAAATATGAACCTTTGCCGTCTTCCTCATTATATCCTTCCAGGACTTGTCCACCATGGTGAAGAGCCTCGCCTCGTTAGGCAATTGGCGTTGAATGTCGGGAGCCGAAAACAACACTTCCAGATACATCCAAGTCTGCATACAAAGAAACCATTCATTCTGAAAAATAAAAAAAAACAATGTAAATATTTTAATTACAAAAAAAAAAAAAAATTAAAACATTTTTTTCATTATTTTACAATACGTCAATTGATTTGGTAAAAATCATTTTATTAAATTACAAAAAAAATTTCATACATATTTTCAATATACAAAGTACAAATATTTTTGGATTAGTCCTTGATAACACATAACCATCTTAAATAATAAATAATGTAAATTTTTATTCCACTTTTATATCTTTAAACAATATTGTAATATACAAACTCTTAAAATGACATACTATGGTTTTTTTTTAATCAATATTACAATACGGAATACTAGGTTGGGGAGGAACGTGTCTCATACATCTCAAACCAACAATTACAACTCAAGAGATTTTTCTGTATTAATTTTATCTTCTTTATATAAAAAATACTGTTTTATTTCATTTATTTTAAAGAGGATAAAATAGAAATTCACCATGAGTATCAGACTCGAAGCAAAATTAATGAACATGTTATTTTAAAAATGTCAAAATTAGGTATAGGATACAGACATGCATTGCTCCTAGATTGTATAAAAAAAAAAACTAAATGCCTGCCAAAATCAACTAAATTAGCAACAAATATAAATGTGTACAAAAAAGAGTGAATTTAAAATGACTTAAAGATCTTCAAAATTAATAAATAATTATGTACAATATTTGACATGTTTCCCAAGTTCTAATCTAATCAATATCTTTAACATTACTTATATATTGTTAATTTTCACAATGTATTTTGATAGATGTAGTGTATATATTTATTAATTGTAAACAATTTCTTACATCTAGTAGATCTTGATCTTGTTTTATATTAATGTTGATAGCCACCCTTACAATTCAAGATCTTTCTTATTTAGGGGTGCATAACCCTATTGTTTTATATTGTCGAATGTATAAATAAAAATATTTCAGTGCAAAGCGTACAACCGCCTCTTCGGGGGGGGTGAGAAGGAGCGGTATACTCCTAAATCAGTCGGCGTTAAAACATAAAGCACCAAATTATCTTAATAGACAACACAATCTATATGTTATTTTAATTAATAATAAATAATAAAACCAAGAAAATCGTGTTTGATTTATTGTGTTGATTAACAATAAAGTCCTATAAATTGAATACCGCCTGTATTAAAAAAATAAAAGTATTTTTTTTTTTTAAATACAAATTAAATGTATGTAAATAGAAAGATATACATGTAAAATCAATTTTATCGAAAAATATTTTAGTTGCTACCGGGATTCGAACCTGGATCTCTTATTATCTGGGTAAATTGCATTAACTGATTATGCTACACCAACACAGTGCATTGGCGACAAATTCTCGAACTTATATGTTACACTTTTCAAATTGATACATCTATCGTTCCATTATTTGAAAGCACAGTTGAAAAAAAAACCGTTGACAAACATATAAACAATAAAACCCAGGTGAAAAATAAGACAAACGATACCCAGCAACGACTTTAATACATTTTAATATTCCGTAATCAAAATTAAACAACGAGAATTAACGTACATATATATATATATATATATTGCAGATGTAATAATAGTAAAATGTGTCCAGATTTAACTACTCTTCGAATTTTTTTAACGCACTTACACATGCACAACGCGATTATCAAAATTTAAACCTAGTATCTCCGTCCCTTTCTTTTCCCTGACCTGTCCTTGAGCACGAGAAAGAAGGAAAGAGGTCGCTGCAATCAACACTCTCGAACTGCAATGAGTTCAGTGTGCGTTTTGAACTGTGTACGTTTGTAACCTTACGGATTAAATCACCGTCGCATAATAATTAATCGCTAACGCTTAAAATCTAAACATCTATTTAATCCCGCTAATATACACAAACAATCCTTTACGCGAGTGCTAACAGTGCTCGTTACATATTCTGCGTCGCTTGTGCTATTGGTGGAAGAGAGAATAACAATTGATCCAGCATCCGGCAAGTAAGTGACCGAAAAAGTAAGTGCCTTCCTATCTTCCATTATTTCCACAACATTTTTAAAGGCGTTAAAAGACAATAAAAAATTTAAAATTTGTACATAATTTAACTTATTTACGCCACGGCACTGTTTTTGCTACAACGGGTCTGAATCCTAAATATTACTATTCAGTAACATAATCGCAATAAAAAAATATAAACAATTGTCGAAAAATTAAAGTATTAGTATTGGTAAGTACCAGTGTTTTTGAAAATTGGTCCATGATCCTTTCCCATTCCTCTACTCTGCTTTTGATGGCCCCACAGTTCCTGGAGCTGAGGATGATACCAATTAACATGGTGCTTTCGTCGATGGCTGTTTGAACATCTTCTAAACTCCCCAACATAAAGATTTCTTTAGAGTCGCGGTAGGGCAGAACAGGAAGCTCTAACACCTTCCAAATAGCATCAATCTAGAAAAAAGGTTTGTTATGTAATTGTGATTGACTGCCTTGTTGAATCTGTTGTCAATTCGACTAGTCGACCTGCCAGGCTCGCAGCTTTTTTTAAATCGCTTATGAGTCTCTGTTATGTCAGCAGTCCACTCTCGCCGAGACATGGCGAGAGGAGCCGAGCACGAAAATATAATGCAGCTCTCGGCTTGCATCGCCTATTCTCGTTTCGACTCGGGCCGTCTTGTGCCATCTGCCCTCGCCGCGAATGTACAGCCAGCCCTCGGTTTCTTTTGCTTCGCTTCGCCTCATCCAGGCTCCGTTCTGCCAGCAGTCCACTCTTGCCGAGGCACCTCGGGCGAGGCGTTTGCCGAGGTGCCTACACCCAAGTGGTACAAAGTACACTCTCGCTGAGGCTCTTCAACTCGCCTCACCTCGTCCACGATCCGACCGGAATGGAGTGGTCTAGTTTTTAGTGTAAAAATAATTTAATTTAAGAAATATTTACTTACCCATATTTATTTTGTAAAGTATATATACAGGGTGGCCCAAAAAAGTGAGAACATTTCGTAAAATGTGATATATCAATTATGTGATATATCAAAATTAGTTTAACTATATCAACAATAGCTTAAACAGTTTACTAATTTACTTACTTACCTATTTACCTATATTACGTTTTATTTCGACAATTTCCGGTCGCCATCTTTGATTATTAATTTTCCCATTGTTTATATTTGGTTTTTTCAAATTGTTGCACAGAATGACAAAAATCACTGCAGAAGACCGTATTCTGATCAAAAATTTGCGAATTGAAAAACGTTAGGGTGCTAGGAAAATGATCAAAGAGTTTCAAAACAAAGCCTGGAGTATAGCTAGACATTACAGCAGGACGGAGCTCCATCTCACACAGCCAGAAATACAATCAACTTTCTTCGTCGTGAGAATGTTAATTTCATCGAGCCAGGCATGTGGCCACCGAACAGCCCAGATTTAAACCCAGTAGATTATGCAATATGGGGTGTTTTGATGATTTCTGATTAGCTAAATATTGTGCAAAAAAATTACATTAAGAATTATAATTAATTATATTATGTTTTGAAATAACTCATGTGTTACGAGATGATCTCTCTTTTTATGGGCCGCCCTGTAAATATTTTTTTATAAATAGTTACTAATTTTCAATGAAAGTACATTTTTGGTGTGAAGTTGTATTTTCAGAACATAGTTTTGTAGTATATGTAAGACAAATTAAATAAATCAATTAGAAAGATATACAAAAAAAATCAATTTATCGGAAAAGTAGTTGAACGCTACCGGGATTCGAACTTGGACTTTTTCATCTCCGGGGAAACGAGTTACCATTACATAAACTGATTACATTTACGACAAATGTTCAACTTGATTTGAGACTCGTCAGTTGAAACCTGTAAATATGTTTTTATTTGTGTAAACAAATATATGATTGATTGAACAAATTTATCAAAACAATCCGCTCACTATGTAATATGTTTGCTATTCTGCGCATTATACCCATAATCATTAATGTCGTTTTTTGTACGTTGGATGCTATCAAGGAATGCGTATACAGTATTCTAAGACCTTGACAGGCGGACTCAAAAGTTGAATACTTTCAAATTTTGCGGATACGGAACGAATGATAGAATCTACTGTTGCTGGTATCTGTGTATTTATGCGAAACACAGACGAATTTATTTGAGCATCCGAAGCATGTATGAAGCGACCGCGCCTGGCGCGCACGTCTATTTTTTTGTTATAATATATAAATAATACCTTTTTCAGTAGTACTTCGAGGGCCTCTTCTGAGCTCGCTTGACCAGACACTTCTGTTAGCTCTTCTATATGGTGAAACACCCCGAGGCTCTCCAATAACTCTAATGTCAGGACAGTGTCAACTGTAAATCGAGTGTTTAATATGGATTCTATTTGCATCCAATGCCTCGGCTTCAATGCTGGGTTTTTTAAATACGTTATAGTGAATAACTGAAAATATAATACGATGAAAAATAACAAGACCATGATCAATTAATATAGAAAATAGATCAATTTAAAAAAAAAAATTTGAATATGTCCAAGAACACACAATTACTGAATTTTTACTTACAAAGGCACTGTCATTAAATAAATATTAGACATCTCATAGAGACAAAACTATTTTTTATTATATTTAATGGAAAATATATGGAAGTATGGGGTAATTACAGGCCTTACGACCTAACTTCGGCTGGTTTAAGTTATAAATATTACTTAAATTAATAATAATTTCAATAAAATCAATCACATGTATTATCAAATTTGGTCCACAGATGGCGATGCTGTAGTGGTACTCGAAGCGTGTCCACATATTAACATATATACAACTTTCAAAATTTTTATAAATGTGGAGATTGAGGGGTGAGAATTGGTGAACGTTATATATGAAGTAATCACTTAAGTCAGCCGAAGATAAACCGTAAGCCCTGTAATTACCCCACACTTCCATATATTTTCCATTAAATGTTATAGCTTTGTCTCAATGAGATATATATTTGTTTGATTATATAATAGTTAAAAGGTTTATGTGACAGATTTAGATTTTTAAAAATATTTTTTATTTAAATCACATTTTCATTTCTTTGATGAAATTCAGTAATACGCATATTTTTTAGTACCTATTCATTTTATAATTTATTTTAAATGTTTTCTTGGTACGTTATTAATTTCGTATAAACTATTTCATATATTTTATATGAATGAATGAATATGCGGAGGTAGTCGACATTTTTGCTGTAAATTTAACTCTATAGCAATTTTTTGTGTCTCAACTCAATAGTGACGGATAAATGGCTTTACTTCACATTTTATATTTATTTTTAATTTAGATTATGAAAAAACACGCTAATATTATATCATTTTTTTCTTTGTGTATTGGACGTCTGACGAAATTTTCTGTTATTTTACAAATTACGTTAATGCCTGAATATGGCAAAAGTAATAATAATATGCTTCGTGAATCTATTTAAAAATATTTATTATAGCACATGTCCACCGAATGAGACACGATGAGATAAATCTCAGAGATGTCGTTAAGGTATACGTTCATTTTTACAGTTTGTAATTCGACAAATTCTATGCGAATTATATACTCTTTCAAGCCATGAGTAATAGTTTAAGGCTAGGTGCACACATACAATTTTCAATGGCTCGACCATTTAGTTGTATGTCAAAAGGCTATTGGGCCATATGGTAGTGCGCGTATTATCGACACGATAGTTGTTCGACAAAAAAACTATCAGTCGACAGCTTACGTACATTGCCGTGTATTGGCGTGCGCATACACTCGAACAAACAGTCGATCCGCGACCGTTCAGCTGTATGGCAGCGCGCACATGAATGTTTGGAGATCTCATTGTCAACTGATTGACTATACGCGCACTTCCATCAACTAAACAGTTTAGTAAAGTAGAAATCGAGTGTATGCACCTAGAGTAATTTCTTACAGGTGTCGTCTAAATACTAAATTACGTCGAGTCGAAAATCTCTCAAAAATCTAATCTGTGAACGCGGGCTATTATTACATTCTTCATTATACAAATATAAATGCGTTATAAAATATAATATTAATTTCTGTTTCATCAATGAAATAAAACAAATAAAAAATTAATTAATTATTTTGAAATTTGAATTCGTATTGTTTTTTTAAAATTTATTAACTCTATCTATCAATATGGGGGTGACATTTTTACATTTTTGACGGATAAATAATCTAAAAATAAATTACATATTACCTTTAGTTTCATATCCTCAACACTTTCTCTTAATAGGGGAATAATTTTATTTGGAGGTAAGCTTTTTTCAATTTTGTTTACAATTTTTCCATAATTTACCGTTGTTGACTGAACTTCTTCTAAATTCAAGACCTGGAGGTCACATTTAAACCTAAAATATATAAATATAAACTTGTATTGAAATTCAGTAGAGATGGTTTTAAATCTTAATACAGTAAAATCCCAGTCATTTCTTCAAAGAGTGAAACAAAAAAATATTCTTGTGTTGTAATTATAAGTTTTGTGTTTATAGTCTCTAGAATGGAAGTCCCTCTCATCAAGAGATGTTAACGACAACTAAATCAAATAAAGTTGTGTGACGTGTTTATCCCAATAATAACCAAATCCTCCCCCTTCAACCCCCATTAACCCCCCTTCAATTTTTCTTCAACCACCCTTCAACACCCTACAATCCCCTTCAACCCCCCACAACCCCCCGTTAACCCTCTTTAACCCCCCACAATCCCCTTCAACCCTTCACAATCCCCCTTCAACTCCTTTTCAACCCCTCTTCATATGCACTCCTTCACCCCCCTTAACCAATCCGCTACTTGAATTAGAAGTCACCCAACTTATTTAATTTAGTTGTCATTTAAACATGTTAATGAAAGGATCTGCACCTTTGGTGACAAAAACAAAACTCAGTTGAGAAAACATTTTCTTCAGTCCCGCGAACTTCGCTATACTGAGATTTGACTGTATATTGCATATTTAACCACACAGTCTGCAAAGATAAAATAAAATAATGTACATAAAATTTCATCTCACCAGCTCTCTCGCAAGCTTCCCCATTCATCGAAAGACTTCCATAAAAGTTGCCTTAGCTGGACATCCTGTATCACCTCTGCTACAAACTCCAGTCTTGTGACGTGCAACTATTTGTGAACATATTTTACATTAATAAGATTTTTTTAAACAAGTCCAAAATTCAAAATTGTACGAGTAAATAAATATTACCCCTTACCAAGTCTCATAGCAAACATTTCATGATAAAGTCTATGAAGATTCTTTATTTAATTCACTGATCCGCCTTGTCATTTAGAAATACAGTTATTTAGATAAATTTGTAAAATACGAGTATATATATATTACAGTTTATTTTTAATTACAGTAGCTAACTAACAAGGCCGGCCTGGAAAATTGCGAGGATGGATGCAATGTTTGGGGACCTTACACATACAGGGTGGCCCAAAAAAGTAAAAACTTCTCGTAACACACGAGTCATTTCAAAATATAATGTAATTAATTATAACTCTTAATGTTTTTTTTTGCACAATATTTAGCTAATCAAAAATCATCAAAACATCCCATATTGTATAATATACTTGGTTTAAATCTGAGCTGCTCGGTAGCCGCATGCCTGGCTCGATGAAATTAACATTCTCACGACGAAGAACGTTGATTGTATTTTTGACTGTGTGAGATGGAGCTCCGTCCTGCTGTAATGTCTAGCTATACTCCAGGCTTTGTTTTGAAACTCTTTGATCGTTTTCCTAGCACCCCAACGTTTTTGTCATTCTGGGCGACAATTTGAAAAAACCAAATTATACAATGGGAAAATTAATAATCAAACACGGCGACTGGAAATTGTCGAAATAAAACGTAATATAGGTAAATAGGTAAGTAAATAAATTAGTAAACCATTTAAGCTATTGTTGATATAATTAAACTAATTTTGATGTAATTATATCACATTCTACGAAATTTTTTCACTTTTTTGGGCCACCATGTACGTACATACGTGTGAAAAACAGGTCAATTATAATTAGAATATTTTCTGACATTATATACTTAAGTTTCAAATATAGATCCTTTAAAATGTACTTTTAATTTCACAAAAATAGTGTCTTGAATGAAAATATGTAATAAATCGATGATATAATATTTGCACCTGCATCATGTCGGCCCCTGCAATCAATTTACCTTAAACACTCTTTGCCAGTCTTGAATTTGCTTGTATCTTTCCTGGTGGATGACCATTTCAGCCGCCATACTTTCAAGTTCAGCGATAACTTCTTGTGGATTAGATTTAATATCCAAAAGCCATGGTTTCTAGAGTCAAAAACAAATTAACATTAATTCACACGAATTAACCAGTTTTACTGATAAATGCTTCAAATATCGGGTGATAAAATATGATAAAGTAATAAAATAAAATGTGATAAATTAATATCTACAAATTACTTCTTATTTCATTATTTTCAAAATATAATTAGTAAAATATAGCTGAATCAAAAAAGCAACTTACAAGAACTCTTTCTCGTAGCGCAGCCAAATCTTCTAATAATTTGTCAATATCAGTATTAATCTGAGTATTAAACTTCTTTACGAGGCGGTCCCTTGATTCCAATACTTTATCGCAATTCAATCTCAGTCCACCCAAAATTTGTCCCAAACCTTAAATACACATTGTTTTTATATTTTTTAATATGTTTAATACACATTAAATGCATAAATTATAAAGGTATACATTGTGACATTTAAGAATTGCGCGGCAGACCGAGCGCTACATTACCAATTCGAGTGGTGGCGGGCGGAAAGAGGAGAGATTTGGACTCGAGCCGGCGAGAAGCGCTGAACGGTTCTCCGCCGACAATATGGAGACATTAAGAAGAAACATTTCTGAGATGTGGTGGATACTGGAGGTTTAAGTCCCCGATCCATTCGCATCATGAACCCGTACGCCGGTTGGAGGCAGGAGGAGAATCTCGACCGGCAACTGTGAGGACCAGCGCGGGAGAAATGGATCGATCATGGAACAATCTGGACGTCTCTCGATGGCGAGAGATAACATTGGCACGGCTGCCAGATCATTCATTCAACATTCAAGAAACCTCTCAATCTTGCAATAACCACTGTGTTAGTGTCAAATTCATAACAAACTAGTGTCCTCGCCTGGAGGAGGAAATAACGATGATAAGTGAAGAAGATACAAATACTCAAATCGTGCAAATATGTTGTCGGGTATTTTTTGTGATCGTGAATAAATTGTATTAAGTGTTTCATGTGTTGACCAAGTGTTTCATTTGTTTAAGACCATTCCCGTCCATCCGAGACAGCCACACTGACACATTACACTAGATACACCCACAGACTGAGCCTAGCCGGTGGCATGGTGCGCTGACGTTCGATCCGCCGGGGCCAGCAGCAATTTATAAAATCAATTTATAGAAAAAATATTTTAGCTGCCACCGGAATTGATTTTATCTGTATGTACATCTTTCTAATTAATGCATTTAATTTGAATTAAAAATATCACAAAACTATGTTCTATGTTCAGAATTATAATGTGTTATTCTTTTTTATTTTTAAATACTTAAGTAGCGCAGCATCAAAACTTACATTACTTAAAAATCGCTAAATAGCAATACATAACCGCTACTGTTGTATTTTTAATCTAAGTGATTTAAGTAATCTATTCATTATTTAAAAAAAAATTAAATAATCTCTAATAGTATATGCAATAATATCACAAACCTACGCCGACAAAAGTCTTTGTCCTAGACACTTCCAGCAAACGGACACGCGTACGGCCGATAGGATGGTCGACCGAGCGCGCCACTGCGAGCTCGCCTTCCGACCGACCTGGACGCTCGTTATTAGCGGCACCGAGTGCCCGTTCCGCGTTATATTTGAAAATACATACTAGTTAATCTAGATATAAGTTTTTGTCAGTACAATTAATAAATGCGTACTATTTTACCACAATTCGAAAAAAAAAATGATAAACTGACTAATTTGCATTTTTGATTTCTGTGATTTCTGTGACATGCCATTTGTTGAACTTGAACTTGTGCTGCCATGAACTTGTGATCGAAATTCTAAAGCTCATATAGCTATTTGATGAATGTAAAGGTGTTTTTTTTTAAACGTTTGTTTTTTTGAATTGTCAACACTTTTTACAGCGACAGCTGATTTGTGCTCAGTTTGGTTTGTCATTTCACCTTGCAAAAAGTGCAATTTTTTTTGAAAATCGCGGTTGTCCATTTCACGGTCGACATTCCAGCAAGTAATTCGAATAACCATGGATCTTTTTCGCACCGCGAATACTCTAATTGATAATACGCATCCGCTGAGACGTCGTACAGTGCGCACCGAAGAAGCTGTTGTTTCTTCAAAAATGATGCCGGCCAGAACGTTACAGTCAATGGAGAGCGCTATAGATCCATGATTACTGACTTTTTCGTTCCCCAAATGAATGGCATTAATGTGGAAGAGCTGCGGTTTCAACAAGAGCGCGCGACACGCCACACAGCGCGCGCCACAATTCGATGAGCGCACAATTGGCCTCCAAGATCATGTGATTTAACGCCTTTAGATTATTTTCTGTGGGGATATGTGAAGTCGCTAGTCTACATCGATAAACCAGAGACGATAGACGACTTGAAAACCAATATTCGTTGCGCTATTGCCGACAGCTCCTCCAAAAAGTAGTAAAATATAATATATAGCCAGCCGCGGCGCCCTTATACGCGAAATTATATTTAAACACTAATGGCGTACAATTATGTTTCTGATAAAGCCAATACCGTGGCCATCACCACGATTTTTATGTGTTTTATTTCATTTTAAAGTTCTGTACCTCTAAAAAAAAAACACCTTTAGAATCTACCGATTGCCAAAAATCTTATGAACGGAATGAGTTACGACGGGAATGTGGATTTCAAGTTTTTAATAATTCATACCTTCTCTTTAATACCTACAATTAATATATGATGCATAACCCTTCATTATTGGTTAAGAAAGATTATTAGATTGTTGAACTTATAAAAATTAGAAATTTGCAAGATATCGCGGTAATCTGAATTCAAGTATTAGTGGTATATAATATTTTCACGAAATTTCACTGAATTTGTATTTATATACATTTGTAACAAGGTTTAATAAGAACAATAATTGTGTAATTCATTTACAAAACGAATACATTACAAAATAAATTGAAATGTGATAAATCTATCGCTGAAATATTACCCAAGTACTCCTGCATGTCGTCTGGTGGTATTGTCATGCCGTACTCTCCCATCATGTCGTACAACTCTCTGATGTAATCTAGGCGCTCTTCCAGCTCTGTCACAACTTGCTCAATACCATTCAACATGGTATTGTATTCGATTATTTCGAGCGAAGTCTCTGGTTCCGTACTCAATATGTTGTTTTGTTTTTCACAACTGTCAATAACATTTTTAACCATCTCACGTCCAATACTGGAATAAAAAACAGAGACTCAAATATGTCTCGACTGAAAATCACAAAATCACACCATGATTGAATTATATACAGCTGATGGAATGTGATGCGAATGACAACGCAATAATTGGAAATAAATTCAATCACTGATTAGGTCCATACTCCACGATTGTTCACATATAACAACCAGTGGCGTACAGTTTGCACTTATAAAGGGTACAGGGAAGAAGTTTGCATCATCGAAATCGACTCTCTAAGGAAAAAAAAATTACGTGTAATCCATACATTTAACATGTCAGACGTTTTTACAAGGTCTAATGGATGACATATTCACTAAATTATGTTAAATATGAATTAAATATATTAATTAGAAAGATATACATATAAAATCAATTTAATCGAAAAATATTGTTGTTGCACCACCGGGATTCGAACATGGATCTCTTTCCTAACCGGGAAAGGTGCATTATCCAACTATGCTACAGCGACAATATTTTTAGGGACAATTTTTTCGAACCTATATGTTACCTTTTTGATATTAATACATTTAATAATCGTTCCATTATTTGAAAGAGCCATCTACCTTATTTTTACAAAATCTCAAATACCTTTGAGTAAACTGATAGCAGACGCCAGAATTATCAATTCATGTCATCAATTTAATACTAAATTATGTGAAAAATTGTCTAATTATTGGAGTATTTTAGCAAAATCAATTCATTTTTGACAATTGTCGTGTAATATATATATATTTTTCAGATACCCTACATATGCGTAATATCTATCTTAAAAATGCATATGTATGTGATGCCTGCGGGTCAAAGAACAACATTTAAATCATAGCAAATGGGCGAAATCGAAACAGTTGAGCTGCTTCTATTGCCGTTCTGCATCGCGCGCATGTGTGTGTGTGTGTGTGTGTGTGTGTGTGTGTGTGTGTGTGTGTGTGTGTGTGTGTGTGTGTGTGTGTGTGTGTGTGTGTGTGTGTGTGTTGCCAAACGGGACACGGCCAATAATTAGTCACTCGATAATACAAGAAGCCGTGGAGTCATCTTATTTTTTTTAACAACCGGTGTAGGTGAATATTCATAGTTTATGTGTCATGAAATACTAAATTAAGAAGTATATTTGTGAAAGACGAGAAGTGAAGATCATGATTGGAACAGATCATATTTTTTGAATAAGTTATTTGTTTTTGACTGTTTTAACTATTAGTCATCAAATTAAATCACTAACGATCCCACGAAAACCCAAGGCTTGACTTCTACGTCCATAAATTTCTGCTAAAAAAGTATGACTAGTAACCGGTTGTAATATAATAAGAGTATGATAAAGCGATCTACAACAAACGGTTTTTGTTTAAATTGTGAATTTTTTTGGGCGACAAATAAATTATTTTAATTTGGTATTGTTTTTTAACTTGTTAAAATGCAACAATCGGTTTGGCGAACTTTGGCTGTATTTGACAACCGGTTCGCGCGAACCGGTGCTATCCGATTGGGTGACACCGCTGCTAATAAGGAATACATTTTATTACCTCGGCGCCTCCTTAGCCAACACATCGAACAATTCCGTGGGTTTGGCGATAAGTTTTTCTTTCATTGGTGTTAAACACACGAAAAATATTCCCAATGTTTGGTACATCGTTATACTATCGTTTATTTTTATTTCATCGCGATATCGCACGCACAACGCCTTTAGGGCAGATAGCTCTCTTTCGTTCCTTATGAGGTCGAGATCTGTTTCCACATCTTCTTGATACAAGATCCAACTACTTTTGAACCTTCCCAAATACGTGGAAATTGCATTGTACCCAATCATGAACACTTCCATCAGATAGCTTCTATCGGCCAACATGTCTACATCTTGGTTCAAAATAAATCCCTGAAGACTTAAAACATTCCTCACGCTTAAATTATCGAGCCCAGATTGCTGGTAATAACGAGAGAAACTCTCCTCTAGCTGAAATCTCTTCATATAGTATATGATAGTGTTCCATAAATTTAGTATTTTCATAAATATATCCAATGTCATGGTGTCGGATGGATTTAATATCGGAGTGAATTCATCCGTAATTCCCAACTCAATTTGAATCAGCGGCCACTGAAATAATTAAAAACACATATTTATGTCAGTCGTAACTTATCTGATAATACACACAAAACAAAATATACGCAGCTCCAAGTAATTCAAAATAAAGCACTTAAAATCATACACAACACCACACCCAAAACAAATTTAACTAGACTACACCACCAGCACAAGGTGAACACAATAATGCAATGCTTTGATAAATTATCGCAAACTTCCACAATTCATCTTGCTCCCATCCTTCTCAAGATAATACTCTCATCCGAGGTCTCGACTCGTACGAGCACAACATCAGCCTCATGCCTTTCATATACAAACACAGATTGCCCAGGCCTCCGGACTGAGATGCACACAGAAGCGGACAGCGTCGACTGAACTCTCCAATAAATGACTTTGTAATAATAAAAAACAATATTCTTAAGTTCAGTAGTAATTTATTTTAGTTTACCTATAAGTATAATGTTAGAATAAGGCGGCACTGTACATAAAGTGTCGCGCCTAATTAATTTGAAATACTTAACTTTCAGTAAATTGTTTAGAGGGTTTTTTATCAGAATTTTTTACCCTTCCAATTCATGTATTAATATAAAACACTTATGATGTTTATTACAATAAGGTAGTTAGTAAAAGTGTCAAAGCGATTAGCGCTGATGAACTTGTAGCAGTAGATTTGGCGGTCTAGCCGCATGTAGAGTACTCAGAGTATCGTAGACTCTAAGGAATTGGAAAGAAAAAAAAAAACTGATAATATGATTGCACTTCGTATCTCTATTGAATCTGTATTTGGATATGTTTTGTCATTGTCAGTAAGAAAAAAATACGGAAGTAGCGTAGATGTCGAACGTATTTTTAATATCTCTAAGTTAATATTACTTAAATGTTTTCTCTATATATTATATTATATATTCAATTTGAAATAAGGTGTATATTGTCTCTATTACGAGTAAAAAAAACATGTAAATATTAGCGAAATCGTATGAATTTTTCAGCTCCCGAGTGTATTATCCATCTGTTATCTCGCGTAGTAGATCAACAGTCAAATATACCGCACACCTAGATCAAAACTAAGACAACTCAAAAAAACAAGAATTTTGAGTCATTATTGCATTCGGATACTCTGTCATGTACGCAACTAACCCTTAGACTTATTTCTCGAATAGTATAGTGTCATTTTAGGATACATTTATGACCTAAAATGTTATTTAGCTTCATAACTTTAGTAACAAAAAATGGAGAAAAATGTGTTTTTTTTTTCCACTGAAAAAAATACTTTTTTTGAGTTTTCTTAGTTTTGATCTAGGTGTGCGATATCTTCGTAACATTATCAGTAATTATTTATTGTAAACATGATTACAGTTTTTTCAAGAATATCTTTAAGAAGTTGAAGATATACATAATTTAAAATTGAGACTGAAGAACATCGTTGTACAATTCTAGGAATGGCAATACAGAATGCACTGGCAGAAAATCAATCAAATTGCTTACTGTTAAGGCCTGCGAGCGACTACGCTAGTGGCCGCTATGTTGCCATGGCTTCCGTTTATATTTCATCTAAAGCAATATAATACGGATACATAATGCACCATTATTAAAGTAATATAAAAAGGGATTTTTACATTGAAATATAGATTCTATGGAAGCCCTGGCTGTCGCCGATTGCTCTTCTGCTAGTTTATTTATTAAAGACCCAATAAAAACTGCACTTCACATAGAAACAATCAAAAATTTCTGATTTACATATGTTTTAAATAGAGAAGTAAACATGATGCTCTGAGCTCCACGAAAACCGACATTGTTAGTTCAGCTCTTCCCGGAGAATAGCTTCAGTCTCTTTGCAACAACGGGACCGCTTGTTCATCATTACCACAGTAAAACGTTGAATTCCATTCGTAAGTGTATCAATTCGCTATTTATTAATAAACAAATTAAGGTCCTGCGATAAATAACAGTTCCGTTATTAAACATTAAAAATTGTCAATTTTATTTTTTTGACCTACGACATATTTCTACGGGATGTACGATAAATACTCTGTTGGCGTATGGAAAAATATTGTTGCCATCTTAAAATAATGAAATCAATCACAACAAAATAGTCAGCCATAAGAAGAAAAAAAAAACCATAAAATATATCGACAGGTTGAATATGTGATTTTGATACGATACCTTGGCCACTTGTGTTTGTCTCGGTACTTGCTCCAATACAGTTTCAAGTTCCATATTACTGAGCAGCTCATGCGGCGGAATGGCATCGCAATGAATCCTCAATAGAGCCACCATGTCACTGTACGACCTCTTCATCAGACAGTGCAGCATGTGAATTGTTACATAATCGATCAGTTTAATAAAACTGAAATGAGAGGACAATTTAATATACGTAAATTTTATAATCTAAATTGCAAAATATCACTTTCCAAAAGTGAAATATAAACAGCATGTACAGGAGACAGCATTCCAGAACCTACGATTAAACGATATAACTGGCAATGTATTGGGCATCAAACAGGGTTATCAGAAAGTCAACTGTTTAGATGTTATTCGAATATTTGTGCACAACACATCTTTAGCGACAGCATTCACGATCCTTTTGCTTCGATTTGGACCATGGTGGTTAGTAAAAATCTCGAGATAAGCGAAACAGGTTGACGTATAATACATTTCGTGGTTTCATACAAAGTGATTGTTATTTTATTTAATATAATATGTCAAATCACAAAGTGATTGCTTTCTATAAAAATATATTTTGTTAGTTACGATACTCTACGTAGGGGGGGGGGGGGGTCGAATGTCACACTACAGGGAATGATTCAAGAGAGATGCGGTTCAGAAGAAGGTGCATCTACTGGTTGAAGAACTTGCATGACAGGTTCCACTCTAGTAGATGTATATTACAGTGAATGTATATTACCAGTGAAGTTGTATTTTCACTGGCGTTTCAGTGAAATCATATCCGAATACATTTTTCACCGAAAGATATATATATTTATACTAGCAAAGATATCATTCAACTATTAGATGCTAGTGAAATTATATGTTGCTCTAAACTGTAAATGAATGTTCCAACATTTACATAACATAAACAATAATAATCATAATATAAATATAACTAACTTTGCAAAACCCAATTGTACGATGACACGCTGAGGCTAAAATGTTCCGACGTCAGATGTCATCAATGGCATAACGCATATATATATATATAAACATGTACCGGATAATCCGTTTGTAAACAAATACAGTTACACTGATGCTGAATAGTGAAATTGTAAATCAATTGTTTAATGCATTTTATCTGGTTGAGTTAGTAAAACGATATTTATACTAGTGTAAAGATAACTTCACTGGATAAAGATAAATTTCACATTCACTGTAACATATACGTGTACATTTGAAAGGAAACATAAAATGTGTTGACAGTGTATCATAATATATAATACTTGCTTTCCTATTCTGGCGCAAAAGTCCCTTTTTTTTGCTTTATCCGTGTAGGTCATGTTGGAGCTGTTCAATTCGCCATTAAGATAGAAGCCCTCCAACTTTAGCGCTGTGTAGCAAGTCTTAATCATTTTTTTAATTACCAATGTATAAAATATATTTAATTCTTTCTGAACACGTTCCAACCTTTCCATCTATGAATATTGAAAAAAAATCTTACTATTATAATAGACATTTGAAAAAAAGTTAAATAAGTAACGTTACACTTAAACAATTCATTGTGCATATTTTTCAAGTTTTAATTTTCAGAAAATATATATTTCTGTGAAACAATGTAATAATTTTTATTATTACCTACCAACATTGTAAATACTAATTTTACATCATTAGTGTGATCAAATTATCAAATTTCTGGCAATAGAATTGACTTTTTTGAAAAATATACAATACATTAAAAAAAAAAAGGTCTCATATCCACCAAATTTGTACAAATATATGCCAATTTTCTTTGAAATCTTTGCAATATTTGAATATGTCCAAGAACATACAATTAATGGATTTTTTACCTACAAAGGCACTGTTATTAAACAAATATCAGATATCTCACAGAGACAAAGTATAATTATATTTAATGGAAAATATATGAAAGTATGAGGTAATTACAGGACTTACGACTTGTCTTCGGTTGGCTTAAGTGATCACTTTATATATATATATTTCTCACCCCTCAATCTCCACATTTATCAAATTTTTGAAAGTTGTATATATGTTAGTATTTGAACTCACTTCCAGTACCACTACACCATCGTCATCTATGGGCCAAATTTGATCATTGATTTTTACTTCTTTTTTTTTAAATAGCGTATATGTCATATATATATTTAAACATATTATACTGGAATACGCTTGAAAAAGCAATCTTTTTCAATTTTTTATATATTTTATTATTTTGACCAGTATGTTACATTAGTGTAATACGAATACGTCTAAGAAAACACAAGGTCGTAAGCCTTGTAATTACCCCATACTTCCATATATTTTCCATTAAATATAATAAAAATATAAATTTGTCTTCATGAGATATCTGATATTTGTTCCATAACTTATAAATTTCACTAAGAAAGATAAAACTGTATGTAAAAAAAAGACTAGGTCAATAATGTCAGGAAAATACATATTTTCAAATAATAGTTGGTAGGTACCTCCTTTACCTTCTATACCCGGTGTCGACTTGTATAATTATTAAAAACCTCGCAGTGCCAGATTAAACCCTACGAGTCCCTCAGGCAATCTAAATCTCGGGGTCTACCGCTAGATGAAGATGACCATCACTACTGTACATTACATAAACACAGTTTACGCCAAAAACTTTATGATCTGATAACTGATGAAATATGAGTTTTTAATAGGAAAAATGTTATCTGAATCGTATATACTTTAATACAGTATTTTTTTTATTAAGTTTTTAACGTAAAGTTTTCGTTCCGATATAATTTCGATACCTATAGGCCGGTACCCACTTTGCTTATTTGATAATCCGGCATTGCTACCTAGGTTGGATGCGCAAAGCTCAATTGATTCATTGAAAAAATAGAACCTCCAAAGAGCTCCAACCTGGGCTGCCCCTGTCGCCTATCCCTAGTTTCATCGCTGATTACAAGTGTAAACAGTTTTGAGACGCCAATATAATACAGGGTTATTAAAAATGATAAACTCAATTTCGTAACTCTATATTTCAAACTGCGAACGAGTGACAAATACGAAGTAAATTATATTTGATAATGCACACATAAATGATTACAAATATAGTTTATAAAAGTTAAATGTGACTCTTTTAACAGCACGGAAAACATCTAATCGGAGCTGGACTCGTTCCACACCTGATGAAGCACGCATTGGTGGTACACAAACTGCTTATTTTACAAACTCCCACAAGAATAAGTCACAGGGGGTGAGATCAGAAGATCTCGAGAACCAGAACTGAAGAGCTATGACTTCATTCCCAATGCGACCTATCCATCGTTGAGGTAGAGATCCATTCAGAAAACCTCAAACATCCCGGTGCCGATGAGACACTTTCAGAACTTTCTGGCCTTCTCTATCAATCGCTATAAAGATCATTAACATGCAACATATAATTTAGGAAATATAACAGTATGAAATTGAGTACATCATTTTATATTCAATAATAACCTGTTGTTAATTGTAAAAACAAACGATACCTGATTTTCAATAAAATAGAAGAGTGGCGTGTCTTCGTGCAAAGTAAGTTCTGCTAAATTTTCGTGAAACATGATCCAACACCTCTGGTGCAGGGTCAGCAAACATCGACCGAACACGAAATTCAAGGTGAAGAGATACTTTTGCAACTTCTTCCTGCTGGACGTGTACTTTTTGTACACCATCGTCTTTCTCCACAAGTAAAATGCTTTCCACATTCTGAATAATTTAAAAAATTTAATCTGAAAAGCACACATGTCCCATGACATAATAATACATGTCCCATGTCCCATGAAAATAATACATGTCGTATGAATATTATAATATGTTTGGTTAATTATCAATATTCTTATTTTTCTTGCTAAATATAATATAATAAGAAAATCTAACGAGTATCATCTGTAATGACATTAATGGACTAACTATTAACTTAGGCTCGAAGCCTCAACCACTCGATCACTGTGTGAGTGTCTCATCCCCTAGACTCAGTGGCGTAACTATACCAATGCAGTCAATTCTGTGCATTGGGGCACACGTTAGATAGAAGTCTACTTGGCAATGATGTTTTTACATCGTATGGATACATTTTGCAGGGTTAATAAGCAATCCACAGAAAGAAGTTGAATTTAAAAAATCGTTTCTCACGTACGAAAACATTATTAATGTATACAATAGCAGTGTCTCGCTAAATTGCAAGTGCATATAAAAGCATAAGAGCACTTGTATTTTCTCCATGAAAGTGTAATATTAATTTTTATCTTACTATGTATTGAATAAACCATGTAGTTATATAATACAATACTAATTTACGGGGCTCTTTTTTTCTTTTCTGCATTGGGGCCTAATTTTTGTAGTCAGGCCACTGCCTAGACCAACAAGCGGGTTATATAAATTATTTTAACTAAGAATTAATAATTGATAATTAAACCGTAAAAAATAGAGATCATTTCTAAATAATACTAATAAAATATCACAGACCTATTTTTCTGAATAATTACAACTTCACAATAAGAATGTGCTCTCCTTTATAATATATAAGTTGTATCAATGTGTCCAAAATTTAATAAAAATTAATTCTTAATTTTGGCGTTTGCTATCTGTTTACTCAAAGGTATTTGAGATTGCGTAAAAACCAATTAGATGGCTTTCAAATAATGGAACGATAGATGTATTAATTTAAAAAGTGTAACATATGGGTTCGAAAATTTGTCGTCAAAAGTACTGTCTGCTGTAGCACAGTTGGTTAATGCACCTTACCCGGATTGGAAAGAGATTCTGGTTCGAATCCCGGTAGTAACAACAATATTTTACCATAAAATTGATTTTATATGCATATCTATGTTCTCCTTAATAATATATATTTCAAGTTAATTAATTTAATTTATATGTATATTATTATAATAGTGATTATTTATTATCTGTCTCCATTACAGAATATTTTTTATTTCAAAAATATAAAAATTAAGTTTAAATTACCTCTTTTAAACTGCAAAACATTTTGTATTCATATTCCCAGAGATGTAATTTAGTAAAAATCTGTTCTTTCGTATAGTGGGTGACCCCAAATGGACTCATTGTCATGTAATTTCGAATATTAACCTCCTGGTACGGAACCACCCTGTAAAAAATTGTTTATATTTTTAAATATATTTCAATCTAAATTAAATTGTATAATATACCCGGAATGTGCATGTACAGTTGAATCTAATCCATCGGTTTTAAATCTAAAGAATACAATCAGTCCGATGACAGATTAGAAGTCTTTCATTTTACTAGTTTGAAATTCAAGAAATTCTACGCGTATCACATTCTCTTGCAAGCCAAGAGTAAAAGTTAAACTACATATAATATTACCTAAATACTAAAGAACGTTATTTGTTTCATAAATATTGCCAGAGAGGAAGGTTTTGATAGAAAGAGACAAAAATAAAAATATTAATTTTCTTGCGTTCGAGACAAGTTGACAGAGTAAAACTAATTTTTATAGTTTTATCAAAATAATGTTGTGAAATGAAATAATATGTGTGTTATCATTCTAGTTAATCAATTGAAAATAAAATAATTTAATGAAGAACTTACGTAAATGATTTTTAAATCGGCAAAAGATAAGATTTTACGAAGAGAAAACCATATATGAAAAATATTTACTATTAAGGAGAACACATTCTTACTGAAAAGTTGTAATTATTCAGAACATAGGTTTGTAATATTTTAAATACAAATTAATGTTCTAATTAAAAATATATACATATAAAATATATATTCTATAATAATAATTATATAAAATATATAATGCATGTTCTCCGGATTGGAAAATATCCAGGTTCGAATCCCGGTAGCAACAATTGTATTTTTCGATAAAATTAATTTTATATGTATATCTTTCAAATTAATTTGTATTTCATTTTATAAAGCAATGTTTGGTAATTATTTTAATTTTATTTCTCATTTCATTTTTTCCATATCAATAATATATTTATAAATATATATTTTGAGAGCATTCGAAGTATTTACTTACATAAATAGAGTGACAATATATACGATATTCTCTAATACATTCAAAATTATTGTATTAGATGCGTTTGGTGGTTTTTTAACCGGTTCTAAGCACTGCGTTGAGTTTTGTGGTCTGTTTGTTTCATAATTATGAAGTATTTTACTATTTACTATTTACGAGGAACCTTTGAAGAAATATAATGGTTATAAGCATTAAAAAATTTATGAAAATCCTCAGAATTCAAATGAATAATGTTGTGTCCATTTTCATATCATGCAAATAAAATTGTATGGCTGTCCTCCACTATATATATAAATACAAGTTGTCGAGTTAAATTATTAGATTGATAATGGTCTTACAAGGCGAAACGCTTCTCAAGTAAATAAAATAAATTAAATAAAATTAAGTAAATTATTTTGTGAATAAGTACAATATTAATTCATATAAAATAAGCGTATAGATATATCGAATCGAATAGTGAAAATATACTTGTCAAGTGTCTCGTGACTGTATTTGGACTGTGGGAAAGTTTACGGCCAGTCGGCCTGAAGACTAAACCACAAACTTTAAATGGAATTTGTAAATAAATAAGATTTGCTCCAATCTCAGCACATTGTTAGGAAGATTCTATAAAATTCATTACGTAATCCATAAGCCGGTTTTACGAATAATTTATTTTTCTTTGGTGGAGTCATTATTAAGATATGGGATCCGATCGTGGGGTCACTCCTGTAACTCAAACACAAAATTTTCAAACAGCCATAGTGAAAAAAAAAATGTAAGCCTGGAAGCATTTAAATTGAAACATAATCTAAAATTGTTATATTCTTCCGTAAACGTTCTTCCTGTACACAATGATGTTACTGTTCCTTTTAATAAAATAACAATATCACAACGACGCTCTGAATAGGGTGACTTCACACGGATAAAATACAAAAAGTGTAGCTAATCTGAATTTAACAATTCCCAAAATCACCAATAAGTATGAATTGTTTAAATTGTGACACTGATTATTAAATGTAATAAAATGGATATGAATGTACCTGTAGACAAAACTTTAGCAAGATATTTTGTGGATCTAGTTTTAATTAAAAAATAAAAAGAAGAATATATATTTAAAAAAAAAAACCATTGAATATCATTAAGTATTTCGTGTAGAAAATGCATATGTATACAAACATACTTACATAAGGCAGTAAGGTGTAAAATATATTGACTCCTTCGTAACGGCGTATGATAGGTAAATGAACGTGTACGATTTGGCTTTTTTCATTTTGTCTATTTCTCCAATTAAGTCCGCCACTTCAGGCTCAACCCTCAACTCGTTCAGTATCACAGATTCGGAGCTCGGGTATATTTTGTTCTTCCTTTTTACAATTCCGTCAGCATCATAATCATTATTTAACGTCTTTATACCTGAATAATATCGATTAGTAAATATGATATAAAACTTGAATTGTCAAAATTATAATGACCCGTGTCTATGGAAGAGATTTTTAGGAGATTTTCAACTCTCATATACTGTCATTTTAGATATTTGGGTGATTTTGAATCTCCTCGATAAATAGTTAAAACGCAATAAACCTTTATTATTTAACGCTTTGTGTTAATGTTAAATAACTTATATCTAATACTCAAAATAGATAGTTATAAGGATCTACGGTAGATATGTGATATTTATGTATACTTATGTCAGAATGTACGCCATATACAATGATTTTGTGTCACTATCAACAATTTTAAGCCAATCTCTAAACAAATTATAGATATCTCATATCTAAAACAGGTCGTAAGCCCTGTAATTATCCATACTTTCATATCTTTCCATTAAATATAATAAAAAAAGGTTCGTCTCTATGAGATATTTATAATTTGTTTAATAACAGTGCCTTCGTAGTAATTATGTGTTTTTGAACACATTCAAATATTGCTAATCTCTAAGTTTGTCTCCAGAACAAAATCTCATCACGTATCTCAACTAAATCTCTAAGATTGTCTTCACCCATGGGCACGAACTTTAATACACGTACACCAATTTAAAAATAAGAATCATTTAAATACATTACACAGGTAAATAGGCTCATTGAATTGAAACGTCGTCAGAGATTATCTGTAACGCAGCTTTTTACGAGTGCGTCAGACGTAATTTCTCAGTGTTATTTTTTAAACCATATCTATCGAAAGATATTGGACCATCCTCCACACAGCTCATACCTGGTGGAGTTTTTCAAAATCACGAAACTTTCAAAACAACCGCTATAAAAAACTGGCGACAGACTTCTTCAACGAAGGGATTGTCAAGCCCATCTCCCGGTCCCAAAAATAGTCCGATGTCAACGATTAAAAATGTATAAGTACTTACGTGATTTCGAGTAACATAATATTGTTATGATAAAATGGCCCTTATGTGTATTCGGATATGTCACGATTTTTTTTTTGTTTTCTTTTATATTATGATATAATAATATTTGTAATAATTGAGAAACACTCTATTTTTTATAGCTAAGAATATTAAACATACAAAAACAATGTTCTCTCTAATTTAAAAAATCTTTTGTACAATTTTAAGGACCAACGTTATTATTTGTATACAAAAATAATAAAAATACCATTACCGGTATAAGGCTACTGGTACGGTCTGAGTTGATGACGATATGTGATATTTACACCAAACTGAAATATCGAGCATCGAAGTTTTGAACATACAGTTTTCGATTTCTTCGACGAAATTTGGTCAGTATTACTAAATACAATTTTAATTTCTTGTTATCTCTTAAACTACTAATAAAATAGATTTATTTGCATCGCAGTTTTAAAGAGAAAATTGTCTACAGAATTTTGACACAAAATGTCAATTCTAAGGTCATGATATTGTATGTGTCGAATAATACACATGTAATAATACACATGTTATTAAAGTACATGCAGTTTACAATGTATGTACGATAGCTATATACAAATATAAGGCTACTGTATAGCGTGGGAATTACAGGAATTTGGGATATCAATCTAAAGCATTTAAGTTATTTGCAGAGTAGATATGTATGTAGCGCCTAATTCCAAAACCCCAAACGAATATTTTGAAAGCAAATGTAGAAAATGATTGTTTTTACATCAACATTTTTTAAAGAGACAATGTTGTAATGTAATTATTTTATTTTTGTATATATATATAACGATATCGTTCTGGCAGCCATACTGGATTTTGGATCATATGATCATCAACAAGCGTTGTGATTGGCTAATTTCATTTTAGTGGGAATAGCAAGTATTTTCGAAGAAACCCTGATTTTTAACATGCAATATTAATGGTTTTAAGTGGCTTTTGCGAGAAACAATGCGTTCTGCATGTAGCTGTAACTCAAATTATCCGAAATCCGTTTTGGGAGGTTTCGGAATTATACGCTACATATATCAGTAGCAATAATTTTCCCTTTAAAGCTGTGTTATAAAAATGACTATTTTCTTAGTAGGAGATAATAAAAAAATGACATTATATTTTAAAATCATTTGTAATATTTTTACATTAACTGATGATTTAAGTAAAAATAAAATATGTATATGAGTAATATTATATAACGTGCTTGAAATAAGGAATCATTTTATTTTATTACTCTAAATTAGAAAGTAACATTTTTTGTAGAAAATTCATCTCGTTCAAAACATTAAAGCTCATTATTGTCACATGACACATTGTTGTTCCAATGTCGCTGTATTATAAAAAATTACAATTTAAATATTTGATTAATAAAAATAGAAATAAATAATTTTCGTCACTTGATCTCTTAGTGGTTTTAGCAGCGAATGGTAATATGCTCGAGAGGTGCCTGCTCGCTGCGGACTCAATTCGTATCCTTTTCTCTTGTAACTCCTTGAATCCCGTCTGAATGCATGAAACAAATTCTGTTTATATTATCTAACTCGTGCCCGATCAAACGCGTTAAAAAACATTTCACATGTGTTCGAAAAAAATATTAAAAAATTTAGTAAAATAAAAATCTCCCTGGCGGAGATCCGAACCCGCGTGACAGGCGGCCGTGCTAACCACTGCACCAATACATTAAAATGAAATGTGAAAATAGACGTTTACAAGCATTTCAAATTCTTTATAGGTAACTATTTTTCTTATTAAGTAGAACACATTCTTATTGTGAAGTTGTAATTATTCAGAACAGACGGTCTGTGATATTTTAAATACTAATTAAATGTATTAATTACAAAGATACACATATAAAATCAATATTGTTGTTGATACCGATAAAGAAGACGGCTTTCAAATAATGTATGATATAATAAATAGATATATCAATTTGAAAAGTGTAACATATAGGTTCGAAAATTTGTCGTAACTGTACCGTGTTGGTGTAGCATAATCGGTTAATGCATTTCTCCCGGATAGACGTCATTAGCATATAGCAATGACATTATTTTTCGATAAAACTGATTTTATATGTATATCTTTCTAATTAATACATTTAATTTGTTTTTTAACTATTTTTCAATTGAAATTTGATTACAAAATCTGCGGGTACCTTATAAGTAAACATATTTGTATTGATGTATATTTTATTACAACAACGTAAAGACAGATTACCACATTCATCGATCATTATACAGACTATAAAATTAGTGCAGTGAATTTGTTGATATGTATGATTAGAACTTTTTGCGATATTAATTATTTTGCGGTATGTAAGAATAGGACGAGTAATGTAATAATATTTACCAATGGCTCAGGCTCTTCAAACGTTATATCCAACTTATCGAGGATTTTCTTATGCGGCAGGTGAAATGGCATTTTTAGTTGACATCTTAAAAAACATAAAAAATCAAAGTAAATATTACAATTAATTTTAATTTACTGGAATCTAAAAAAAATCAGAATCAAATCTCGGATAATGGTGAATTGTGACATATTTATTTGTATCATTTGTCGAAAGACCATCCATACAGTAAGTATCGGTTTTCCGCAGTGGAGTGCAGTAGGTATAGATTTAGGTTATGCTGTCTATAACTATAACTAACTAACTAACTTATCATCATGCCGTTATAATAGAGCGCCACACTCCTCAGACTTGACACACAATTCTCGCCTCATCCACATTCATACATCGTCTCATACAAGCTCGCCGATTGTTGAGGCTTCTAAGAGAACGATCCTCCAGTATCTGGTTTACCTGCTCGTGTATATGTATATTTAGGATTATATGTGGCAAATCTATTTATGACACAGTAAAGAATGAAGAAATAAGGAAAGAATGTAAAGCTGATGCTAGAATAATGAGTAGGATTAAAAAAGGATCACTTAGGTGGTTTGGTCTTATGGGACAAATAAATGAGGAGAAAATAGTAAGAAAGATATATGATCCAAGTGTTGATGACACCAGACATATATAATATATGTACTACAATATATGTCGTACATAGGATTATAAAACTTTCGTTTAACGAACGTCTTTAAACATAATAAATCCGTCGTTTATACGGCCCTACTATTTGTAATTTTAGATTACTATTATTAGTGTTTTTAAAGATTAAGTTTTACCGTAAAATAATACCTTCTTACTCATATAATAATCAGTATAATAAATGTATGGACGTTTTAAAGAATACTTTTTATGACTGAACATTGTTTATTGTTTAAAAATCCTTCACATAATAACTAAAGGAAATAATTATTTTTATTAAATCTTAACGTAGGAAATAGTTCTGCCAATTGCTTTATGTTTTTCTCAAATCATAAACCAATCCATGCACTAAATTTAAAGAACAATCATGAAATAAACACGTTAACAGTAAGATAGTAAAATTCGCGAATTAGTAAAAGAGGAAGTAGATACTTCAATGATTTGCACGCAGCCTTTATAATGTTATTCTGTTATAAAACACCATAGGTAACGACTCCATAAAAAACTTATCAACCGAAAGAAATTTTCAATTCAGTAAAAAACCAATTATATGACTCGAATAATTCACTAGCTTAAAGACAAAATAGAGTAATGTAAATAGCTCGATGCGGCGAATACAAAAGAGCGCCATGGGTACAGCGGTGAGCTGTCGTGGTAGATCTCTACTGGTACACAGCTGGCGCTAATTATAAAATAATGTTTTCGTTTATGTAAATCCAATTATTTAATTTATAATTGTTTCCAATAATTTTTAGTAATGCACAGCTTTTTTGCTTGTAAGCACTGCACGCCACTGCATGCATCATACACTGCTCCTAGACTGCATAACCAACTTAATTAGCAGCAAATATAAATGTGTACAAATAAGACATTCTAAAATGGCTTAAGTGTCTTCAAAATAATTATGTATTCGACATATTTCTGATTCCCAAGTTCTAATCTGATCAATTTCTCAATTTAAAAAAAATATTTTGTTATTAATTTTCACATTGCATTATTATAGATCTTGATGTTGTTATATATAAATGTTGATAGCCACCCCAAAACTCAAGATTATTGTTATTTGGGGGTGCATAACTCTATTGTTGTATTATATTGTTGAATGTATATACATTAATAAAATAAATATATAAATAACAATTTTTAATTTAGAGTTATGGGAGCTCTACTAATTTGGTGGCCCTGTAAATGCAGGCCTGTTTAGCACTATTTGATTATCATATTATATATTGAATACTATTTTCATCTACTGTACTTTGTGTCATTTTTTAAAATCGGTAAGAATTAACATAATAAGAGTTGTGACCGACGCAAATCAACGAGGTGGTGGTGGTGGGTGGGGGAGGGATGGAATCGAAAGGGTGAGTTAGTTAGGAAGTAGAGAATCGGATGAGGGAGAGGATGAGTACCTTCGATGATCGGTGACGCCGTCAAGTTGCACTTCCGGAAGTTCACCCAATGTAGTAAATGGCACAGCACAAAATAACTCTGATGAGTGTCACGTTCACCATAACAAATTCACGGCGGTGTGCGAATAGAGATTCAACACGAAGAATTTCTCTCCTCGACCTCCAAAAGGACAACCAGTCGAACCAAAGAGACAATATGTACCGGGGAGAATGGGCTATGGGGGTATGAATAAACTAAAAACTGGTGATAATATACTACACAATATTATAACCGAATGAACAAGTACTACAAAATAATTAATTTTATTCATAACGAATACGGAACAAGGGTAAAAATAGTTTCAATAACCTTTCGCCGTTTTTAATAAATGAAGATCTTTTAGAGCTTGATCTTCTTATATATGGAATGCTTGGTAGTGAACTCATTTTGCATACTTTATAAAATCATTGTAAGAAATTTACAGATTTCGGCAAACTTCACAATAATATGACAAACAAAAGCGTATTAAATTTTTTTTTTTTTTTAAATAATAGAATTTTAACAGTGTATCAAAAAAATGTATTTTCCATATTATTCGGTGGGTACTTACCTACCTATAAACTAGGTGAACAATGACCCGCGTTCAAGGATGAGATTTTCGACTTGAGACATCGATTAATCTCCCATGAGATTCTTTGAACACTCTCAGCTTTCGCAATCCACAATATACAGTCTCAGAAAATCACCGTTTCGCCTCACTTCATGCTTGTTGTACGTCAAACTTCAAATGTTAGTCCATTGACCATTGATGTTCTGATCGCAGTTGGGTGAATTTAAATCTCTCGAATTTAATGCCTTCTTTTCTCTAACTTTTTAGAATGAATAGTTATTACTTTTGTGCATACTTATTGAATCTGTGTCAAATTGAACGTCGTGGACACGGACTTGTTTTTTTCTATTAATCACTTAGTATATTAAATATGAATTAAATGTATTAATTATAAAGATATACATACAAAATCAATATTATCGAAAAATAAAAACATTGTTGTTGCGCTACCGGGATTCGAACCTGGATCTCTTCCCTAACCGGGGGTGGTGCTTTATCCAACTAAGCTACAGCGGCACTATTTTTATCGACAATTTTTCGACCTTATATGTTACCTTTTTGATATCAATACATTTAATCGTTCCATCATTTGACAGAGCCATCTACCTTATTTTTACAGAATCTCAAATACCTTTGAGTGAATCTGATAGCAGACGCTAGAGTTATTAATTCATTTTTATTAAATTTTGGACACATTGTTACAACTTTATTATTTTTAGGATATTTTAGTACTTAGTATATTCTCCAAATCAAAATCTCAACATATATACACGGTGCCGAGAAGTATCTCAACTAAATATCAGGATAGGATGTATTAAATGCATTAATTGTATCGGTAGGAATAAAACAAATTGTATTATAAATGTGGTGTACAAAAACGAAACTATTGTTTATTACGTCATAGTATTATTACAACTCATGAATTAGCTAAATTAATTGTTCTGACATTTTTTTGCTCTTCTTAATTCAAATGTTATTACTAATTACATCGGTTGAGAAATAATAAATATGATTTTACAACTAATACTACGTCTCTATGGAAGCCAAACATGGACCACACATTTTTGTCTTATGATATAATATTTTAATAAAGGTACAGTATTTAGTAAAAGATTTGGTCCGTAATATCTTACGGGGTAGGTTCAAATTTTAAGCGGAACATTATTAAGCTGTATAAAATCGTCTCCAGTGAGGAGATCGTTGATGCATTTATCAATCCCCAAAGAGAAATACAAAAATGTCAAAAGATAAATCGCTACAATCAACTACAAAATGTATTAAAACACAATTCCCTAAGATGGCAAAAAATCTTTAAAAATGATTATTTAATTCTAATAAATATGTACGAGTACACTGCAATTGAAATCATTTAAAATGTTTTATTTTAAAATATGAATTCTTTCCAAAAATTTATTTCCGAATAATATCTACTAATAATATTATCATAACATATCAAGATAGATCACAGGTTTATAGATCTATACAAATTGGCCTCCTCAAAACCCTGACACTGCACATGGGATATCTAATTGTAAGTATTTTTAAAAAAAAAAGTTTTTTTATTATATTATTCATTAACTGCATTTGTATTGTCAAATTTAATTTTTAAAAATTGAATTTATATTTCTCACCGATTTTGAACACACTGATTTATAATGTAACAAATTCTTTACAATTTATGAACGTGCGTTATATATAGCAACTAATATTGAGGATATGATAGTTTATTTAATTTATATTGACAACTTATCAACTTTACATATCGTCGTTCTAATTGTAAAAGTTCTCCATTCTGGTCAAAATCGAGCCAAAAAGCGTAAAAATGCATAAAAGATATTATTGTACATTGAACTATCTAAAAAACCCCATTTTCTTGTATCAGGAGAAAAATAAAATGAATTATTTATATTTTCATTCGATCCTTTCAAATGTTTATTTTGTCTTCTTTTAAATGGGGTTTCAAAGGTTTCACAATTAATTAAGGTAATGATTACAAAATATATGAAATGATCATTACAAATGTTGGGGCTACAATCATCTTATCTTTAAATCGTTTTGAGAAATGAAATAATAATTTATTTTTTTAATTCAACTTAAAAACCATTTTCAAATGATTTGAGAATTTTTCATTTAGTGTATTGTTTCGTTTTGTAACATATATGAATAACGGAATAACTGCATAGAAAGTATTAAAAAAATACAAACAAAATAATCTAGGTCGGCGGTAGAAACATTTATTTTTGCGTTCAATTTCGATTCAGCATGTAGTAATTTATAATAAAACAAGTAAATGATATATCATATTAATTATGAAACATGACTACTTTCAACATCATCACCTTATCTTTCGGTCGTTTCAGATAATTTATATTTTTCAGAAATAAATAACTCAAGTTTAGCGATACTATTCTTAATTTCAGAACGCTCGCAACATACAAATATCCTCACACAGTTTGAAAGTTCGTGGTTAATAGGACTTCCAGTGAATCCTTGAGAAAATCTGATAATTTATTCCATTTCAAAATCCTACAGATATAATCATTAATTTGTATTCATTTCCAAAATCACAATAATTAAAAATGTTTTTAACAAATGTTCAGGTATAAGAAAATAGCATCAATAACTGTTTTTTATCAAAATTTCACACAAATATAATATGTACTTTCATCAATAAACATATTTTTAAATATCTACCTTATTAATTATATCTTTATTATATTCATTTTGCACACGTCGGCCTTTTATTATATCTAGAACCCCATGATTTTCATGTTCGTTTATATGTATAATATATATAATTTTCCGTACAAAATATTATGTTTGTTTGTTCTATCACTGTACATCTTAAAGAGAAAAATATATGACTACACAAAAATTATTAGTAAATACATACTCGTTAACACTTACTACCCGGTGGGTCAAAACAAAACACGTCCGGCGGTGGTGGGTCATTTCAGACCCACCTCAAGTTTTCGGTTCATCAACCGTTTTGTGGGAGATTTTTTATAGATATTTCATTTTAAATATGATGTAATAAAATGGCATGATGTGCTGTGATATTTCTGCTAAAACATTAAAAAATATTACGAATAATGTACATATTCTCACGCATCAACAGACGCCCTACACAGCCAAAATACTAACATCCACCGAGCATGTGATCTTCTCGTCGGAACCTGAACAGGTAGTGTCATAAAACTTACAGGTAGGTGCAACGCCCCTCAAATAGTTATATTACTGGTATTGTATAGGGGCCGCCAGACGAAAATAAGTCAAAACAAATACATGGACGCATACTTGGTATCCTTTGTCTATCCGCTCAAAATGTTGACAATATATATTTCGGTGCAAGCGTTGAGTTTCAATCCCGTAAAAGCGACTGATTTTTGAGCTTTTTTTCACATTTTTATTAATAACTCATTTGAATCTGGGCCGATAACATTTATCTCTATCTCAAATATTTGGAAATATTTAATAAAAGATTAGCTAGAAGGAAAACAGCATTAAACGAGTATTTGTAGCGTAATTCATATTTTTACAAGCACCCGGGTAAAATCTGACCCACCACCGCAGAGTACGTGTTAATATAATATCATAAGTAATATTTTTGAAGGCACAATTCTGAAAGCATCTTAATAATAATTTTTGTGTAATTATTAATATAATATACCTGCACACGGTGTGCCTAATATTCAGTAATTTTCAATAATGTTTATTTATAAACCATGGCAAGGTAAAAAATAATAATTTTACATCCTCAATACACCAATAGAAATAACAAAAGTCTTTAACTTGGCACATTCATAACTGGGTGTACTCAATTAACAGTACATAGTACATTTTAATATGGTCGAATTAAGTACTCTTCACACAATAAGTGCATTTCATAGTAACTATAATAATTTATAGCAATAACTTAATTGTATTTCTACTGGTATGAAATATAATTCTAAAATATTTTCTTCATCTAATATGTATCTACACTTAGCTACAAAATAGAGTTTTAATATATTTACTTGTACGGTGATAAGAGTGAAAAATGTTTACTAGAAAAATATCCCAGAAAAATATTTATTTTTAATTTGGTCAGATAAATTGATTGATATACAATTTCAGAGATCAGACAAATTGTTTGAGATTAGAACTCGGACATGAGTGAAGAAGAAGAAGTCAGAAAGGAATTGTCAAAAGTAATTAGAATAGTAAAACCTGCAAAGTGAACGAAATTGGGTATATTTTCATTATTGTCAATATTTAAAAGCTGCCTATAGAGGGCTTACTTACATTTATGTTGATATCCTAATGAAAAATTATCATGGACCGAGCTCCTTCGAGCAACTTTCAGCCCTATCCTCTATAATATATGTACATCCGTGTATATAATTGGAATACACAAACAATTATTATATCTTAAAGCACCATCGATGATTATATTGCTCCAAAACTTAATCTAAATCACAAATTATATTATCTGAGATAATACTAAAATACTAAGATTAAGTCTCCAACATGGAGTAGATCATCGTAATATATAAAAGCGAGATTTAATTTTATCAAACAGAACAGCTAGTATCAAATAATTAAATATTTATACACCTAAGGGAAATGTTTCAGACTTATCTTATGGCCACTTTGGAAAAAGCATATAACTACAATGCAAAGTTTTGCGAAAATATATTTTTGTACAAATCACTACCCAATAAAAATATTTTATAGAATGTTAATTATTCGTTTCACAGTATAGGAATAATATACAGGAAAAATATTTATAAACAACGTCATTAATAAAGCAAACATCTAAATTATTAATTATCATTAAAAATGTATGTTGTAAAATTAACATGCCCGATTTATCAATAAAATTCAAGCCGTACTGAGTAAACGACGCTGTTTTCAATATCCCATTGTGCATGGTTTTTAACCAATCCGTCACTTGCTCGTGGAAATACATAACTAGTAGATTTTCCATCAATTCTCGGGATTTTATAATTTGATTATCCCTCACAGTGAATACAAAAGAGAATAAACATTTTAAATGGATATCGACGGGTTGACTGAATAGGATGCCTTGGAGAAGTCAATGGGAAGATCTTGCTGAGTCTGGGCGTTTCCTTGCGCGTTCCGCTGTGTCCTCATGCAGGAAGAGTCTTCGTGCTTGGAAAGATAGGATTTCAGGGCGAATGCTTTACCGCAACGAGAGCACACATAAGGTTTGGTGTTGGAGTGGGTTTGCTCGTGGGCCCTGACATTTGACTTATCCGCAAATGCCTTGGAGCAAATTCCACACCTGTAAGGTTTTTCTCCTGTAAAAAAAATAATTTATACTAATTATTGTGCTTTTTTATTTTATTAACATTCTGATGGCACAATAATTTAAAACATGAACACATAATACGACTTTTGTCAAAGCGATTTAATAAATCAATGTAATTTATTGCAATTATAATATTAAATAGCCCTGGACATAAGACAAATCTGTATGTTGAGACTAGTCCGATATTTCCACGCTAACAACAACTCACCCCAAGCAATAAATCATGGACACAACACAAGACAAACAACGCCACAACAATAATGCCGAGAGCAAAAACGGCATTTTATAAAAGATTCTACATGTGCTTAGCTCCGAAACTGTACACACACTCAGCACCAACTGAAACACACTCAGCACCAACTGGAAATCGTTCACTTCCAATAAGGTTACACAAATATAGATCACCGTAATTGAAAATTTCGCCAAAAGAACGCAAATGTCCCGGCAAAGCCGAGGACATTTATCAGATGTGTTGTTCCATACTATGTTATGTCCATGTTATTTTTATTCCTGTCGAATCTTTATTTTTCTCGAATTAAATAACACCACAACACCACGAAAAAAACTGGCTACTTTAACACAGACGGCAGTCTAACAAAGTAGCCGGGACAATGCTGCACATATCAGAGGTGGAGTCCACTCCATCCCACACAATAAACTACAAGTATTATACTTAATTGCAATATAATTGTATGTTATGTTTATCATGTTATATTATAATATATTCACCTCTGTTACAACAAAAACATGTATATCAATAAAGTCTAATAATAAATTACCCTATATTGCCATATGCTTATTGTTGAATTTAATTATGGTGACAAACATCACAAGTATGTCCTCAATTAGAAGTCACAAAACAAAAAATGTAATTTTTGACCATCAACAAATTTTATAGTCATACCTCATTTGCTCGAGTGCAACTCTAGATATCATAATATATATCGAATAAATAATAAACCTTATAAGTATTATATATTTATTAATCTCGCTTTAGACATTCGCTTCGCGTTAACCTTTACCATACCGTGATAGAAAATATCCGTACGCAATCATGCTGTCAACTCGTCTTACCGTTAAGTATTTGGAGTTTTTTTTGTTGCATTTTTAATGAAAAAATGCTTTTACGAGCTTAAATTGCATTAAAATAGTTGATAACGTCGTAGCATTCATTGATTCATGTTCAATATAAAATGACATTCCTTCTTATTATCCTTCATTTAATTAGTGAGAAAGATAAATAATTATATTCCTATGTGTGTTGTTATTCTTTTCACGGTGAAACTAATGTTTGATATTTTTCTGTCTTACTGCAAATACTATTTGAATTTAATTGAATTGAAAAATAATTACTTTTACATAATTGGTCATAAAGCGAATTCTACAAATCATTAGTCATTTCTAAGTTAAAATATGAATTTTGTGCTGCGTGTATTTACGGAAATATATAACATTAATTGGGGCGATAGACCTGTGTTACGCCATGGCTAGGGAAGGGTTAAAGAGTACCACAAAATCCGCGTTTTTCGTTAATTGGGCCAGTTTTCGAGATCCGCTTGAATCAACAAAACGTATAAAGTATAGGGAAGAATTGAAGAACTTCGACTGCGCGGTATGGACGGACCACTGAAACTGAAACGGACAGTAAACAAGACAAGTATTGTTTATATAATCGCCTTTATGTTCAGTTACTATAATATAATATATTATTCATATATATATATATATATAGATATATACAAAGTTTCGCCAGCAAAAAAAATAAATATATGTCCTTATAAAACCTAAGATTAATATTAGATCGATAGGAAAATAATTTCGGTTAATGGTAACATCGTCTTCAGTTTTATTATTAATTATGCTTCAAATTAGGCTATTGAATATTAACGTGCTTGTGATCTAGTGGTTACGATATTCGCCTAGTGATCTAGTGGTCGGAGATTCGAGCCTCGTTTCGGGAGGCCATTATTTAGTCCTGTTTTTATAACATAAGCGTTTAGCGTAGTCTTAAAACACAAATAAGAGTAATTATTTGTAAGACTTCAAAATGGGTGGCAACGCAGCAAAAACTCGAGTGACGTGCGTTAATGACAGTTCCAAAAATTTCGTGCAGGGGGCGAGGCCCTTGAAGATGAAGAAGGCGGTCAGTTGAATCAAAACCATGCACGATTCGAGCTTGCACAAAATCGAGAATTCATCAACACTGAAATTTTACACCACAGGAATAAATAATTCTATAATTAAATGGCAAACGTGTAATTCTTGCTTGTGCTTTTTCCAATTAATAAAGTTAAATTTTATTTAAATTTAAAGGTCGAAAATCGCAATTATTTTCCTACCAACTAAAAATATATACGATGTATATTAAACGATGAATATAATTATTTGAGTTTTGGCAGAAATAGGTAGCAAATGCAAATGCTCTTGAACTTTGTATATTTATACTGCGTAGTCTTTGATCAATAAGTGAATTGTTTCTGACAGCTGAATAATATTTGGTCATGCAATAGACCTTTCGCATAAATACACCCCCCTTGTCAAACATCAGTCAGAGCGCGCACAAACTTCTGATGTTAAAATTACTTCGTAGAGTGTTGAATAATAGAGGAGAGTTGAAATATTAAGATTCTAAACTCATATTGTCCATGAAGTGGCTCTAAATCAGTGATGGCGAGCCTATGACCCGCGGGTCAGACACTGATCTTACTTTTAATGTTCAAATATTTTTCTTTCTGATCGTTTAGCTCTTCGCTGAGCTGACTAAGTGATTCCTCCCGGTCCTGGGCCATATTAGGCGCTGTGCTTAGTAGTAACTTTTTAACATCGCCCGTGGTAAGAACCGTTTGCGGGTTGTTGGTACATCAAATTTCCCACTGTCAACGTCAATCCCGCCGAATAGTGTGACAATGCGAATAATCATCAAATATAATATATATTATTTATCAATGGCTTTATTCACCCCTACGGTCAGTTTGTATATAAATATAAATTTAACACTAAGATCATCACCGGACGAACTCTCATCACTAAAATAGCGGGATATTGAATGATTCGTTATAAGTATACTGCAACTTTTAAAGTATAACAAGTGACTTCTGAAACAGCTGTCAAACGGTTCGCCATTTTTAACTAACGGTTTACGCTTTTACCATCGTATTAAGTATCGTACCAAAATTAGTTCACTACTGGAAATACTTTAACTTTTACTTTTACCAACGATCGACCGATCAAAATAATTTACTTTAGTTAACTTTTTACCACTGATCACACGACCGACCCTCAGTGTGTCATCTCTTTTATTTGGCATGACCTACATCGTTGGAGATCTCCTACTCGCCCCCTTCTACACTACCAATGACCTCTACTTTCTGAATATTGTCACCGTCTGTCTCTTCATACAATATTTCTGAAATACGATAGAATATTTTTTCTGCACGTCGATGGCAGTCTTTCGATAATTTTTAGTTCTTTGAGGGTGGAGACGTTCACGCATCTTCCCCATGTCTTAAATGCATCTAGCATTATCATTCTTGCACAGAGACAAGAGAATATGAAAGCCCTCGACCTACGTCTTCACTATCATCCCTTGCTCTACAACCCAGTATGGGTCCTGGCCTCCTCTACATCTCCGAGAATACATCTCTGCCGTTCACTGCACTGGCTGAAATTGCTGATGCCTAGAATGAACCGGTCATTATTTATATATACGAGGACAAGTTAAAATATATCTACATTTTTAATTCTACAAACTTTACAGAAGCCAAGCTCGCCGTGTATGATTTGACGGATAGAACAATGACAGATTTGCAAAGAAGAAGCTACCTTATCGATGATAACTCGCCTACACGCTAGAGCCATCTCTGGAGCATGATGAATCTTGGAGGATTACGGGCGACCTGCTTCCTATTCGTGCGTCACATTCGTCCGGCCACTTTTAAACTTCTCAAACCACAAAAACACACTTTAACGTGATAAAACACCGTATTGTGATAAAAGTCTACGTTGAATTTCACCCCTTTTCACCCCCTCCGACCAGAGAAATCAGATCACTGCTCGTTGTTCCTTCTTGGTGCAAATTTCTAGCGGGGTGGACATGTTTACACTGTAATAGCCGAAAGGAAAACGAACGTGATCGGGATCAAACTTCGCACACGTGACCGCAGTCGTACCATCTCTAAGCGCGCATGCGCAGAAGGCAGTATGACAACCTTGAAGGTGTGTTATTGCTAAAGTGTAGACAATTGTTGACTCCCCCTCATAGTCTTGCATTATTCTCGTTTAGACTATTTGTTGCCATCTCATTTCAGATCTATCTATTTCGGAGGTTGCTTATCATTCGTACGGTGGCCTATCGAAACAGCCTTAATTTTTATAAATTTTGTGACTTTCGGCTCATCAGTTGTACTGGTTGTAACGCTTAGGCCGCTCTATTTTCTGACACCTCTAAAAATTCTCCTGAGGATATTTCTTTCAAATACATCTAGTATCAACGTATCGGTTCATTGTTATTTATTCGAGTCCAGTATATTTGTTTTTCTGGTCATCATTACCGAGCTGTTTTGAAGTCGAAGTAGGAACGACTCATTTTCTTCATCAGTTTGGTTTATACCTGTTAATAGAAATCCTGGGCGTGATAACTTATTAACTGACTCAAAAGAGTAATTTCGAGGGAGAAAACTCAATTGAGTAAGAAACAATTGTAAGATTCTGTAGGTCCCAAAAGCTGCGATGGGTTAGCCATGTTGAAAGAATCCCATATGACAGGACACCAAAGATCGTGATCAAGTGGGATACCCCAGTGGAAGCGACCTAGAGGCAGAGCAGCAGCTTAGGAAGAGGTGGGCTGACTGTGTGGAAGAGCACTGAAGAAGAATGGTTAGAGATAGGAGTCGGTGGAGAGCACTTGTGGAGGATGCCAAATTTCATGCTGCGATGTACTGCCGTGGAAGAAGGAATATTGGTATTTAGCTTATGTGCAAAATCGTATCGTAAAAAAAACGTATATTTCTGAAACGGTTGAAATTTCGCACATACATCTTGAACATTTTCGACCTAAAATATTGTAAGACTGAGTCTGTTACCCATAAGTATGTACCTGTGTGTGTGCGAATGTGCCCCTGCAGCAGCCAGGGTCGCGAGAAGCGCTTGCCGCAGTAGCTGCACTCGCAGGCACGTGTGTGCGTGCGCAGGTGCATGGAGAGCGCGGGCAGCGACACGTAGGGCTTGCCGCAGTGCGCGCACCGTCGCTGGGCGCAGGCCGCGCGGTGCGTCTGCCGGTGGCGCGCGAGGTTGGACGCCGTGCTGTAGCGGCGCCCGCAGTCGGCGCAGGCGCGCAAGCCGCCCGACGCGCCGCCGGCCGCGCCGCCCGCCGTCCCGCCCGCCGCGCCGCGACGCCGGTCGAACAGCTTGTGTTCGTAACGCGGCGCGTCCAGCGACGCGGCCACCTCGGCCAGCTGCGTCAGGTTGAACAGCTCGTCGGAGCACGAAGCCATCTCCCGCATGGTCTGTTCCTCCTAAACCTGAAATGTTTACTGTCATTTCTTTATTTATTTACACATGAATGTTGCCAAAAATCCCAGTTCTCTGGGATCAACCAATGCTGAGCTAGATTATTAAAGAGAGAAACTGCTAATGATGCGTGTGATTTGGAATCCTAGATACCAATCATATAAAAACGGAGTTGAAAACATACAGAAAGACTTCTAAAATGACTTTCCCAAAACAAATATCAACCGGTTCGCTATATTAGTTTTGGTAATCGCTCATACACCCCTTTCTCTTTACTAACTAAATGCAATATTTGAATAAGTCCAAGAACGAACAAATGCTGGATTTTCACCTACAAAGGCACTGTTATTAAACAAATATCAGATATCTCATAGAGGCGAAGCTATTATTTATTATATTTTAATGAAAACATATGGAAGTGTGGGTAATTATAGGGCTTACGACCTGTCTTCAGCTAGCTTAATTGATCACGTTATACAAATATAACGTTCACCATTCTTTACCTATTAATCAATCTCAAAATCTATCAAATGTTTGGAAATTGTATATATGTTATTATGTAGAAACACTTCGAGTACAACTACACTATCGCCATCTATGGACTCAAATTGATATTTATTTCCCTGAAACAGCATAGCAGGGAACATTTATATATATATATATTCCGATGTTCCTACTGTATTGTATTTAGTATGATGTATTAATTTGTACAAGCTGCACATATTTTTATAAATAATTTTATAAAAGCCCATAAGGTCTTAAATATAATATAAATAAATAAATATAATTTATAATGTTTTAAGGGCCAAGAGGGATTTCAAAAGAATGACGCAAGTTATAAATAATTTGAACTCTGAATGATTTCGTATCGAACGTACTAAATTACATAACAATTCCTAAATGTTATTATACTTATACTTTTAAAATTAGCAATATTATCTTTGTGGTTAAAATTCATATTTTTATTTATTATCTTTGTTTTATTAACCACTAAACTGAGTTTAAATACATCTACCGGTTTCGAAAAATACCATTTTCTTCTTCAGGATGTCATAACTAACTAAAACATATATTATTGTTTCTTTACCAGAATCTATTTTTAAAAAAAAAAAAAATTGTACCTAACTTAAATCGTTTACAAATAATACAAATTTACTCGAATAATTTTTAGGAAAAAAATTTAGAATGGGACTCGTAGTTAAATTTAGTTGGTTGTTTATAATTTTTTGATTAGTTTTACACGCTTTATTTATCTCCAACGATTCCAAATTATTTCATTTGTGACCAACACCGTTTATATGCAAAATTGACAATCCCAATTTTTTATCAAAACCATGACCATTTTCTATCAAATGATTAGAAAATTCTGAAAACCCACTATTGTTCAAACATCTCAAATGCTCCCTTACTCTTATATTAAAATTTCTACCCGTTTTGCCAATATAAAATGCAGCACAATCCTTGCAACTAAGTTTATAGACACCAGAGTTGTTAAATTTATCATCTTTGTCTTTAGAATTTATGAGTAAATTTCCTATACTATTATTTGTATAAAATGCCGGTCTAATGTTTCATGGTAGGTGTTTAGATATTTGATTCTGACAAAGAAACAATAATATATGTTTTAGTTAGTTATGATATCCTGAAGAAGAAAATGATATTTTTCGAAACCGGTAGATGTATTTAAACTCAGTTTAGTGGTTAATAAAACAAAGATAATAAATAAAAATATTTTAAATATGAATTAAATATATTAATTATAAAGATATACATATAAAATCAATTTTATCGAAAAATATTGTTGTTGCGCCACCGTGATTCGAACCTGGATCTCTTTCCTAACCGGGTAAGGTGCTTTATCCAACTAAGCTACAGCGACATTATTTTTAGCAACAATTTATTCGAACCTATATGTTACCTTTTTGATATTAATACATTTAATCGTTCCATTATTTGAAAGAGCCATCTACCTTATTTTTACAGAATCTCAAATACCTTTGAGTAAACTGATAGCAGACGCCAGAATTATCAATTCATTTTTATTAAATTTTGGACACATTGATACAACTTTATTATTTAGGAGAACACATTCTTATTGTGAAGTTGTAATTATTCAGAACATAGGTCTGTGATATTTTAAATATGAATTATGAATTATGTCAATTGATGGAACGATTAAATGTATTAATATCAAAAAGGTAACATATATGGTCGAAAATTGTCGCTAAAAATAATGTCGCTGTAGCTTAGTTGGATAAAGCACCTTCCCCGGTTAGGAAAGAGATCCAGATTCGAATCCCGGTGGCGCAACAACAATATTTTTCGATAAAATTAATTTTATATGTATATCTTTCTAATTAATATATTTAATTCATATTTAAAATATCACAGAGCTATGTTCTGAATAATTACAACTTCACAATAAGAATGTGTTCTCCTAAATAAAAAAATAAAAATAAAAAATGTTATTATACTTGATTGAATTGTAAATATTACCAACAAACGGTCTTCAAATTTCAACAACCGGCTCTCACGAATCGGTAGAACACACAAGCGTATCACTGGCACAACTGAACTGAACTGAACTATCGCCGACACAACACGCAGAACGCAAAAAGGAAACTGCTGACTTACTCAAAATCACATTCATAAAAGATTGCACAAATACAGTTGACATAAATTTTTTGCGTAAACTAGCATAATTCTAGAACTGAATGGAGTTGCTCCAATACACGACAGGAATTTGTAAGCTCCGCTAAATTGAAAATTCCTTTATGCTTGGTTATAAACCAAATCTGGCAAATTTGATATTTTTTTATTCTTCTGTATACTCATTCATCGATACCGTTAATGATACATTTAATTACGTCGACGGGTCAGCCACATTTATCAGACATTTTTATTTTATTTTACCTTGCACGCTATCTATCGCGATATGACTTTAGTACATCTAAATTAGATTTTGGCATAATTTTAATATTTTTAGTAAATATATAAACGAACGCAGTAGGTACGTGCCGTCAATAATATTGCGGAGATGCCAAAAACGCGCGCAATGCATTGCTAAGCTATGACCACGTCACTTGAGTATACATGGACCGTGTCACGAGTGAACCTACTCCGCTACGCGCTGCCCCCCTCGGCCATGTCCGTTGGAGGATACTATTGAAATTTTATAAAAATTGACATTAACTCGAACTAAATCAACCTCTGTTCTGAATAATTACAACTTCACAATAAGAATGTGTTCTCCTTAATAACAACTACCTTTTAATTGTATGTTCTCATTATACCTAAGTTTATTTCCGTTTCAAATTCCGTGTTGAAATTACCGATTTGATTGTTATTATCGACTAAATTTGTAAATATTCGAAGGTATTGAATTCAAGAGAAAGCCCTCAACCTTAACCCTCAATCTTGTGTCGGGTATGTGAATTAATGTCTTAATTATTTACTGCATGTAATGCATATACATTTTGTTATTTGCTGTTAATTATATCGGTGTTTATTATATTATTAAATTAAATAATTTACTAATTATTATGGGATATAGTTGGCAATGCAAATAACATTTAGTAATTAACATTTTTTGATGAATATAATTATGTAATGTTGTATTTACGTATGCAAATATATAAATATTAAATAAATAAATATAAAAATCCTGCCATATACAGAATGTAACAGACCTAGTCCACAATGTTTTATGAGTGGATACCTGACTAAATTACGAGTCGAAAATGTTCAAGGAATATGTGCAAATTCTGCACCTTTACGAAAAATATTATAAAACAAATAATAGATATCTCATAGAAACGAAGCTATTTTTTATTATATTTAATGGAAAAATATGGAAGTATGGGTAATTACAGGGTTTACGAACTGTCTACGGCTGGATTAAGTGATCACTTTATACAAATATAACGTTCACCATTCTCACCCATTAATCAATCTCCATATCTATCAAGTTTTTGCAAATTGTATATATGTTACTATGTGGAAACACTTAGAGTACAACTACACTATCGCCCTGTAATTACCCATACTTCTATATCTTTCCATTAAATATAATAAAAAATTGTTTCATCTCTATGAGATATCTATTATTTATTCAATAACACTGCCTTTCAGGCCTATTCTCAAAATTGCAATATTGAAATGAAGGTGATTGTTACACCAACCCTCAAAAATAGTGTTATATTTGAATGAGAGAGAGGGAGAGAGAGTGAGGGAGTGAGGGAGATAAACGTACCATAATCTGTCAAAACTATCTGTCTATTTTTGAGGGTTGGTGTAACAATCACCTTCATTTCAATATTGCAATTTTGAGAATAGGCCTGTTTGTAGGTGATAATCTGGTAATTGCGTGTTCTTGGACATATTCAAATATTGCTAGAAATATTATTGTTCCATTTTATTACAAAATCATGTTAAGCTTTAAGTCAACGTACGTACTTCGACATAAATATTTGCAAAATTATCTGTTATCAATCTGTATCTTTGGGTTTGGTTCTAAATCATCGGAAAAATAATAATTTTGTATTCAATGTGTAATTTTGAATCATTAAAACATTTTAATTAACCGTTTTTTTTTTTTTGAAATACATTGGGCACATATTTCTTGAACATTTTCGACTCGTAGTTTAATCAGGTATCCACCCATACAACATTGTGGACTTGGTCTCTTGTGACCTGTGATATATAATATTGTTATATGGTGTGTATACTCGGAACGCATTCGTTCTCAATGTTACTTAATTTCGTGATATTATACTGATACGTGACTTATAATTTGGTATTTTTGGAGTGCAATCTTGCAAAGGCGTTAGCGCGGAATTACGATCAGTATTGGGGATGACGTCAATGTGGCGCATCCAACGTGCACGTAACGCGCATTCATTTAAAGCACGTCCGTTTCCTATGTCACGTGCAGGATGCTACTGCGAAAAGAATTGTAGTATTACGGATACGGATTCATCCTCAGACTACCAAATATATAGACACGAACAAACGGAAATTCCTTGTTTCAATATTTTCATTTTCGTATCACTCACGTGATCAAACAGCTCCGCGAGTTTTTTTAAAATATATGACTCGATTGGAATGAAAATTTAAACGCTGACAATATAATATGCGTTAATGTAAAAAATACATCTTGTTTACACATATATTCAGTTTTCGAAGAGTAAATACTTTTACTTTTAAAATTATCAATATTATCTTTGTGGTTAAGATTCATATTTTTATTTATTATCTTTGTTTTATTAACTACTAAATTGAGTTTAAATACATCTACCGGTTTCGAAAAATACAATTTTCTTCTTCAGGATGTCATAACATCCTGAAGTTATGAAATTTATCATCTTTGTCTTTAGAATTTATGAGTAAATTTCCTATACTATTATTTGTATAAAATACCGGTCTAATGTTTCGTGGTAGGTGTTTAGATATTTGATTCTGACAAAGAAACAATAATATATGTTTTAGTTAGTTATGATATCCTGAAGAAGAAAATGATATTTTTCGAAACCGGTAGATGTATTTAAACTCAGTTTAGTGGTTAATAAAACAAAGATAATAAATAAAAATATTTTAAATATGAATTAAATATATTAATTATAAAGATATACATATAAAATCAATTTTATCGAAAAATATTGTTGTTGCGCCACCGTGATTCGAACCTGGATCTCTTTCCTAACCGGGTAAGGTGCTTTATCCAACTAAGCTACAGCGACATTATTTTTAGCGACAATTTATTCGAACCTATATGTTACCTTTTTGATATTAATACATTTAATACCGGTCTAATGTTTCGTGGTAGGTGTTTAGATATTTGATTCTGACAAAGAAACAATAATATATGTTTTAGTTAGTTATGACATCCTGAAGAAGAAAATGGTATTTTTCGAAACCGGTAGATGTATTTAAACTCAATTTAGTGGTTAATAAAACAAAGATAATAAATAAAAATAGTAAATACTTTTACCGTTGCATAAATATATCACAAATAATGCGGGTAGAATGCCCCTCATCCCTCAACTAATGTTCCGAATCCCTCTCATATATGTACACTTCATATCACGTCTATTCATTTAATGGTCTGTGGATTCATCACACAATTTATTATGTTTTGAGTGACAGTGCAATATTTCACTGCTATTAGAAACATCCGCATTAACTATAAAATGTCGCAATGAAATAAATTCAAAGGTGTTAATTAAATTTATTACAAAAAAAAAAGATTAAAAAGATTGCACCGCCTTCCCGGTCTCGTGATCATCCTTTTCTGCGAAGTATTTATCTGGACCTTTGATGGAATCTTTTTGTATCATATCAATTTACTACAATTTTTAGTAAGAGAAATTGTGTAAGCGAGATGAAACAAATTGTTTTGGGTTACTTCGCTTTATCTATCTTCCAGAGTTGAAGACACCGCGATATTCGAAACACGTCTCATCCATATACACTCGCCATTAAGCTCGAGTGAAATATAATATTATTTGACACATACGCGATATTTGATATAAATCCTTTTCATTTTGTAATTCTTTGAATGTTTTGAAATAATTTGTATTACAAGATGAGCCAGTATAGTGATTTGTATTAAGGTGTATTTTTTTAGATACGATTATGTAAACATATAAGTTGGTCTATTTTTGTAAAACACTCATCATAACAATGTGTAATTAGAATATGCTTCAAACAATCGGAGAACTAATATTAATATCGAACGCGGTCACAGAAAAACTGACAAGTTATTTAAAATAGTTGTCCTGCGAAAACATGCAAATTGACGGTAAGAATTCCTCTAAAATTCAAACTGAAACTATACAATGACGGAAATCTACGGGAGCTTAAACTGTTTATATTCTATTATGATTGAATTATTAGGCTTAAAGAGATGACGCTTGTGTATTGAATAATGTTTAATTAAGAGCAAATTTTTGATCATGTGCCACCAAACTGTCGTGGTCGTGACGTCACCTGCCGACGTCATGAAATCATGAGAACCTATTAATAAAATAACCTCATTTCTAGGGGACACCTGGCGTATTGGATCCAAAGCTAAGACAGGCTCAGTCAACAACGTTGGCGATTTTTAAAAAAATACACCTCTCAACGATAATACCACGCACAGAAAGTAAACATTTAGCTACTTTTGAAAAGCTTTTAACACACTACGCCTGCATAATTATAAAATAACCGAACACGTGTGTTTCATTTCTTAAACATCCCATATTTATATTGTTTCTGTTTAAAAAATACTGTACTTATATGCTCGCAGTAATAAACCCTAAACATACCATATACATTTGTATGGTATATATTATTTTAGAGGCAATACAGTAATTTACATAAGTTCAAGATCATTCATTTATTCTCCTTTTTCGATAGCTAAATAATGCTGTATAATACTTTAAAGTTTTTCCAAGAAGTAATTTTTTTTTATGAAAATATATAAGATATATTTATTTGGACAATCCATTATGTTTTACTATTAATAAAACGCGCGTTACATATCTCAAACGCGTGTATCGTACTACCTCCGCACATGTTTATTCGATTCGAAAATAGTATTCGTAAATTCAATTAAACCCTCCCCTTCGGAGAACCGAACCTTGGTCTCCTGCGTAAGAAGCGAGCATACTAACGAGACATTATTACACGTAATATGAAAAAATGTCACCACCAATGTGACAGATATCGAAAACATCCATAGATCATGCATAAAATAAAGCGTATTTCATGATTATTTGTCACACCTATAGACATCTCCATCTATGCTTTGACAATAGTAAATTTGACGATCTAACAACCCGCAAAACGATTTTAACCACGGACGTTAGTAAAAAGTTACTAATGATCACACAACCAGCCCTAAGAATGTAGAAATAATAAAGTATACATACAAATTAAAATTAAATTTTACCAAAAATTCTGCATTCTCAACTTCTACTGAATAAACACATTTTACGTTAAATTTTAAAAACATTTTTCTCATGAGCTTGTTCTACAACTTCTAATTAACTTAATAGAGTAAAAAAATCTAAATGTGATTTTAATAAAATTAATATTAATGCATAATTTAATATTATTAAGGAGAACGCATTCTTATTGTGAAGTTGTAATTATTCAGAACATAGGTCTGTGATATTTTAAATACTAATTAAATATATTAATTAGAAAAATATACATATAAAATCAATTTTATCGAAAAATATTGTTGGTGCGCTACCGGGATTCGAACCTGAATCTCTTTCCAAACCGGGGAAGACTTTCAAATAATAGAATGATAGATGTATTAATTTTGAAAAGTGTAACATATAGGTTCGACAATTTGTCGTCAAATATATTGTCGCTGTGGAATAGTTGAATAATGCACCTTTACCGGTTTGGAAAGCGTAACAACAATATTTTTCGATAAAATTGATTTTATATATATATATATATATATATATATATATCTTTCTAATTAATACATTTAATTAGTATTCACAATTTAATAGTTTTTCACAAGTTCCAACTATGTTATAAAATTGCAACATCAAACTAAAAATGAGTTGTCATTGAAAATATTGCGTATTTTTTCGTTCTCATTGAAATTACAGAAATGTGTTTACTATTTTTCAATTGATGACTTAACATAGGCATTATAATAGAAATTGCCTAATATACAAAACATTGTTAACGTTTCATCAATGAGATTAAAAATTCTGAGAATAATAGATTGCTGTTATTACGAACTTGTGTATTGTCAGCGACATTAGACGGTGTCGGCGCAATTTCAAAAATCATGAACATTACGCATTATAATTACTTGCAATTAAACAATACGTTTTACACTTTTTCATATCTTAGTTGATACGTTAAAATGCGCTACTGCTGTTTATTGGACCGTTTGCGTGACTCCCAACGCGGACCTGTTGTACGATTCGCGGAAGAGTTGACACAGCATCCAACCCGGAAAATATCTTGAATGTTTTCAAATGAATAAAAAAAACTCACTTTGCCAAAAGTTTTACGGCGACGTAGTAAATATGAAATAAATATGTTTCCAAATTGATGGCGGCTAGTCGAGGACTGTGACAAATATATAACGACACATCACTTAAAAAAAACTGTATATTACGTAAAAAAAAAAAAAAACATAAGTAGGGTATAACTATAAAAATAAAATGACAAAGTATATTACTGGTTAGTGGAATGATTTTATTATGTAATAACTAACCGAAAATACAATAACACAAAACCAATCTATAAATTGCGAAGTTTTTAAGATTGAGGAAATCATGTTTATTTCAATATTTATAATAAACAGTAAACCGAATTTTAACACACTATAAATAGAGCATTTTGTATTTTAAATAGATTGAAAAGTTAAACACAACGTTACTTTATATAAATTATGAACAATTACTGAAAAAACAGGAGATATACAACCAGAAAGTGATTGGCTATCGCCGATTATTGGCACTACTTATATAGATAGTGTCGACCATCCTGGAAGGTGAGATATTATATATTGCATCTTTCCAGTTTGGAACAATTTCTTCAATTCCCTTTAATCTAATATTGGGCAAAGAATGGCGTATATACCAACGTACATATTCTTAAAAAATTATATAATGACAAATAGTAATAATTTATGTGCATTAAGTGCATTTAAAAATATAAAATATAACGTACAGACAAAATACCATCACGCCGTAGGCAGAGAGGATAGAACGCCACATTACTATGTCTCGCCTCGGCCACTTTCATACATCTCATGCACGCTCTCAGCGTGTTGGAGTTTCTGACAGGGCCGTCCGTCAGTGATTGATTTATCTGGTCATGCCGGATCTTTCGCAGGCGCCCTCTGTTCCTGATCCCCTCAACACTTGCCTCGTATATCTTCTTCACCATCCCCTTCTCGCTCATGACAAAACCACGTCAACAGCTATTTATTTATTGTATTGACTATTCTGTAAGAACCCATCTCAATTTGTTCATTCTTCATTCAATCTTACATATATGTTAAACACACGTATCTAAGCGACCGCATTTCCACCACATTCAGTCTATTATCGTTCATTTTTTGCCAATGCCAGGCTTACTTAGTGTCGGTACCACAACTCATTTATGAACGCTGCTACTCTTGACAAATTATTGTAAGCGATAATTGCATGAAAAATATCACTCACTTTATTTCCCGCAATCACTCTCCATTCGATATTATTCTTAACCTTTACGTGCCTCGTCATAAATTCACATGTTATTATTTTAAAAATACAACAATTGACAGTAAACGTAACGTAAAGTAAATTTACTTAAGGACGTTCCCAAAAAAATCACTTTTCTTACAATCCTTTTGAAACTTTGAATACACATACTTATGAGTGTCTTTTATACGTAGAATTTTTTTTCAATACTCATTAAGAACCATATGCGAACCATATCCCGATCGATGTTGTAGCGCACGTTTAATCGAATAGCAATAGTAATTTTCTTACGATTGTTTTGGAAAACTGAGAATCATTTATTGAAAAAATAACAAATATCTTTCTGTAAAAATAACTAAAACAAGCGGTATTCATTTTGTTATAAAAAATGTTAAAAGTGAGCTACTTTTAAATGTTTTTGACGTTTCCTTTTATAATTTGAATAGTGAGAGATTTTTGAACTTCTGCGCATGTGAGCGGAAGCGAAAAAGTACAGTATTCTATTCATAGTAGTTCATAGTGATTTACATACGGGGGAATCTTCTTGAAGATTGAGTACGACTGCTCTTTGGGAACGTCCTTAAAGGTGTACTTTCATTTAACCTGTTTAAATTTCGAGAAATTCTACGCGAATTATTGATAATATGTTTTGCAAATTTATCGGTTTATAACTATATTAATTTTTAACTTTTTGTTAATTTATCTCAGTTCAGATTTATCTTCATGATCTTGGCTTTAAAATGATAAGAATATATATTTCGTGTATGTAAGAATTTTCCATATAAAGGCAACTTTGTGGAAAACGAATTTGATGGTCGCGATCTTTCTTAAAATGCTTATATTGTCTTAACTATGATAAATAATATAAAGTTTATTAGTTTTTAATTAGTATATAGATCTTAACTGAGTAATAGTTTTTTTTTTTTAAAAGTCTAATTTAATTAATTACTTCTGATATAAATGAATAATAAAAACCCATATTTTCGTAAAAAAACGCGAAAACTGTAATTATTATTGAAACGCCTTAACGAATTGTAAAATATTGGTAATAATTTAAAAAAACATAAAAACTATAATGGAATTTTATATTTGACAATGACCTGATCTAAGTAGTACACTATATTCCTTACATAATTTTCTCCCATTTAGCATATATGGAATAGTTTAGGTGTTGATGCCGTCTCGTGTTTGAGAAATACTAGATAAATCGTTTAACATATCTCACTTATACGCGAGATTTGTTGGTATCTAAATAATGTGCTCCTCGTTTTAGTGGCAAGTGGTTTGAATACGTTTACTAAATGCCGGACCAACGTACAGAGAGTGGCCCCCGCATCCGAGCAAATCCCCCCCCACCGAGTCCGGCTATATTCAGATCGAAGGGGGTTTGTTCTATATTAGGATTCCGTCAACATCTTGACGTCTAGCGGTGGTCGAGTGGTTTTTTGCGGTTCTAGAAAAGTGTTTTTAAAAAATATCGATGGTGTATAAATATACACTTCAAAATATGCGTACCGACAGAAGGAAAAGCGTACTGCATATTTGTACGCAAATAATATACATGCAGGCGTAGTTTATTTCATTTGAACCATCTGTCGGTTAAAATACGATAACGTGTGACCGTAAAATAAAGAAAAATATTCTCAAAATCTCAAAACTAGAATTGAATTGCTATGATGTGATTATAGTTTTTGGCAGTGTTAGAGAGGAAAATATTGTGCGCAGTATGTAATATATAAGACATAAAAATGTTATATGTAGATGTAGGGTATAACATATACATATTTCAGTATTCTAAACAAAACTTGTATAACTTTAAATTTATACATTTTATAACATAAAAATGCGAAACAAAATTTTGCATTTTTGCAGCATTTAACATTTTTGAATTTCGTAGACTTTTTCTTCATCTAGTTTTATTTCATCACACACAATCTTAAACCATACAAATATTATTTTTTTATCTCGATAAGGAAGCATTTATAGATTCAATTTTTATTTTATATCTATATATATATATATTCAAAGTTAGGCACATTTTGTTTAGAACGGATACAAGATAAGGGTGTCCCACCAAGAATGGAACATTTTAATTTGACGCCATGTCTGCTGTTGTGCTTTGACAGTCAAATCATTATGATACTTCGATGGTGGACTGTCTGCCATTATTAAAAATTGATCGCTATTCGACACAACAATACAGTCTTATTGTTAAACATTATTTCAAAAATTGTGAAAGTTTGAAATCAAAATGTTCCAAGTGTGAAGACTGGTTCGATTACTGATGTCAGACCATCGGCACGTGTCCGGTAACAGCCATTTGGCATTGTGCTCAAGAGTGAACATTTCAAGAACCATTTCATGGATGGTATGGACGTCGAAGACGTGCGGTGCCATAATTGGCCGCCTAGATCGTGCAATTTAACGCCTTTCGACTTCTTTCTCCGGAGTTTTATGAAGTCAATGGTTTATGTCACCGCGCAAGCCTTGAAGGAGGAGATCAGACGCTGTATCACTGAAATCCAGCGACAGTTACGTCAAACCGTGGTTGAAAATTTCGCCAAAAGATGTCACGCCAAGTGTCTACTTTATGATTAAATCAAAATTTCGGTATTTTCTTAAAAATACTGTTTCATTTCAAATTTAAACTTTCCTATCTTGTTTGGGACACCTTTATATGAACTAGGAATTTGGACCCAAGTCATTTTTATTTTACACACTTTAGCACTTCTTTTTCTCAAGGGGATAATTATTTTCACGAAACATTGATTAACTTTTATTCCGTTCCGTGACCAATTGGATTGTAAAGATATCTGTAATAATTTGAATCTAACCAATCAAATGTAACAATATTTATAGTTATGCTCCTTATAGGCGCCAATTGACAATGATCGATTTAAATAAACGCATCCGTATGGAACGTGGAATTCAATAAAGTCAGCACTAAATTCACACTACTTCGTTCCAAGCGAACGCACTTTAAACTGTTAATTAATAATATTTATAATATTATGTTAATTATAATAAATGTACAACATAAAATAATTGAATAACAAAAATACCTAAATAAAAGTTATGCCTAATCATATGCACAACAAAAACATTATAAAAAGAAATATACGATACTGAGTGAATAAATGTTGCAATGCAAAATCAAAAAACACGTTAATCCAGCAATAGATATTGTCTTGTCCTCATTATTAATTACTTGTCGTCATCATTAAGGCAATTGGTTATGGCAACTCCAGATAATTTTCAATAAATTTGAAGTGCTATATACCAAAATAAAATATTTCAATTATAAATATGGTAATGCTAGTAATTGAATGTTCTTTTACATAAATTATTTATTTAATATTGGTGCAATACAGTATACACATGTACACTTACATGTGCCTATAATATGCTTATGTAATACTAATATTTTTAATTACTTGATGAATGTGTTTGATGAAATAATTTGTTTTTTTTTTCTAAAACAATATCTCAAAAAAAAAAAAAATAGAAAGTTGTAGATGTATTGTGATAAGTGTGTATTGTGATGTAGTGTGATAGTGATAAATGTATTGTGATGTAGTGTGATAGTTGTAGATGTATTGTGATTGTATTGTGACAACAGAAGAGTAATTTAAAGAAGTTAATATTTACATCCGAATAAGTCGACTTATTATGTTTTATTCTATCCCGAATCGTAAATTAAATTAATTATAATTATGTGATTCCTCAAGATTAAGATATTATTTCATTATTTGGTTTTCTTTTAAAATTGCTAATCTGTCGAGACAATATTAATTTTGTAAAAAAAATGTGTTTTTCAATACAAATACGCAAATAATGTAAATGTAAATCATCGAACAGGAATGCAATAATAATTTCTGAACTTGGGTCGCGATAAAAAGGGACCAGAAAAAATATTGGTCGTCATGTCAAAAACCATAAAAAAATTTGTAGATTTTTTTTATTTATGTTTTAGTATTAGTTGCTTAAAATATCCACATTGAAATTATATTTTTAAATACATTAAATTTCACAGTCACGAATATCTTGGATAAAAATCTAACTAGAGAAGTCTGACAATATGTAGAATGTACGTAGTTGAAATTCGATCTCAGTCTCTTTGTGGAAAATCTATTTACGACGCGGTGAGGATTTAACAAGTTAGGAGCAAATGCAAAGCTAATCGTAGCGTAGAATGGAAATGGAATGGTCGCTTAGGGAGTTCGCGTATTAGTAAAACAAGGGATAATACATTGTGCACGTGACATATGATAGTTGGAGTAAAGGATTTCATTATCAGGTCAACCAGTATTGCAAGTAACCCTGTTAAATGCTTTAATAATATATAAAATGTGAAAATAAACGAGACAACAGTTGACTATCAGAAAAAATCAGGCAACAAGCACTTCTCTGGTGGTACCTCTCAGATCTGAAGAAATCCAAAAAAAGAGGAGTTAACAGTTAACCAAGAGGGTGGCAGTTCACGAAGATCACAACTCTTTATTATTATTAGTTATTAGTGATGGTAAACTGTTACGTGACTGTGATTGTGTCGATGATTGGTAACTAAGATTTAACTGTCGGAGGCTTACTTTCTAGTGTACCGGTCGTTGCTCGAAGAATTACGTTAATCAGTTATCAATCCTCGTTACAATCGAACACGATAATTTTACATTATTTTCAAAATATTAGATAACTTGTTACGACCCCTCTAAGGGCAGTTATTCAAGTAACATATAGAATAAAGAAATGTATAATTTGCGTAACAGGATCCAATAATATTATTTTAAAAATACTAAAATAAATAAATGAAACGAAAAAACAACATTTAAAAAACTTAAAATTCAGTCTATATAATACGGCAAATTCAAATTTAATTAATGGTTATATTTCACTTATGGATTAAGAAAAATGTTTAGTATCCAGTGTTACTTTTAACCTTCCACTAACTTAAGCAATGCTTGTATTCAATATTTCCAAGAATTTGAATTTTGAATGTTATCGAATCTCAGAAAGCATTTTGGTATAAGACTTTTACGTTACAAGTGTATTCAATGCTCACCTACAATATTCCGAGATCAAAGTGACAAGCAGCAATATATCACATTGGACACATTATTGTTGGTCCGTAGGCCACTATCGCAAATAGCATTGAGTAAAAAGCAATTATTGGCTGTGTCGAAGAAAATGTAACAGAGGAAAATTATCGAGGGGAGGAAATTATTAAAATACACATAGTTCATCAATTTTCCAGAATTGTGCTTAAAATTCTTTATTCTCTCTCTGAAATATGCTAAACTTGCATAAAATCTTCATAGTTATGACGTGCTTATTGGTCTAAACTCGCCTAGTGGTCTCGTGGTCGAGGGTTCGAGCCTCGTTCCAGAAGACCAGCAAGTTAGTTAGTTATATTTTCAAAGCACTTAGCTGGTTCGGTGATTTTTCCGGACTGGATGTTTCTGGACGCAATCTTTTCGGATACTGACTATTCCAGACACTGATTTTTCCGGACAAGAATTTTGCGGACACGATCTTTTCGGATACTGACTATTCCAGACACTGATTTTTCCGGGCAAGAATTTTGCGGACACGATCTTTTCGGATACTGACTATTCCAGACACTGATTTTTCTGGACAACAATTTTGCGGACGCTATCTTTTCGGATACTGACTATTCCAGACACTGATTTTTCTGGACAACAATTTTGCGGACGCTATCTTTTCGGATACTGACTATTCCAGACACTGATTTTTCCGGACAAGAATTTTGCGGACACGATCTTTTCGGATACTGACTATTCCAGACACTGATTTTTTCCGGACAAGAATTTTGCGAACACGATCTTTTCGGATACTGACTATTCCAGACACTGATTTTTCTGGACAACAATTTTGCGGACGCTATCTTTTCGGATACTGACTATTCCAGACACTGATTTTTCCGGACAAGAATTTTGCGGACACGATCTTTTCGGATGCTGACTATTCCGGACACTGATTATTCCGAATAAAAATATTATATTTCAAAAGTTCATGTACCCTAACCCAACCTCCGGAATAGTCTGTTAAGTTAAATTATAACATTAAAAATATTTTCTGTCCGGAATAATCAAGTGTCCGCAGAATTCGTGACCGGAAACATCCCGTCCGGAAAAATCCGAGCAACCACTTGGCTTAGTTTGAAAATACTAAATATATTGATGCGACAAGTATTGTATACGCATCTCTATTTAAAAAATATAAATTGATAAGCGCACTGAAGGTTGATGATATATATATATATATATACACAGTTATCATAAACATTATGTGCAAGTAAGGATTTCCACGTGGGAGATAATGATTTAAGCGGGAATAATTCATCTGCCTGGCAGATGCCGTGTGGAAAGGATTCAAAGGGAAAAGAATGATGGAGAATCCCAAACTAAAATGAAAAGTATTAAGAACAGTGAATCAAATTAAATGACAGCCAAATGACACAACACTTGGAAAGTTATTAATTTTTTTACTTCTGTACCATCAATAATCGAGGAAATTAAAATGTTCATCTTGTTTAAATACTCCGGCCGCATCGCAAGGTGCAGGAGAATGCATGGTGAATAGGTTACAGGTAAAGTGGAAATACTGGTCAGGTAAGACATATGTAAGACCAAGTGCTTTAAAATAAAATGTCGCCAAATAATATTGCTATAAATGCTGTGATGAAAAATAATTATATAAGCCAGTCTTATACGAATAAAACATGATATAGGCGCACAAGATGTATAATAAAATTAAATCGCAATATAACAACGATAGTGTTTGTACAATGAAGCATTAAAATACATACTTTATAAAAAAAATCGCTTTTAATTTGAACCACACATTTGAATGTTTTTATTAACAGATGGTTAAATAAACAGATGATTTATTATAAAACATTAGTCGCTTCTCTTATCATGAAAACATCTACATGTATAAAATAAATATTCGAACACAATCTAAAATTATTGAATTGCAATCAAATAAACGGTAATGGAATATTATATGTGTTATGGTTAGTAATTAGTTGACCTGACCAAGATAATATGTTCAGTATTTGTGCAATTTAAAAAGAACTTTTCCAATAAGTAATATTTAAATTTAAAAATGTAACCGACTACAAAATGGGGTTGCTAGTTTGGAGGAGACACGAAAAAGCTTCTTAATTTCGGTGCGGTGACAAACAAATCGTAAATTCAAAGGCGCATTTTATCAGTGTAATCAGAGATCAAAATTAAACAATACTCACCAGTAAAAAGTTTTTCTTATTTTCCTCGGCGAGGGTGGAGATGAATGCGTGCAGAACGAGACAAAATCTTGACTTTATGAAAATGGTAAAAGTTTCCGATGCGAACGGACATCTAAACGAGGACGCGGATAAATTCTCGAGATGGCGCACGATTAGGTATCCGAAAGTGATAAAAACTGCTCGAAACTCACGAGGCAGCCGGCCACCAGGCCGACGTGTCTCAACAGAACCGCTCAGCAAGGGGCGTACCGCCGCACTGACGCGACTAGGCTACCGGCTTCTGCAGTTATACATTGTGTTGATGTTCTGTCCCGTGGTCCGGCACACGCTCGCTCCAGTGCCGCCGGGTGGACCGACCATTCCGTTCCTCCAGTCACAAAGCGATTCAACATTAATCGGATGCCTTGCGCGTGATATATCTTACATATATTATATGATCACTGATCTGCATCAGGCTCTTTTCCGGACGATGGTGACAAAAGCGCGTGATGCGTTTCCATTTTCACAACAAAAATAAATCAAAAAAACATCTCAAACACTTTTAATTTTAAATAAAATAAAACATTTGTACGTAATCAAAATGAGGTTTTACTTAGAACACGTGTGTTTCAACTATTACCCATTTAAACAAATCTTTTTTAAACGTCACAAACCTTACAAAAAAATAACAGTCCCGAATAATCAAAATAGAAAAAATTCATAATTATTTTTTCAAACAACTAAATACGAATCTGTCACATTAATTTTAAATGTGGAACATTGTCAATTCTATATTACGGTAAGTAGGTATTATTTAGATATTCGTAACTTTAAGTAACCTCAAAACATTAGATATTCACCAATGATATAAATGTTTAATCTCTATCGATAAATTAATACAAATAATATACACATGACAACATTTTTTTAGCTATGAGTATTGTGGCATCCCATAAATAATACGGTTTTTTCAATTACATGAACTAAAATTCGGAGGGTAACGGGATAAACTATCTGCATCTAGTAAAATTACTACATGCTATAAACGCAAGTAGTAAAATGTATTCTTAATGCAAGTTTCGAAGAGTGCAGTTAGATTTCAATTTTTTTTTCAAAGCCATAATGGAAATGACACAGGAGCATATTCGCCATATTTTTCTTTATAAGTTTAATAAAGGCGACAACGTAATAGAAAGTGCGTGGAATATTATTGCTGTATACGGGTATCGGACAATAAACGTAATCCAGCGTTAACGTTAGTTCCAGAAATTCCAAGCTAGAAACGATAGTCTAGAACACGAACTTCGTCGTATTGTTTGACGAGGACGTTCTGCAAACCCTAGTGGAACAAAATTCCCTCGTAACTGTTGAGGACCTTGTAGAGAAGCTTGAATTTGGTCATTCAACAATTCATTGATACCTGCGTACCATCGGGTCTAATCGCGTGCAGAGAGTGAATGTATGCTCTTATTTGATCTCACGTCTCGAGAATAAACCTTTTTTGCAAACGATGCCCCACCCACCATATTCACCGGACATTGCCGCCATCTGATTATCATTTATTCCGCAGTTTTCAAAATCATTTGGACGGAAAAAATATGAATTCTGTAAACGAGGTCAGAACAGTACTGAAGGAGTATTTTTCGTTCTTGCTGTCTCCCAGAAAGATGGAAGAGCATTGCATAAAAATAACATGGTAAATCTTAATTTTGAAAAATAATAGAAGTATAAAAAACCGCATTATTTATGGGATAACACAGTGTAACATTGTAATGTGAATATCATTATGAACTGATCATTTTATGTTTCAAATACACTTTTTCTCAATTCGATAGTACGACTATTTGCCATCAAAACCATTAGACAATTTGTGGAATGCTTTTAATATACATATTTATATATTAAATAATATTTTTATATGTTTATACTTCTATTATATCTTACGATTTAAACATTAGCAATTGGGTTTATTATAATGATCTAATATAAACATACTTTTAGATATATCTACTTTTCTCTATACATTACCTAGTTGTGAGTAGTAGTAATTTAATTTTAAAATGATAAAGTTCGAGAAATGAGTTAGTCCCGAATGCGAATATATATATATATATACATATACAAATAAAATCAATTTACGGATAAAATATTTATTTAAAAATCTATATCTCAAAGGTATTCGTAATAAAAGGTGATATTTAATAATAATAATTTAATAATATATGTATCATTAGGAGAACACATTCCTATTGTGAAGTTGTAATTATTCAGAATATAGGTCTGTGATATTTTAAATATGAATTAAATATATTAATTAGAAAGATATACATATAAAATCAATTTTATCGAAAAATATTGTTGTTGCGCCACCGGTATTCGAACCTGGATCTATTTCCTAACCGGGGAAGGTGCATTATCCAACTATGCTACAGCGACAATATTTTTAGCGACAAATTTTCGAACCTATATGTTACCTTTTTGATAATAATACATTTAATCGTTCCATTATTTGTAATATCGTTCCGTATATTTTTCGATAGAATTGATTTTATATGTATATCTATCTAATTCATATTTTAATAGATGTATCAATTTGAAATAGCTGCAACATATAAGTTCGAAAACCTGTCGTAAATTTATTATGCTGACATAAGCTGTATAAGAAGAGTTCCTGGTTGTAATCCCGGTAGCAGCTAAAATATTTTTTAGATAAATGTATATATTTAAAATTGGTGCATTTAATTTGTATTAAAATACACAGAAAAACTACAACTTCATAATAATAATGTGTAAACTAAGATTCTAGATTTTACTTAATGACATTTTTTAAATAATAAAATATTTTTGTGAAGTTGCTTCAAATGGCGTTTCTGCGTCCTCCACTGCGCTACTCGTGGCGTACAGAAATAGAACAACGCGCACGTGGGTCGCGCAGGCCGTGTCGGGGAGGTGGCTGGTGGACACCGCCGTAGTGAAGAGGCGGAGGCTCGCTACTTGTTGAATTTTTTAATTAAGAAACCATGATATATTTACATGCACGGAGATCACTCGCACAATCTTATGATACATGTATGAAATAATGTTAGAATTTCACCTAGCATTTGGTGTGTCATTAATAATGTGTATATTATAGAACCAAAATCATATTATTAGAAGAACACATTCTTATTGTGAAGTTGTAATTATTCAGAAAATAGCTCTGTGATATTTTAAACATTAATTCAATGTTTTGTATGTATTGTTAATTCTAGTGTCTGCTATCGGTTTACTTAAAGGTATTTGAGATTCCGTAAAAACATAGTAGATGATTTTAAAATAATAGAACGATAGCTGTATTAATTTTAAAATAGTGTAACATACAGGTTTGAAAATTTGTCGTCAAAAACAATGTCGCTGTAGCATAGTTGGATAATGCACCATCCCCGATTTGGAAAGAGATCCAGGTTCAAATCCCGGTGGCGCAACAACAATATTTTTCGATAAAATTGATATATCTTCCTAATTTTAATAAGTATTTAAAATCGTTTTAATTTCTAATTTCTTATTGTTTTAGCTTTTATAGCCCGTGTCCAATAAATGAGACACAATTAAATAAATGTCGGTACTATGTAGGTACACTTGGTGAGATTTTGATCTGAAGTAAAATCAGCTCGAGATTAGATTTGATAGCGAGAATCAACATGTCCACACAAACTATACCTAAAAACCTACAAATATTTATTGTTAAAAGTTAAACAAACAGAAAGCAATATATTGCAAGATTGAAGAACCGTAATGATCAATTGACTGACATTTACCAAAAGTGAAGTAGGCGCGAGACTATGAAACACGTTCATGGACACTACAAAAATCGAGAATTGTCTCCGAGGAATCTCATGACATGTTACTTAATATAAAAAATGTAATGGTATTAATAAATATTTCTAACAGTACATTTCGAGTGTTTAAGGTGCGTCTAGAATTTTTAAATAACTTATGTAGTTATCTCGACAGTACTACGAGTTTTATTAAATATTTGTTAACAAATATTAACATGTTTCAATTATATATTTTATTATAGATAATAATAAAAATGTAAATTGTGACTACTCTGAATTGAAACATAATTGAATGTATATATTTCCGAAATAAATCGATATTCTTTGCGCATTGAACGATGGTAGCGAACTATTAATATATTGTTCTGTGACGTCATTTCATATTATGAGAATATTTTAATGATATGTCGCCCGCACTCGATGTGCGTTTTGGTAGAATAAATCTCTTCAAACAGAGTAATGGCGTCGCTAGAGTTTTTTGGGTCAGTTAACAAAAATATGTACTCTTTGAATTGTATTGTGCGGCCAAGGAGGGGGGACCTTTCGTCCAATGATAGAGACTGAAAGACAACGATCAGATATTTACCTGTCTGGTGTGGCAAGGGATGGCCCAATGGTATGATTGAGGTCCGAGGCGGTAATACGCCAAACATTAAACTAAATTATTATTATTTATTCAATGTTTATTATAGGACAACATACGTTGTAAAAGATTTTATATCGGTTATTAATTTATCGAGAGATTTTAACTGTGTAAAATAAAAAATATTGAGTGTTGAGGTGGTGTGACAGTTTCAACAACAAAGTAAACATTCAATAAATTTATTGACAGATGATAAAAGCCTATTGGGAAGACAATCTGGAAAAATTGGTATTCACTGGGAATGCAATATACAAGAACAAAGGGTGAGAGGTTGATCTTCAACAAGATGGACAGATCAAGTCCGAGATATTACATAGCACTAAAACCAATAAGCTAATAACATTTCCGTTAAATTGCGAAGTGTGCGAGAATATTATGAAAAATATGATTAAAAGAGCACGTATTTGTGTCACTACCAGAGGCAAAAACCAAATAATCTATAAATGAAAACTAAATTTAATTAATTAAATTTTCTAGCTATTCAAAAATAACATCAGCCTGAAACATAGTATTCACCCTGTACAATCTTTCCACGAGTTTATATGTGTCATCGATTCTAAAATTAAAGTTCATTCAAATATAATTATAATTGGCTTTAAAAATTATTAATGAATTTGCAATTTGCTCTATCAGCATGGATACAACATACGTATGTATTGTGTAAAATATAGTGCGGATAATGCATTCGCCATAAGCCTTGACTTTCAATTAGGTTAAAACATATAGACCAACTCTATCGTAGGTTACAATAATTCGATAACGGATGCTGCATTGATTTGAAATGTCACAAACTGTATAATTAATATAAAATTTTGATTTCTTAATATATATATTGACATTTTGAACATGATCATATTTATTCTTACTTAAAAGCTAACTAATAAATTGAATAACTATATATTGTGACGTACGCGACATAATGTCAGAGCGTCCACCGGATTCGCCCAAGGTAGAACATGAGATAGTACCATGAACAGAAATGGCTATTATATCTCTCGCCTGCCTTCAACAGTCATTCTCAAGGGAAAATAAATAAAATAAGAGAGAAATTCGCAACATTATAATTCAGAAAAAATATTACACAATTAAAATAAATGATAAAGAACTTTAAAGTTATCAAAATATTTACAAAGAATCGCTTCGTTAAACTACACCTTAAAACACAAAGTATAAATGAAATTAATATCAGAAGCATAAATGGAATTTATTCATCAAGTTTACAGCAAAATAAGTCAACTGTCCTATTTAACAATACCACCGGTTGGTGGAAAAAATGACTAGCGCTTGAGGAGCAATCCTAATGTAATAAAAGTTCATTTTTAGCTGGTCACTGAGTCGAATTCCACTGGACAAGTTGACGTTGTTCACGGCGAGATATTGAAGTAATAGTTTCTCCTTCTATGTGGAGATAATTCCAGCGGATGGATCCAAATCCATGGTCCATGGACTCTTATACGAGCCATCACATAGTTAGACAAAGTGATGAAAATGGCGCCCCCTAGCGTGGAAGTCCATTGTCAGGAAGGGATTTACATTCCTTCCTTTTTAACTATGGAATCATATGTTTGTAATGAACACGTTACAAAAGATACAGACAGTGTTTCTCCTGTTCGTCAACAGAAATGCTTCGAGAAAGATCCTTTCGTGCGGCAGTGTTGCCATTGCTGTGACATGTTAAGAATAGAGAGCATAGTAGGTACTATAAAGTACTGTTAAAATATACAGGGGTATCCAACACAAGGGCTACATTTAAAAAAAGACCAATCTAACCTTCTGAATTCGTAAACACAATTTTGGCGCATCTTTTCGAATCGGCCGCGACCTATGTTATTGACACATTTCCGTATCCAAATTCCCATCCATACATTTCCTCATGCTCGTCTTGTCAGTGTGAATTGTAACCTTGATGTCAGCAGACGTCAATTTGACCAATATTTGTTCGATCTCGACATCGCGATAGCATTCGCGGTGTGAACTTGTCAGCTCCAGTGCACCAACACTGTATTTTGCGATACTGTGTTTTGACCACGTATTGTTTGTTGTTTATTTGTGCCGTGGGTGAAATTGTGATATTGCTGTCTTCAATTGGAAGCGGAGATCTGCTCATCCGCGTGCCATTTATGTGATCTCGGCGGCGACTGTGGGTATTACGGAGGCGTCATATACGAGGTAAGGCGAGCGGTTCTTTTGAATCCCGGATTCCCGTAATTCACTGGTCCTTCGACTAGAACCCCTCACCGACCTCACCCTGTACCAAGGTTTCCCTACTTCCCTCTCACACCTTGCGGTGATTCTGATTTACGACCGGAATTGTGGTATTGCGGGTGGAAACAAATGCATTACCACGGAAGAATTACTTCTTCGCGCGCTAAATTGGAATGATTGAACAAATAGGCGGCTTCCGTATAATCGTATCGCGGGACACATAAATTTAGACAGCCTTGATATACAAATATGAATTGAATATATATTAATTATATAATAATCCAGAAATATCCTTATATGTGTCACACGCAGGGAAATTTGAAAGGAAAATAATAAATGATTATACATTGAACAAGTGTCAAAATCAAATTTGATAGATATTTACGAATGAATGGATATTTTTCGAATAAAATAAAAACAATTATGTACATTTGAAAATTGTAACACTGTAATACTGCTGTACTTACGTAGATTACTGTATCTTTTACCTCCGTATACATTTCTGTTGGGATTTCACACATATCCATCGGTACCTACTAGTGATGAGCTCAAAATCACGAACCGTGAGTCAATCACTGATATATTTGAGTCACGTCCACTATCAGTGATTTAATATCTAGGATTACCGTGATTCATTTTTAATTTTATTTATATTTTGTTGTGAATCGTGATTCGGCGCATGCGCATTTGAGACGAAAATATTCATGAAAAAATTACGTTATAATTCGTGATCAGCACCATCTATTAGATTTTACGCATAAGACCCGAAAAATAAACTCACATTTTTTAAAGCGTTTTTATTCTAGATATATATTAATTAATTATGCTAGAATATGTTTTTTTTATAAATAATATAAATAAATACGTTTAAAATTATATATTTTTTTATTTCGCGCATTGCGATATCGTGCGGCGCGTGCGCATTATTAATGAAACTGTGATCACAGACGCAGTTTTCTATCGCTGATATTATCGAATACCAATCACAATCACACCGGTGAATCAAGAGTAGCATTGTTTCTCATCGCTAGTACCTACAATGAATCGTATAAATTGCATATATCATACTGTAGTTTAAAAAAAAAAAAATTATTCAAAAAGATACAAAAATTAGTTTAATTAATTAACTTTTACAAAAATACAGGCAAGCTGCCAGCCCTGTGATAGTTCGTGAGACTGGAATGGCCGTTGTTAGGTGAGGTGTCTACCTACCTACGGTACATGGCCGGGAGGCCGGTCAGCAGGTATGATAATGTATATACTCACTTATTTTTGTCTCCTCCTCTTTACTTAGGCAGGTAGATATGGGCGTGTGAAAGAGACAGGAGTATCAAATCCAATACGTGATACCATATTATGAAGTGGTATTCTAATTTAGTAGAAATGTTATGATTTAGATTTTTGAACTTTTCATATTAATGATTTTAACTAGTATTTGTATTTTCACTATTCATTTACTGATTAACTGATGACGTACATATCTACATTAATTCAATTTCTTCACACTTGGTGAACATTATAACGTGAGTGCATTTCACAATTTCTACGTTTTTGCTTTTTAGTGGACCTTAAATTAATTTAAATGGTTATATTATAAAATATATATGATGTCACTTCGAAACCAATTTTAAAGCTAAATTAAATGATGTTTAATTAATATATATGCATGTTGTACATGTTTCCAGTAGCGTGCAGTAGGTATAGATTTAGGTTATGCTGTTACCAATGATATTATACAATCATATATAATATATATTGTGCATAAGATTATGAAGTTTCGTTTAACCAACGTCTTTAGACAATTTTAGAATACTATTAATGGTGTTTTTAAAGTTTTGGTTTTAACGTAAAATAGAACCAATACAAAAATCAATATAAAAAATGAATGGACGTTTTTAAGAATACTTTTTATGACTGAATATGATTATTTTATTGTTTGAAAATCCAATTAAAGTTTAACGTAGTAAATAGTTCTGCCAATTGCTTTTTGTTTTTACCAAATCAAAAACAAATTCGTGCACCAAATGCACCTCGGACACAAAGAAAGACCATGAAATCAACACGTTAAAAACAGTAAGACAGTAAAATTCGCGAATTAGTAATAGAGAAAGTAGACACTAATTTGCACGCGGTTGTAAGCCTGTTAAAAACAGCATAAGTAACGACTCCATACAAAACGGATCAACAGAAATAAAAATTCAATTCAGTAAATAACGAATTGTATCACATGAATAATTCACTAGCTTAAAAGTGGACGATAGTAATATGAATAGCTACAATGCGTCAATTGTAACTACTAGCGCTACGGCTGCAGGCTGTGGATTGTCGTGGTAGTTTTTAGAACAAAGCCATTAATGTTTCTACTGGTAGAAGTTCAGATGACGCTAATTGTAATAAATACGTAAATATATATAGATTATTTAATTTGTATTTGTCTCATAAAATTAGTAAATTATTTACAGTGGCGCATCAACAAATTACCTCTACCTACCTCTTCTATTTCCAATAACAAACCGTGCTTCACTTTTTTAATTAATAATAATAATAATAATTTTAATAATAACGTAAGGTATACCTGTCATCACTGCTGGACGTCCTAAAACAGGTTTATCTGTTTGGACGTTCAAAGTAGTGTGGTAAAATCGTTATTTAAACCGTTATTTTAACAGTTATTGTGTCTGTGATTTTGTTCGATTGTAACAATGATTAATAACCGATTAACGTAATTCTTCGGGCAATGACTGGTACACTAGAAAGTAAGTCTCCAACAGTTAAGACACAAACATTCTTATTGTGAAGTTGTAATTGTAAAACAATCTAGATGGCTATCAAATAATGGAACTACAGATGTATTAATTTGAAAAGATATATTGATGTGACATGTATTCCGTGTACGCATCTCTATTAAAAAAATGTGTTTGGCAAAATTGGAAACAAAGCATAAAATTAAGGGAACTATGAAAAGCAACCAAAAAATAGAGCCTTATATTCAAGACTAGATCAAGAGAAGTAGAAAATTAAAAAGTGAATAGGTGTTTTACGATAATTATAAATGCACAAAACTTATTTAGCTGGTAACACTTATCTTGAGACAGATGAAATGTTGTTAAACAAATCTGAAAAAATCATCATTACTATTAATTTAATTATTATTATTCAGCATTAAACATTTCCAGATGTACTAAACTTAATTATTAATATTATGTAAATAGTCGGTACAGTACTTTTATAGGTTATATAGTTGTAAAATCAAAAAAACTATTCGTTTTGAAATTTCCGAACAGATAAATTGTTTATTACCTTCAGAACCAAAATGTTACATATTAATTCAATTCAAAAGGTAATGGAACTTCACGCCGATATGATAGGTATATGATATTTTTTAAATTTTCCTACAAATAAATAGTTTTATATTTATATTCAAATTCATTTTTATTTTCTATATTAGAAGAATAATCATTTTTATATAATACATAATCGAATATAATTTTATTTTTACATTTTTTACTTTTCTTTGAGAGTCGGACTCGTGTATAGATGAAAAATTTTGTATCTGCTAGGTATGTCTGCTATACATATTTTTTGGTTTCAGATAAAAATTTATAGTAATATTTTATTTTTCTGATTGTAAGGGGGAGATTACTGAAGAATTGAGTGCCTAAATAAGTAAAGTGGTTTTGAGTTGCAGTATATTTAACTTTTGGAATGTCGATTGTATCTCTAAATCTCGTAGATCGGAAATCGCTTTTAATATTTAGTTTGTTTGTAATTTAAAAAATTTGGATTATTGTTTTTTTTTTGTATGTTTCTATTATTTTTGGTACTCTGAATTATGTATAGAGTTAGGCACTTGGATAGTCATGTGACATATTTTAGAAATTGGATAAAAATAATAATTATTATTTGTTCCCAACAATTTTCCTCTTATTCTTTCATCAACGTCGGTCCTGCATAGTTTTTTTATTATAATTTTTTTTATTGTACTACTTACATACTTACTGATGAGATACGATTCATTTTTAAAAATGTACCAACCCTGTTAATGATTAGATCCAGAATACGTCCGTTTATTAATAATGTTAAGTTGTTAAGTGGGTACCAACACGCAATAATTTAGGGAATTACACCCCCGGGATGATCAAAGGGAAGCAATATTTAAATGTGATGCTCCAAGTTAACATCGACCGTGCATGTCGCTATTTATTTATCAGAGAATAACAGGTATCTTGGTAAGTTGCCAATACTCGGTGCCAAGTCAGTGGTCTACAGCAGAGTTCACCGCCGGTCCAAAATGTCCATATTGAAGCGATATACAATAACCTTGAGCTAAAGTTGAAGCGTCTTCCTGTCACGTGACATTAAATCACCTTCAAAGTATTTTACTTTCGAATACATACTTTAAATTACTTTGTATTTTATATATACCTACTGTCGTATCATTTTTCAGTAAACTGAGCATCTTGTCATCTCATCTATGTCTCATGATAATATCGCGTCGCACTGTATGGTTTCTTTCCTCATCTATGGTAGCCCTGTCAAATGTGACGTATGCATGTTTTGTTCTTATTTTTCAAAAATGTCTTTAAGTGGATATAGTTAATATGTAAGAACACCGTTTGTACAATTCCAGTGAGAGCAATACAGAATGCACTAACAGTACATAATATATTTTTCTCGGGTTCGTTGGTCTTCTGTCGGCAGATGTAATACTTTGCCCTACCTACGATGTGATGTACACTTACTGTTTTATAAAAAAAATTACAATAAACTTGAAAAATATGTGCCGGTTATTATGATCAAATTGGTTCTTGGATGTTTTGATTTTACTATCCGGTAATACTAATGTCACAATATACACAGTGATGTAGATACATTTTCAACACATTAATTTTTCAACAATTTAAATCAACTACACAAATACAATATCAAACATGTTTAGTTTAAGCTTTCCACGGCCACTGGCGTATGGAACTTGTATCTCTTCTAGGTTAGATAGGTTAGTCTAGGTTAGTCAGGTAATTATATATAAGTATTCTATGTAATACTATTAGATGTCATAAATAAAACTAACAAACTATACAGGTATATAAACGATTATACCTAAGTGTTATGTTAAATGCTGTGTTATGGTGATTGTATCCAATACGTATCCGTATTGGAATTTCATGTTTTAAAGGCAACGCCACAAATAATAATCCTTTAATAAAAATTTAATTAGTTAGATTTGACCTTTCAGCTTGGTGTTATGGAAAATTTATTTTCTCATGCATTACATTTTGTATTTATTGGTAAAAAAAATGAAATATGCCAAAAATAAATATTGAAACGGTCAGGACATCTCGCGATGAAACTCGCCGGAGTCTGGAGAATATTGGTGATCAAGGACATGGTATATTTTCCTGAGAAAATGCAGCGACGGACGGATTTAAACGCATTCCCCGACGGACATTTCTCAATGATGATGCATTCAACACTGCACAAAGCTTAACTGTAGCCCGACAGTCTCAAAACTAAGTTAAATATCTGAATACTTTTCATTGCACATTGCGCACTGCTGCATTGCACATTTTATCAGAAGTTCATCAATCCGCAAAGATGTTTTGACACGAGAAACGTGAGATTCAAAGTTCAACGATACCGTGTCGGAGTGTGCAAGTTCAAATATATATTTATTAAAATAATAAGGTACAAAAACCTCCAGCGCTGACGTCATCGGATTGAAAAACGCATCAGATCGCAGAAACTAGCTTATTAAATGCCGTAGCCTTGTACATGCACTTTTAATGGTTTATTAACCCGATAAATCAATCTCATAAATTGCAATTAAGTTGATAAATCATGTTATATTAGAGTGAAGTTGCGATTCTTCTGAAAATATCGTTTCTTGATAATAAAAGTATATATGTCACACAGTGCAAATTTGATAAGATTAACAAGATTGATATAGCTCGTCTCAGAGAGCATTCTCTCAGCAATTAAATGGTCCCGTGTTCAGAGTTGCCACTGGGAAAAAAAAGAACAAATCTTTTTAGAGAAAGATCCTTCCTTTTTTGCTAAATTGATTAAACTATAACTAATTTGTTTATTTACAATCGCGATTTCCATTTTTTAGCATAATTAAATTCAAGAATAAACAAATAACTTAATTAACCTAATGATCAAATAAAACACAACGTAGTTTAACGTCACACTATACATTGATTAAAAATTTAAATTAAAACGTTTTCTATGCTTTCTGCATCATCTTCAGTAATAAACTAATACTTAAAACTAGAATATATATATCGATATGCACGTATTTATTTATATCTATATTTTATGGACTAAATGGTGACGGGAGGGAGGGTGATACGAGATCATGGTCGGAGAAGGAGGGGAGGGGTTTCAGTGAAAAGTGAAAGTGGTTGTGGGCAGGTTTAATATGGACAGGAGGGGAGATGTAATTGAGGATGTTTGTATGTTAAGAACATTATTATTGTTCATATTAATCTCTTTATTTTCTATAATGTTTAATTTTTTCTCCTTTTTTCATATATGTAGTACTTTTACGTTGTCATGGGCGTAACGATGACCCTCTTTAAAATAATTTAATTAGGAAAAATAAGAATATATTATAAGTAGTTAGTTTTAGAAATCAATTTTTAAAAATACTAATTACTTTTATGTAGGTATATATTATTAACATACTATGGTAATAAATTAGACATTTTTTAAATTAAATAGATTCTAATCTAATATTTCGGTTGATTCATGTTTTATCAAAATGTATTAAATTTTAATTACATATTTTTGTTGTAACGAACAGTTATGTACAGAGTTGAGACTTGTTGCGTAAAGTACAATACGTAAAGCGAGTTGAGTGCGAAGCGAGCTATGATTCTATTTAGTGCCCAGAGTAGTATTACGTAACTCATCTTTACCGACAAATCTCTGAAACGAGAGAAAAATTGAATAAATGTAGCTCTCAATCAATGAAATCATTATAAATGACTCAGATCATATATAATGTTGGAAGAATTATAGATGATTATAAAAAGTGTTTTGCTAAAATAACCCTTTTTTTCAGTTTTAATACATAAATGTAAGAGTGACTAAAAATGTCTGCGAAACGAAGTAATTAAAGTTTTATTTACAAAAAGGTTACTTATTTTAAAAAATATGTTAAATTTGAATTAAATATATTAATTAGAAAGATATACATATAAAATCAATTATAACGAAAAATATTGTTGTTGCGCCGCTGGGATTCGAACCTGGATCTCTTTCCAAACCGGGGAAGGTGTATTATCCAACTATGCTACAGCGAAAATATTTTTAGCCACAAATTTTCGAGCATATGTTATATTTTTGATATTAATACATATAATCGTTCCATTATTTGATAGAGCTATCTACCTTATTTTACGGAATCTCAAATACCTTTGAGTAATCTAATAGCAGACACCAGAATTATCAATTCATTTTTATTAAATTTTGGAAACATCGATACAACTTTATTATTTAGGAGAACACATTCTTATTGTGAAGTTGTAATTATTCAGAACAGACGGTCTGTGATATTTTAAATATGAACTAAATATGTTAAATAGAAAGATATACATATAAAATCAATTTTATCGAAAAATATTGTTGTTACACCGCTGGGATTCGAATCTAGATCTCTTTCCAATCTCTTTTATATGTATATCTTTATAATTAATATATTTAATTCATATTTAAAATATCATAGACCGTCTGTTCTGAATAATTACAACTTCACAATAAGAATGTGTTCTAACAAATTAAAAATATGTGTTATATTTTGGTAAATAAGAATAACGTAAACAAAATAAATTATTGAGAAAAGTGGTCGATACTACAAATAAATTTTACGTAGAACTGAATACAAATAATGGTATCCGCTGCATTTTTTCTAAATTTATATTGTTATTATTTTTGTAACATTCTATCATTCACAAGTTGTTAACGTTTTCCAATAAAGAAACATAATATGATTATCTCCCTTATTTCTAACATAGGTAAAGTTTTTCAGAAAATTGTAAAATAGCAAATAGTAGAATTTCTATAAAATAATACGGTGTTACATAATAATTAGTTCGGTTTCAGAAAATCACTTAGTGCAGAAGATGCAATAGCCAGTGTATAACTTCAACCATATACGAGACACTAGACAAAGAGAAAAAATGTGCGGGAATATTCACATGGGACCTCAAGAAGGCGTTCGACAGTATTTCACATTGAAAATTAAAAGATAACGTTATATTGTGGATTAGAAACTATTTAAAAAATCGCTCCAAACTCGTAAAAATTAATAATACCCCCCAAGGGACCGTATTAGGACTAGTGCTGTTTATTATATACGTAAACGACATTTTTTTTCAATCATCATTTCAGTGTCAAATTTTCAATTCATTCATTTCACGGTCAAATTTTCAATTCATTCATTTCACGGTCAAATTTTACATCATGTGCTGACGACACGGTCCTAATGATAAGTGAAATTAATCGAAGAAGTGTAACATTAAAGGACACCGAAGATATAAACATAATTGAGAACATTTTCGATATTAATTTAATATCATTAAATAGTGAAAAAACCATAGATATTCAGTTTGCAATAAAATCAAACGATTATCTGAAAAAATTCAACATCGTAATTTATGAAAAATACACAAAATACAACTCGCAATCAAAATTATTGTCCGCGTAATATTCCGTAGCTCTGATTAACGTTACTTGGCACATAAAATTAATAATGGATTTCACAAAGCCATCATTCCATTGACAATAAGATATAATACGAAGGCGCGTTTTTTAAGGAAGTACCGTTGCCGGATATTCCCAGTGTAGCGCTGCGGTTGCGATTTTGCACATACGCAATGGTTTCCTTCATTCGTTGACTCACCACATGCAACGTTAGAGACATTCACATAGTGTGGCCATCTTGCAGTGAGTGGTTGAAATGTTCAAGACAATAGATCAGCCCGCCGACAGTGAGATACGGTACGTTGTTCGTTTCTTGAATGCGCGAAACATGAAACTAGCTGAGTGTGTTCATCGCCAAGTGATTTACATATTTTCCTGCATCTTAAGTGGTTCCTTGGTGGCAAGCGTTTTGAAGACGATGAACTCAAAGACGGAGTGCAGACATGGTTTTCATCTCAGGCGACGTCGTTCTATAACGAAGGTATACAAAAATTTATACCCCGTTATGATAAGTGCCTCAATAATGGTGACGACTATGTTGAAAAGTAGCGTCCAAAGAAAGTAAAGTGTTGTAAAAATTATGTTGTTTCTTTAAAAAACGCGTCTCGTATTTAAAAATCTATCGAATACATTAAATTCGTTTAATTCTTTTAAATCAAGCCAGAATTGAAATTTCAAACCATGTTCTACCCTCACAATCACAACTCATCCTAACGAATCGATGTTAGTAACTAGAGTAGATAAAGCGGGGCGGTAAATCAGCTCAAGGTCTACTAGTTTGGAATGACGTAAGAGTTTTTGTTTCGCATTTTCGTTACCGGTCTTGACAAATTTAAGAAGTGTCACATTAATATTAGTAATGATTAAATCGTTATTTAAACAGTTATTGTGACCAGTGGCGTGCACTAGACATGGACTTAGGTTATGTTGCCAATATTGATGCTGTAAAAGTACAATTAGCTATATTGTCACTAGAAGTTGCATTGATATAAAATAAATACTCTATAAGAAGTATGTTTATGTGAAAGTATACTTGTGTGAGTTAATTTCCGTTTTTTGAAAAATATTAAAATTATTTATATTATTCTTGGGAAATTCTTCAAGTTTTTAAGTGAAAGGCTTAAAATATTATATTATCTGAAATAATACAATATTTAAAGTTTATTGGAACACATGCATTCAAGTCTGTAACACTTCTGTTTAAGCATAGACGTGTATTCAGAGCAACGCGGGGCGCGAATGTCGCGAGTGTTTCCTTTGATTTGTATACGTTTTGGGGCAGAATTTACATACGCAGCTTTATTTTTAATCTCTAAATTCTTATATTTTTACCGGCATTTTATATAAATAATAGTATAGGAAATTTACTCATAAATTCTAAAGACAAAGATGATAAATTTAACAATTATGGTATCTATAAACTTAGTTGCAAGAATTGAGCTGCATTTTATATTGTTAAAACGGGTAGAAATTTTAATACAAGAGTAAGGGAGCATTTGAGATGTTTGAAAAATAGTGGGTTTTCAGAATTTTCTAATCATTTGATAGAAAATGGTCATGGTTTTGATAAAAAATTGGGATTGTCAATTTTGCATATAAACGGTGTTGGTCACAAATGAAATAATTTGGAATCGTTGGAGATAAATAAAGCGTGTAAAACTAATCAAAAAATTATAATCAACCAACTAAATTTAACTACGAGTCCCATTCTAAAATTTTTTCCTAAAAATTATTCGAGTAAATTTGTATTAAGTATTGATTTGATTTTGATACTAAAAAATTATTTATTTTAAAAAAAAATAGATTTTAAAAATAGATTCTGGCAAAGAAACAATAATATATGTCGAAGTCTGACATCCTGAAGAAGAAAATGGTATTTTTCGAAACCGGTAGATGTATTTAAACTTAATTTAGTGGTTAATAAAACAAAGATAATAAATAAATATATAATAATCAAAATTCTTCCACTATATAATTCTAATTAAAACTTTAACATGTGAATTCTGAATTATTTGCGCGTGGACCTTCATAATATTTCAAATAAATATGTAATTTTGATTTATTTTGCAGAAAACATTTTGATTATATGGAGTGCACGCCCCTGATTGTGGACTCGCTGTGTTCGATTGTAATGTTAGTAGCTAATTATTCGAGCTATGATTGGTGCACTAGAAAGTAAACCTCCAATAGTTACCAATCATTGTCGCAATAACACCCACTTAACGGTTTACCATCACTAATTGATATGCCTTAGTATTTCCATCAGATGCATATTATAAATAAACTTTTCATTCGAACTTCCCTCAAATACATTTTTAAAGTTATTAATATAATATAAATACAAGCAAATCTCACACCTGGGTGCTCAGATAAGAAAGGCTCGATTTTTGGTATAAAGCTTAATACGGTTTCAGTCTTTGTTTAGAAATCGGTTTTACTTTCGCGAGTCGAGTCTAATTTCCACTCTTTAGTGGTTTTGCGCAGGAGTGGCAAAGGAAGTCCCCTTCATTCCTCCGCTCCCCGGTGCCAGCGACACCGACCATCTCCCTTGCGTAACTCAAGATACGAACTCTGAAGAGTCGCGCTGTTGTCGAATTCGCGGAAACGAAATTAGTCAGCATTATTATATTGAAAAATTAAGAAGCACTTGAGATGTCTAAATAGCAATAACTATTCTGAATTCGAATCATCTTTTAGAAACAAACTTTTGACATTAACAAGTGTTTAGAAATTTTACATACAAATACTAAATATTTTTATTTATTATCTTTGTTTTATTAACCACTAAAATGAGTTTAAATACATCTACCAAAATACAAAATACCATTTTCTTCTTCAGTTATGACATCCTGAAGAATAAAATGGTATTTTTCGAAACCGGTAGATGTATTTAACCTCATTTTAGTGGTTAATAAAACAAAGATAATAAATAAAAATATGAATCTTAACCACAAAGATAATATTGCTGATTTTAAAAGTATAAATACTAAATAAATTACAGCTAGATAAATTTGAAATTTTAGAAATAAGAAAAAGTGCTAATAGATAATTAAATATTATAAATAACCAAATACTTTTTGTAAATAGTCACCTTTTAAATTTGCTTTCACAGCAGTTCCTAACCCACCACGTATAATTTTATAGTTTTTATTTTTATACATTCTTGCATTTTTTTATGCATAATTTTAGTATATATACATTATTTCCTGAAAGAGATACAATAGGTATCAATAAATACGGGTTTTAAACAAAGTGTTTTTCTTATTACCTATTTAAATGATATTTAACGTGGATGTAAACCAACTACCGTATTAATTTTGTGAAAAATTTCCCAGGTACAAATTAGAGAAAAATCCCGATTCATTTTTTGCGAGTTGTGCCACTCGCGTATCGATTCCAATCAACAAATAAACCCTTGACTTTAACACTTTAAAAAAGTTATTTGTGAACTGCGATGGAACCAGTTTTTTAGGTGATGCGTCTTCAACCTACATCACTACTTCTTGACTTTTTCTCTGTATTATAACTTAAATTACTTCATATTTCTCGCTTCTTACAACATACCCAAATATTCAAGTTTTCTCTTCTCGATAGAGCTTCCAAATTTCATCGTTCCGTACTTTGTCCACGCAAAAAACCTTTCGAAACCTATATATATATATTGTGATTGCTTAGGTTTGACAAATATAAAAAAAATTATATAAAAATAATTTAATTTTAGTTCAATTTACACCAAGGACTGCTTCTCCCGAAACCAGACGTGATACATCTCAAAAAATTGTGTGTAGTACAAATAGTACAAAGTGAAAATAAATATTATATATATTTTTTTAAATATTCATTTTATTTATGACATATTTTCACGTTGACAACAGATTTTGTTTTGTATTGATCTGCGATACGAATAAATGGTCGGACAGGCTTAAAGAAATTATATATGTACGATACATATTAGAATTTACGATTTAATTTTATATGAGAATAAATATATATCGGGTGGTGTGGTAGTAGTTTTCGCCTCTGATTCAACTTTCTTGGATACTTTTCTATATTGATGGAAAATAAAGCAATAAATAATTGTTATATCTCACAAATTAGGATGCACTGAATTTAGACTTTGAATAGTCAAAATTTAATATTATCTTGAGTTAGTATGAGACAGTTGATATGAACACATGACAATGTCGTCTATGAATACAAAAGAGAAAAATGCACAACTGGCGTTATTAATTATGCAAGAAATTTAGTTCACCTTTTGCATTCTATTTTATCTAAATCGGGCCACAAAAAGCGAAACGTTTAGCTGTTGCGCTTCCGATCACACAGTCGGACGAACGCGCAATCAGCGTGAGCGATGAACCACGTAACGCGGAATGCAGCGTGTACTGTAATCACTTAATCAGGCCTATTCTCAAAATTGCAATATTGAAATGAAGGTGATTGTTACACCAACCCTCAAAAATAGACAGTACGTAAATTAGCGTCCGTGTTATATTTGAATGAGAGAGGGGGAGAGAGAGTGAGGGAGATTAACGTTCCATAATCTGTCAAAACATAAAAATGGCAACAGGATTGGCCGTGATTCTTCACTACGACGCTGCGGATGAGGAAATCAATAGGTAATTTATGAACAAACCTTTTTCTGTGAACTTTGAATACTGTATTAGTACTTATTTTAACCAAAAACTTATATTTTTAGTCGAAACTCGAGAATGGAAAGACGTCGTTTGCGTGATTTGTGCAACCCGATAGAAATTCCAAATGGGCAATTTTTACAACTATACCGCCTTGATAAGGTACAACTATATCGCACAAATCACGCAAACGACGTCTTTCCATTCTCGAGTTTCGACTAAAAATATAAGTTTTTGGTTAAAATAAGTACTAATACAGTATTCAAAGTTCACAGAAAAAGGTTTGTTCATAAATTACCTATTGATTTCCTCATCCGCAGCGTCGTAGTGAAGAATCACGGCCAATCCTGTTGCCATTTTTATGTTTTGACAGATTATGGTACGTTTATCTCCCTCACTCTCTCTCATTCAAATATAACACGGACGTTAATTTACATACTGTCTAGTTTTGAGGGTTGGTGTAACAATCACCTTCATTTCAATGTTGCAATTTTGAGAATAGGCCTGAATTTGTCGGTTTTCGACTGTTATAAAAATCATGTCGGACTATGAAGCGCCGCACGGAGGCGTGCAGCATGGATGGACGTAAGTTGCAAGCGTGAAGCATGGAACTCGAATACCACGCAGAGCCGGTGGATGGATACAGTTGGCGGTACGGCAGTATTTATAGTCCCACCGCGGCTTGGCAGGCAGCCAAATTGAAAACGTCAAAGAACCAACACTTGTCGATTCACCGCGACATGACGAGACCCGGCGCACAAGCTACAGAGGTGTTAAGACAAACAGCCAAGATCTCCGAGCGTCTGGACCCTGATTGCAGAAAACAATAACACTACCATGGGACTATTCTCTCACTTCACAGACAATTATTACTTACTGGCAGATAAGCGATCGGTTATCGCCGATATATTTCTAGTAAGATAAAACAAAATATTAGTAAAATGATACATATATATATATATGATTATCGTTAAAATGTTATTAAAAATGGAAACGAAGGATGAAAGGTGAAAAAAAAAACTTTAAATCTCAAATGATATTTTGTGCAAAACCGTTTTGAACTGCAATAACAACATATTGATAAAATATCACAAATTAAACACGCTTGGTTCTAATTCTTTAATTAATTTTCTATTATCAATTTGTTAAATATTATTCACATTATATAAAGTGATTACTTAAGCCAGCCGAAGACAGGTGGTTAGCCCTGTTCTTCCAGTACCCCATACTTCCATATATTTTCCTGTACCCCATACTTCCGTATATTTTCCATTAAAATATAATAAAAAAGCAGCTTTGTCTCTACGAGGTATCTGATATTTGTTTGATAATATTGTTGTAGTTTTGCTGAAATTCACCACGAATTCGTAAATAATATTACATTGAATATCATTATATAATTTAGATGTTAAATTTTAAGCAGCTGTTACTTTGTTATTTTAAATTGATGAAGAACATATGTTTTTATTAAACAACGTATGAACATCTAATTGCATCAAACTGAGGTCATTTTTAGATTAAATATTCATTAATTGTTACTAAATTTATTATTTTATATTCTTTACTCTAATGTATCATGATGTAGCGATTGTATGACGCGCGCAAGTTGGCAAGAATGGCAGCATGGAATGGATAAAAGAGCGTCGCGCTTGGGTGAGCGCTCTCTCTCTCTCTCTCCGGAATCGTAAATCACATCACATCACATCTCTTATATTGTATCCATAATTGTGAGGATCTGTAATAAAGTGTATTGTTGTACATGTAGTTCTCGACTACCTGAATTCTCGCACACAAGAAGAAATCAGTGTTTGCAGCGGTAATAGTCGGGTTACGGCTATAACATTTACAATAACTTATTTTGTTTTAAGAAATGTATTTATTAATACTATATAAATTGTATATTTCCCTTACGTATATTATTATTAATCATTGTATAAATATTGTAATTTTTCAATCGGAATATTTGTCAGAATCCAGGAATTTCTTTAAATTTTCACTTTGATGATTTCGAAAAAAGATCAATTCCCTTAGTCCAAACAACATTGGAAAAATGTTAAATTAGGATAAGAAGCTTCAATAATTTTTTCTTGTAAATAATGTTTATTTTATTGGTTTGTTTTTCGAATTGGCAACACTTTTTCTAGCGACAGCCAATTTCACCATGAATAGACTTACGCCAGAACAACGCTTGTAAATTGTGCAATTTTATTTAGAAAATTGTGGTTTAGTTCACGAAACTTACTGTGCGCTATGTCCACTTTACGGTCAACATAATCGTCCATCCGAGCAAGTAATTCGAATAATTATGAATCGTTTTCGCACCACGCATACTTTAATTAATAATACGCATCCGCAGAGATGTCGTACAGTGCTCACCGAAGAAGCTGTTGCTGCTGTGGAGTGTAGTATTGAGGAGGATCCGAATGAATCAATTTGCCATCATAAGCCCTATAGATCCATGATTACTGACTTTTTCGTTCCCCAATTGAATGGCATTAATGTGGAAGAGCTGCGGCTGCAACAAGACGGCGCAACATGCCGCACAGCACGCGCCACTATCAATGTATTAAAGGAAACATTCGATGAGTGCACAATTTCGCGTAATGTATGTAGTTTATTATTATTATATAAATATTTAAAATATTGCGTCAAAAATGCTAATATATCAATAATCTAATTGAGTCGCTGACTTTCAATACCCGCTATAACACATGTTCATAATATCGAGAAAATCAAACAAAACCACCACACTATTTCCAGGCATTATTTCTTTTATATAAAATGTATTGCATCTTAGAGTTATGTATTTACGTTAATAACTGTATTAATTTGAACCCAAATATGTATTACAGTATAATAAAAAAAACATGGCAAGTTTTGAAAGACATTTCGCGTTATATCGGGTTTTGATCAGGTGGTTTGGTCATATGGAACGGATGAATGAGGAGAGAATGGTACGAAAGATATATGACGTAAGTGTTGATGGCACCAGAAATAGAGGACGTCCGCGGAAGACTTGGCACGACCAGGTAAACCAGTTAATGGAGGATGGTTCTGTTAGAAGCCTCAACAATCGGTGAGCTTGTATGAGAAGATGTATGAATGTGGATGAGGCGAGAATTGTGTGTCAGGACAAAAAAGTGTGGCGCTCTATCCTCTCTGCCTACCCCCGCGGGGAAACGGCGTGATGGTAAGTAAGTAAGTAACATTATACTTATTATTGCTAGCTAACAAAGCGAATTTTTAAAATGATACATATATTTTTAAATAAATTCCGAATCCAATGATATATACATAACTAAAATTTAGGAGAACACATTCTTATTGTGAAGTTATAATTATATTATTCACAGAGCTATGTTCTGAATAATTACAACTTGAACAATAATAAAGTTGTATCAATGTGTCCAAAATTTAATAAAAATGAATTGATAATTCTGACGTCTGCTATCAGTTTACTCAAAGGTATTTGAGATTCTGTAAAAATAAGGTAGATGGCTCTTTCAAATAATGGAACGATTAAATGTATTAATATCAAAAAGGTAACATATAGGTTCGAAAATTGTCGCTAAAAATATTGTCGCTGTAGCATAGTTGGATAATGCACCTTCCCCGGTTAGGAAAGAGATCGGTGGCGCAACAGCAATATTTTTCGATAAAATTGATTTTATATGTACATCTTTCTAATTAATATATTTAATTCATATTTAAAACTAAAATTTGTTAAAAAAAAGGTGTTATTGTTGAATTTAAAATTCGCCGACACAATTAACTGACTATAACATTAAGCAATGTTTGCGTATGAAGTTCATTATGGTGAGTGGAGACAGCAGTAAAATCGTCTTCGACGCTTAAATATCACAAGAACTGGAGACATTTATAAGGTATGTACATAAATGTCGCTTAAAAATTCCCGTTTAAAATTCACTTCGGCATCCGGCTATCAAATCAGTTCTGGGGATAATTACACAAACCATTCTGGTTCTGGCGCAACACGACGCTGGGTCGTGAATAACAAACCACCGAGGTTGGATTATAAATATTCCATATGCATATGGGGGCAAATAAGAGTATGTGCACAGCTCTTCGAGAATCGGGTATACATCCGTCGTGTGGCTGAAGGCGCGGGACCGGACTGGACATTTTTACGGAATTTTGCCTATTTCATATTTTATGCTGAACACGGCCTTTTTTGGTCCAGGCTAGATCTCAATCCATTTTTAATGTATTAACGTTATATTTTGCACCTACCGGTCACGAGATATTATTTTAAGTTGACATTTGGCAAATGGCAACATTGTACCGCGGGAAGAAATTTTTCTATGGTATTTTTCGGTTGACGCCTCTAGAGCATGCTGAGTGAGCTGCTCGTGGATTAATTATAAAAAAATGTGAATTAATATTTAAACAAGGAAGGGTGAGAATAATATAATAATATGAATAATATGTGTTAGAGAGTTTTTGTTATTTCAATTGTGTATTTGCTGGATGTGAAGCATTCCTTTCTTACTCGACGTCTGTGAGGTAAGATTTAGTGGACAATACTAATTTCCTCGTGAAGGATTTCTCACAAGCTAAGCATGATGGGAACACGATTAGGTCCATTCTACTCAATTTATTCTACAATTCAATCTATTTTACAACAAATGAAGACGCAAGGGTTCTGCGAGACTTCAGGAACCACGCCAGAAATAAGGTGACTCAGCCTTCATGACGTTTTGCGATGGGAGGAAACACAAGTATTCTTCGGGTGCCTCGGAACATCAAAATACTGAACTCAAACTATGGATGGCTCCTGACGAGTAAAGATTCTAGCGTCTGAATTGTTGTTGTTGATGTTTTGAAGATGTAGTGAATCTTAATGTTTATTCTCACATCTAATTTTAAATGATAGTTGCTAATTTTGATGTAGCTATTGGTTAAAAATCTTTAATTATAATCACACTGTAGTGATATTATTTTTACTATATTTTTACCTGGTAGACTCATATACTTTCGTAACTTACTTTCCTCAACTTTTGTAAGCAAAAACTATTTAATTATAATATTGTAAATTTATAACATATTCTAATATTTTTCCCTGAAAATGATTGCTGATGTGGATGGGATATATTTTCCATTAAATATAATAAATAATAGCTTCGTTTCTATGAGATATCTATTATTTATTTAAATATATATATTTGATTAAGATCGTTCATTTTGCGCATGGTTCGAGACCTTGTTTTCATGCTTCCTTGGTAAAACGTGACACAAAACTGCGTTAAAAAATGTGACTAACATTTTATATGATGATTGCAGCCGAGCGTGTAAAATATAAGCAAAATATAACTTAATATTTTATTATTATTAGTAGACACCAATGATGAATAAATGTTTCCACAAAATAATAGAACTAATAGAAAACAATAGAACCATCTGAACATGAAATAAAATTCAGACGATGTTTGAAGAGACCAGTAATCATGTACCAGAACCAGAAAAATATATTGATTAAATATATATGGGGTGGTATGATATATGTGTCTGAGATTGTAACGTGATAATTATTAAATAAAATGCAGCTCTCTTATTTATATATTAAGCGTTAAGTTTGGTCATCCAAATGGATGGACATAAATAAAATAACGTTATAATTCTATTATACTTTAAACTGGAGTAGTGCAAATAAACTCAAGTAGAGTTATAACATTGTTTTATTTACATCCATCCATTTTGAAAATACAGCTCGTTTGTCGCAAACTCAATGTGAGCCCTTAACAATGCTCCCAAGTCCGGACCTACCTGAGATCGGTGAACATCGTGTATAATGGCTCCTGAAGGCTATTTTTAACTAGAAACGTGTACGAACCCCGCTTTATACAGTGGTTGATATTTCCGTCCTCTAAATCAATGCCCAATGGCGGCTGACGACAGCGTTCATCACACTCATTAAACCACCTCGAGGACTTCACCTGAAACCTAAACTCAACGTTTAACCAAACTTAACAATTGTTTGTATACCTACGAGATTATAAATGATTAGTTTCTAATATTATTGTTTTGATACTGTAGATATTTGCTTTGTTTTTAAAATCTATTTAAAAATGCTTTTTTAAAACACCGTATGTCACAATTATGTATGTTATAACTTGCTACATACTGTCATTCAAATCTAAGGAATTTGAAACTCCCAGCATTTCTCAATGAGCTGACGGATGTTGAGGATTTGTTCTCTGGTTCCTCGTCCCTTAACAAATCCTACCTACTCACAAGGTATTTGCCAGCTAATGAAGTTTAGAAGTTCAGAAGAATAGTGAATATTATTATATATACTTGCATGGGATATTAATGATATATTAGTAATATTGGTTGTGGCCATTTGTACATATATATTTTTTTAATTGGGATAAATTGAGGCTCGAACTAATACCGAGACTAATTTTCAGATATTTCTTATACAAACTGTGTAAATAATGAAGAAGTAAGGAAATAATGTAAAGCTAATCTCGGTATAGTGAGTAAGAGTAACGGGTGAACGAGGAGAGAATGGTAAGAAAGATATATGACGCAGGTGTTGAAGGCATCAGAGATAGAAAACGTCCGCGATAGACTTGGTACTTGTACTGGAAGATGGCCCTGTTAGAAGCCACAATAATCGGCGAGCTTGTATTAGAAGATGTATGGATATGGATGAGTGTGGCGCTCTATGCTCTCTGCCTACCCCCGCGTGGAAACGGCGTGATGGTAAGTAACTGTCAATAAAACGACACATTTTACTCGCACGTTTCACAGTACAATGCACATGGTCTCGTGCACTGTCCCTCTTTTGGGAGCGTTTTTGATGTTAACTTGAACTGCACCTTAATTTTCCATCTGTATGTAAAATTATGTTCTATGGATTTATGTTATATGATTTTTTATTAATAAAGACAGCTCTTAAGGGATGCTGGAGAGTCTAAATTTTAAATCTTAATTACTAATAACCACATCGAATTTCTTCCCCCTTTTCGTTTTACTTATACTTTAATATGTAATTGAATTAAACTCGCGTATTTTTTTTAGCTTTGATGAGTAAAACTGACAAGGAAACTCTAGCTTCTAAATCGGTCCCGGGAAAGGGTGGGTCCCCCTCTCCCCCTCTATCCGTCTTATATTAAGTACAATGCACAAGGTTTATGTAGTGTTTTAAAATTGGTATAATTAAATGGTTTAAAAGTATGTAATTGGTAATGTACATATTAATTTTGGTACATACTGTAAAATATCTATGTTAGTAATAACATACTTACGTAAAATGGAATAGTAAAAGATCATGTTAGAAACTTCAACAATAATTAAGCATGCATACATAAACAGGTGCATAAAAGCGACAGGATATGTGGCGTATTATTCATTCCATATAGGGCCGAAGCGAACTGACCAATAAGCAGATGCCAATACATCGTTACGGAAGATCTAACCGATCACTTCTTCATAGACCGTTCTTTCGTCGAGATTTCAAACAAGCCACTCGTCTTCTACTTCATATTCTCATTTAACTATATACTCATTGTACTGCCATTGTATTTCATCCCGTAATAAACGCCAACATTTTAAGTTATCTTTTATTCAAATACATTGCTCTAGACATAGCATTAATAATCACACACGCACATTTATATACACTGCGATATGCACCGACACGCGTGAGACTAGAAGATAGGTAGGGGCTTCAGTCTCCCCATGCATAAAACCTTCTGATACGATCACACATATCGATAACACAATAAGGATATTTATGCGTTAATCAATAGTGAACAACCACAACTACTACATACGCATATATACAATGAAAATTATCTTATTAAAACCATACATTGCACAATTTAACAATGCTGTGTTAACATTTGCTACACCGAGTTCAAATGACAACACTTCACTTGGTCTAGATTTATCGAACTCGATAAATGACAGATTCATCCTCAAAAGTTAAATCACTTTACATACACAATTACTGTATTCTAATACAGACGTACGAGATACAAAATGAGAAACAAATAGGTGGGTCTAGACTATGTCTTAAGTATACAGTTATTACCGTGATTTTTCGTATCTTTTTAGGGAATCTCAGATTTTGAATATAAGACAATTATATGTGCTGAATATACTAACGAGCTTTCATAGTAAAATAAGCGCTCCATCTGTGAGGACTGAAATATATTATCCCACAAGAGCAAATAAGTTTAAAATAGTTCCAAGGATGAAAACTACTTTTGGTCAAAAATTATTCACCTTTCAAGCTACCAGAATATACAATCAAATTAGAACTTTAACTGACATTAAGGCCTTTAAAAGGGATGTTTCAAATTGGTTATTAAAATTAGGAAGAGCAGATACAGAGAGTAAACTTTTTTATATGATGAAATAATTCTTATAACTACTTTTGTGTGTTTTGATCTTGCGTATTTCCATTTACCTTATATGTGCTTATATTACATATTGTATATATATATATATATTGACACCCTATTTTATACATAGGATCAGCTTTGTATGGTTCAATCGTATTCCGTAACACGCTTTTTTACATTTTATTGGCACCCTTTGTGACACCTCCACTGTCTCCACAATACGCTATAATGGTTGGTGAACAAAACTCACGTAGAAATAAACAAAACTACAGAATTTAGAGCAGAGTGAGCTGCTATTCGTTGTCTGTTGTATTTTGTACGCAAATTAGAAAAAAATAATAAAGCAGAACGAGAGTGCGTGTTCTATGCACTCGCATTATTATTGATTTGCGTTTTATTTTGCATCAAATTATATTCTAATATTTATGATTTTAATTTAATAAAATACATTTAAATGTATATTTAAAAATATATATATTATATGTATATACATACACAAAATAATTACGTGCAGTGCCGTAACAAAAAAATTGCCACCAATGAAATGGAGAAAAAGGCCCTCTCTGTAGGTATAATGTGTATAACATATAATAGTATTAAGTTCCTCGCGGTTTTATCCATTAAATAGATAAACAAAATTGATGTCTTGTCTCCCATAATATTAACATTTTCATAATTTCATGAAAAATTAATTTTGTGTGATTTTATGCATAGTGATGAGAAAAAAATGCTACTTGACTTGTGTGACTGTGATTGGTGTTCGATATTGATTGAAAACTGTGATAACAGTTTCATTACTAATGCGCACGCGCCGCATAACATAAAATAAAAACATATTCTAGCATAAATAAAGAACACATATCTAATTTAATGTCATCAAAGGGAGAATAAAAACGCTTATCGCGAATTATAACGAATATTACGACCAAATTCCCAGATATTCAATCACTGATAGTGAGTGTGACTCGAACATATCTGCGATTGACTCACGGTTGTGATTTTGAGCTCATCACTGCATTGAATAAAAAAATTGCGATTTTTGCATTACCACGACGGTTACCCGACGGCGGTATACTACTGTGTGCGTCGTGAGAAATAATTATATATTTCCATTTCTTGCTATGGCGGATTTAAAAATATATATATAAGCTGCATCGGCGCGGTTGCGCTACTGATCACGTGGGTGTACAACGCATATTGAAAATGGCTTTAAATGCTATAGTGGCCGTTCGAAATTTGCTCTAAATAAATAGTGCATCGTACGTCAGTAGTTTATAACAAAAATTTGAGCAGCGGGCCAAACTATAATCCTTTCAAGCGGAGACGGTATGAACAACACGCTCGGAGGAATGACGTACGCTAATAATAACAAGACTGTCACAGGAAATTCTGAAAGCAAAAAATAACATTCTTTGTATGAGATGTCGTGCGGAGTGAGGCGGTCCTTGAATTAATCATTTTCACGGCTCGACACGTAATATATATATATATAATGAGCTCGACCGATCACTGAGCTGACTCTTGTGGCTTGATTTCAGCGCGTGCAAGCGAGTAATGATCGGGTCAAAAGTTAAAAGGTCGTTATCTATTTTGTAAAGCATTTAAAATTTATATACAGGGTGCAATGGACCTGGTTTTCACAATATTTTATCGATGGATACCTAACTGCCGGATAATCTCATAATCATAATCACAAGATTCATTAGTGCAGAGTCTTGTTAAATAGTATACAACTCTTGTATATATGTTAATATGTGGAAACACTTCGAGTACAACTGCATTATCACCATCTATGGACTAAAGTTGATATACAATTCCCTGAAACAGCGTAGATGTCACAATGATAATCTCATTTTTTTTTTGAAATTATTTAAAGCATTATAATACGCCTGATAAATCATTTTTTTAAATTTTTATATATTTTATTATTTTGACCAGTATATTATTAGCAATATTTGAATATGTGCAAGAACACATGTCGAAGTGTTTTCATATATTAACATATATACAACTTTCAAAAATTTTATAGATATGGATATTGATTAATGGGTGAGTATAGCGATCACTTAAGCCAGCCGAAGACATGTCTTAAGCCCTGTAATTACCAATATTTCCATAAAATATAATTAAAAAATTGCTTCGTTTTTATGAGATATCTAATATTTGTTATATTATACAATAGTTCTACACTGGTATGCAGTTTAGTCTCTAACTTTAAAAAAAAATAGACATGTATACACGGAATACATGTCACATCAATATTCTTACTATTTTCAAACTAAGCTAAACGCTTGTGCTATGAAAATATGTCTAACTTGCTGGTGTCCTAAAACGAGGCGCGGACCCCCGACCACTAGATCACTAGGCCAACGTCTTGACCACTATACCAACAAGCTACTTACATTATTTATTTGTGGAAAAATTGATTCGGTATTGGTTTAATTCCCTGATATTTAAACTCGTGTTCCACTGTAATATCAAAAAATGTATGCAGATAAGATTTGATTATTCAATTTCAAATCTGTCTAGAAATACGTGATACAGTAAATCACATTGTTAACGTATAGAATACTCGTATAGCTCACTCTATTCAGGTGCCTATTATCATAGGTTCATCATAATATGTGATATTTTTAATACAAATTAAATTAGAAAGATATACATATAAAATCAATTTATTCAAAAAATTGAGGGGGGAGGGGTAAACCGAAGTCGGAGTAGAAGGAGTTAATTAGAAAATTACATGGTCATGGTAAGAATGGTTAAGTGGGAAAAAAATCTACAGAGGATTGTTTACAAATTTTATCTGATTATTAATTATATTTGACTTAATATAAACACATTTTCTAATCTCTAATATTTCTTAATTGTCAATCTGCGATACCCTATAACCTGTATGTAATATTTTTAATTAATTAATATGTATTAATAAATTATTCGAACCTATTTGCAGCTCCCTCAAACTAAACTATTCCTGTAGCAACCAAAATATTTGTTTGATAAATAAATTATTATATTAAAGAGAACACATTCTTATTGCGAAGTTGTAATTATTAAGAACATAGGTCTGTGAAATTTAAAAAAATACTTATTACATTAATTAAATCAAATAACGTAACGGTAAATGTATTAATTTGAAAAATGTAACATGTATTTGAAAATTTGTCGACAAAGGTACTGTCTGCTGTAGCACAGTTGGATAATGCATCTTCCCCGGATTGGAAAGAGATTAGGTTCGAATCCCGGTAGCAACAACAGTATATTTTTAATTAATACATTTAATAAGTATTTTAAATAAATTATTCGTTTACATTAGATACGATTGGTTGATGACAAATCTCAACCGATCAAGTATTCGAAAGGGATTTATATTTCATAGGTGTGTTTCAGCAATTAGGCATTCACGTGTTGTAAATATCCCCATAATTCCGAGATACCTGGGGCGAGCGGGCCGCGCACGTGCGAGGTTGCGCGCGGGCTCGGAGCGAATCGAACCAAAAACGTCCAAAATAAACTTCCCGTCTGGGGAATACGCCCGCCCCACGTGTAGATCCGGTGGGCCGCCATCTTGGATGCGGGCTATTCTGGGCGGGAAACACCTGGCAAGCTGGGACGCCGCGCTGACACATCGCGCGCCGCGTTCACGTGCGCCGCGACCACTCGCTCGACCACTCGCTCGACCACTCGCTCCGCCACTCGCCCGGCCACTCGGATGCGAGGGATCCTAACGTTGGCACGCTTCATTATTTCATCTGGTACCCACACTATGACTTCAGTCAAGTGTCAACGTACGACCGCAGCTATGTCGGGAATTTTCTCTTTCTCGATGTACTCATGACCGATACTTGCGATTCTCTATTCTGCTCGCCTTCGCTGTTCGTGATCTTGGACCTTGTATAGCGATGATGCAGTCTGTCCATCCAGTGACGTAACTACAAAAATTGGGCCCGATGCAAAATGGAAAAAAGGGCCTTCTAAATAAATATCGTATCATATATTTTTAATATAGTGCATATAAAAGTATTTATATATACTCTACTATAAACAAAATCAAAATCGTTTCTTTTTACTATAACTTATTTTTCTCATATATGTTTAGTTTCATTTTGAATACATGCAGTTTCTCATCTTTTCTTATGTTTTCTGGTATTACATTAAATATCTTCATCGCAGTGTACAACATAGATTACTGAGATTTAGCCTTCTTTCTGAATGGCAGTCTCAGTCTATAGTTTCCTCTTGTATGATGTTCATGCTCATGTTGGTTTACATCAATTTTTCGTATAAATTCCGCCGATATTTTCCTAGTGAGGATTTTATAAATACCAAAAAAAAGTGGACGGATGATAACCTACTATTAATTAATACTGACAAAACATATTTTCTACGATTTGCTATTCAGCAGGAAGGTAACACTGGAATTAATATTAAAATTCACACCAAAGAAGACTCTCGTGACCAATGTTTATCAATTGAAGAAAAATACTGTACCAAGTACCTAGGAATTATCAAACTTAAACGGAAAGAACATATTACTAATCTTGAAAACTGCCTACATATTTTTAAGACTCAGAAACATCTTATCACTTACAAATCTGAAAATAATATATCACACGTCTGTACAGTCACATTTACAATACAGCATTATTGGATGGGGAGAAGCACATAAAACTTCAATATCACATTTAGAAATCACTCAAAAAATAATGATTAAAATATTCTAAAAAAAATTACTATCCAAGTATCCATGACAAATAAGTACGACAAGTATCCAACTATTCACAGATTTCAAAGTGCCTAAAATAATAAACATGTATAAAAAAAGTTCAATCATCCAAAATTTTTAAAATTAAAAATAATTTAAATATTAAAAGCTAATTCCGATTTATAGGATTTAATGACCAAATTGATATTCCAAAACCAAAATATACCGCAACCCAAAATCACTATATTTATCAAGGCATCAAATTTTTTAACAATCTCCCCATCACAATTAGAAATATTACAGACTACTATAAATTTGTATCTGAAGTCAAAAAGTATGAACACAGACTAACTGAAACATAAATTATACACTCTCGTATATACTCTATCTCTATACACGAGTCTTACTCTTATAGAGAAGAAATAAATGTTAAAAGAAATATACATATATATATATATGATTATTTTATAAATGTATTATATCTTATAATATTGAAATAAATAAATAAAATAAAAAATACCATTAGATTGAAATATATTTTCTGCTTAAAGGTCATCATATTCAGATCTTTCAGCATTGCACAAGATATATGAATATTAATGTTGCGTGATTTTATCTTTTAAATAGTATATTTTCTAATAAAATATTTACACTTTTCAATGCATTACATGCTCTGAAAATTGAATAAATACTTTACTTTACGGCAGTGGTCTGATCCAGTGGCATATTTACGCCAATGCATCCAATGCGGTGCATTGGGAACCATGTTAGATAGGGGCCCAAAAGTCCCATCGTGCCCTACAATACTTTTAGTAACGATATTTTTCCCAACGCTAAAATGGACTAATATTTTTTTAAATACACCACAGCAATAAATATAACTATAAAATAAAGAAATTCTTTCTCACGTGCAGCAGGTAAAATACGTGAAACAGCGATGGTCAGGAACCAGACAGTAAAGTGGAAATAGGCATAGAGGGAAGCGATGGTTTTTTAGGTTGCAAGAGCAACCTTAAACACACATTTGTTTATTTCAAGAAAGAGGGAATATTAAAGAAGACAAGAACCAATTTTCAAACCAGTGTCCTTCATATTCATAGTTTATAGTTTCGCCACTGGTCTACTATATATATATATATATCTGTAATTGTTTCATATGTTTTTGCAATATACGTGAGAAACTGCTTTTTAAATTTTTAAATTCCATTTCTTGTTGTATAAAATAACTATTTTAAATGGGTTTGCAGAGCTCAATCTTTTTGGTCCCCCATCTGACGCGGGTCCCATTGCACTGCATTGGCATAGTTACGCCGCTGTGTCCATCCGATTGGAGATCGCCCTCAGTTCTTGATCGTCTCCTGTGATCACCAATCTCTCCATCGCTTCTAGCAACATGCCCAAAGTATGAAACAATTATTTTTCGCGATTCATCAAAATTTTAGTCAACTTCGACACGGTACGCTTGGCCATACCGATTCTCCTTGTTGGGAATTACGTAATGCTAAACATCTACGTAAGTTGCGGCATAAATTAATATACCTATAAATTGTTTTGGCAGTCGAATTGGCGCGGATCTGATTTGGGGAGGGACTTAAATAATCCTAACCTAATCTAAATGAACCTGATCTTATCTAATTTTGTAGGTCTTCGCCAAATTGTTTTGGTCTATAACGGACGAGATTTTTAAAAGATTTTCGACTCGAGACAATTCTCAGCTTACGTAGTTTCCGTGTATAAACCATGTCTGAGAGATTGCGTCTCGCACCACACTTCACGCTTGTCTAACGTCAAACATGGAATGTCAATCCATTAATCATTGATGTTCTGTTCGTCAATTGGGTGAATTTGAATCTCCCCAGCAGTAGTTAAAACGAAATAAATGTTTGTAATTTAAAATCTTCTATTTGTGTAGCTTCAGAATGAATAGTTATCAGTGTCTTTGGTTATATGACACTTGGGCGTACAGATCAAATTTTACTTTCAAATCGAACGTCGCGACGTATGCTCGGATTACTTCGGAAAAATTATAAACTGTTAATGATAATAACCTTAGTATGATTAATAGTTTATACTAGTGATGAGCTCAAAATCACGAACCGCGAATCAATCACTGATATCTTTGAGTCGCACTCACTATCAGTGATTGAATATCTGGGAATATCGTGATTCGTCATTAATTTTTTTATTTTATTTATATTTGGATGTGAACCGTGATTCGAAGCACGTGCATATGAAACGATATAATTCGTAATAAGAGCGATCTAGTAGATTCTGCCGAAACGTTTTACGGATTTGACCCGAAAACTAAACTATGTTTATTACATATGCCAAAATATGTTTTATATCTAAACAAAGTTTGAAAGAAGAATAAATAGACGCCCAAAATTATGTTTTTTTTTATTAATTTCGTGTACTGTGATATCGTGCGGTGCATACGTAATAGTATCGAAACTGTGATCACAGTCGCAGTTTCCAATCACTGATATTATCGAATATCAATCACAATCACATCAGTGAGTCAAGAGTAGCATTTTTTCTAACCTATTTATACATATTAGGAGAACACATTCTTATTGTGAAGTTGTAATTATTCAAAGCATAGCTCTGTGATATTTTAAATATGAATTAAATATATTAATTAGAAAGATAATAAGAAAGGATTGGAATCCCGGTGCCGCAACAACAACAAAATTTTATATGTATATCTTTCTAATTAATATATCTAATTCATATTTATTTATGTATAGTTTATACTGTCTGTCTAGAAAAAGCAATTGTTCAAGGGATAGCTTGAAACACAGTTTATAAACGGCTGCGTAATTAAATGAGTATATTGCGGATGGCCGACCATCCGGTTATGCGGAGATAACTATTAGAGATTTTAAAGTACACGGACGTTCAAGTCTTTTATTTTATTATAATGAATTATGATTCAACTGCAACATAGTTGCAATTTCGCTTTGTTTATGATTACATCAACAATTACAATTGTAATATTTCGAAAGCAGAATATTTTCTACGTATATTGAATAATATCTTTTTTTTTTGTTAAAATGCCCCAATACAGAATAGATAATGTTAAAAAAATGCAATTAAACAAAATAATACGTAGTACATAGTAATAAAAAGATATGGATTATAATAATATTACGTTGTATAAAAATCACACATTACAACGAGAAATTACTGACATCTATGTTGCATAATAAACATTTTTTTAAAACACTTGTATTAAATATTTTTTTAATGCAATGGGATAATTATGCGAGATATATTAAAGCAATATTTCGGGAAAAAAAATTGGCACACAAACATTTAAAATAAGTGAAAAATATTTTAACAACCATCTTTTAAAAACGAACCCATATTTATATAATCACTGCCAAATACAACAAACTATGCCAACGTAAGTGATTAGATTACATTAGCCTCGTGAGATCTTTGCACCAAATACGTATGCATACTGCAATTTAACACTGTAATGAAAGCCAAATAAAAATATAACTCCAACCATATTTTTCAGATTACACGTTCCTGTGTCAGTTGACGTGTCATATTACTGGCGATATTAACACGCTAACATTGAACTGACGAAGAGCGGTTATATGAATATTATAAAGCGCGAAAGGGAAAAAATTACATTACGTGCAGTTCTGAGTATTTCCTCATATTTCAAAGTAAGGTGTGTTCTCATCTCATCATGAATCGCGCTGAATACAGCAACCGAACTATCTAGCTTCGAATATCTTATTCCAAAGCGTCAGTTGCAGATCTCGTGTGAAAATGTTCGTTTTGATAACTCAAAAAACAGTGTTTTAATTGTATAAAATCTTTTAGTCAAACACTGTTTTTTTTTTATTTTAAATGAATTCTAGATAAGTACAAAACATTACGAGAATTATAAAAAAATTAGTATTCGTTATTTGGTGTAAAAATATGCAAAGGAAAAGTTCACTCACAGTATTAAATATATCTATCATATTATTATTCAGCATTATTTATTACTAGTTGTACTTATCCAAAATTTTGTTCTGTTAATGTGCAGAATTGTATAGACCGTTTTAAATATGAATTAAATATATTAATTAGAAAGATATACATATAAAATCAATTTATCGAAAAATATTGTTGTTGCGCCACCGGGAAAGATGCATTATCTAACTATGCTACAGCGACAATATTTCTAGCGACAATTTTCGAACCTATATGTTACCTTTTTGATATTAATACATTTAATCGTTCCATTATTTGAAAGAGTCATCTACCTTATTTTTACAGAATCTCAAATACCTTTGAGTAAACTATATATTTTTTTATATGTATATCTTTCTAAATAATATATTTAATTCATATTGAAATTATCACAGGACCTATGTTCTGAATAATTACAACTTCACAATAAGAATGTGTTCTCCTAATATAGACAGTTTACTATTCATTTATATTTAGTATAGAAAAGGTATTTTTTTAGAGGCTTGTTTTTCGAATTGGCAACACTTTTGCCAGCGACAGACAATTTGACAGCTAACAGCTGATCTGTGCTCAGTTTGGTTTGCCATTTCACCATGAATAGACTTACTGTGCAAATTTATTTCGAAAATCGTGGTTCAGTTCGCGAAACTTGCCGTGCACTACGTCCATTTTACTGTCGACATAAACAGAGTCTATCCGAGCAAGTGATTTGAATTACCATGGATCGTTTTCGCACTATGCATACTCTAATTGATAATATGCATCTGCGGAGACATCGTACAGACGCTGTTGTTTCTTCAAAAATGATATCGGCCAGAACGGTACAGTCAATGAAGAGCGCTATAGATCTATGATTACTGACTTTTTGTTCTCTAATTGAATGTCATTAATATGGGAGAGCTGTGGTTTCAACAAAACGGCGCAACATGCCACACAGCGCGCGTCACAATCAGTTTATTAAAGGAAACATTCGATTTCGCATAATGGACCTATGAATTAGCCTCCAAGATCATGTAATTTAACACCTTTGGATTATTTTCTGTGGGGATATGTAAAGTCGCTAGTCTACGCCGATAAACCAGAGACAATAGACGACTTGCAAGCCAACATTTGTCGCGTTATTGCCGATATACGTCCCCAGCTACTCCACAAAGTGGTCGAAAATTAGACTTCCAGATTGCATCAGCCGCAGCGCCCATATGCGCGAAATCATATTTAAATATTAATGGCATAAAATTATCTTTCCAATAATCCCAATAGTAGATTTCTAGATATTCTTCATTTTAAATTTCTATAATTTAATAAAATATCTATCAAATATTATAGATTTGAAAATTCTATCGTCTATTTTACAATAATGATTAATTCATATATGGAACCTTTTTGAATTCTCCAATGTATTTATATGCTATCTTCTTATATCTTGTTTTACTATATATATAATTATTTTGTTCAATGTACATTATACTTAGTTTACTACTATACCAGAAAAGCACTGTCTGTACAGTAAAATACTAGTGTAGCAGGCAGGGTAACGAAATAAATGTCTTACTTTCCAGAAATGTTTATATATCTTATTATAACAATATAATAACATTAAACATTATTAAAGGAGAACACATTAATTGCGTAATGGCATAGATGCCGGAAGAAACAGGATTCGGAAGGAAGTTCCACTCACCACAATCCCGTTCTCCTAGCACCTCCAATGTGGACTCCTTTCAGGATCTTGAATGATTCAGATTGCAATAGATGGTCACGTAGACACACTTCTCACTCTATTTTACACTGCGAAATCCTTTGTAACCGTACCGGTTCAGGGTTGCCGATCGACTGGGCCGGTGGCAGGTGAGGAAGGGGGGGGGGGAGGTGGAAGGCACAGTACATCATCTTCGCTCAAGCACAAATATATGTCCCAAACAACATTCTTATTGTGAAGTTCCAATTACTCAAAGCATAGGTCTGTGATATTTTAAATGCTAATTAAATGTATTAATTAGAAAGATATACACATAAAATCAATTTTATCGAAAAATATTGTTGTTGCCCTATTACAATTATTATTTCTAATTAATACATTTAATTTGTATTTAATATAATAATACACTGTACTATGACTCAAAAAATAAATAATTATTATTGTTAATGTACACGTCTAGTTCTTGGTTTTGCACAAGCACTAGCGGAAAATTTTATTTACATATTTAATGTAAACAGTTCCAACTAATCTGTTTTAACTAGTTCTTCTGAGTGAGTATTTATGATTCAAATTAGCTTACATGTCAGTAAAATGATAGGAATATTTTAATAAATATATACCCCCACATAAAAATGTTTGGAGTGAACATTCCCTGGACCAGCGACATCAAATACCTTGGTATTACGCTGAATTCCAAACTCACTTGGAGCAAACATATACGAAATAAACTAAGCGCTGCTTCTCGTGCACTCTGCGCAATGTACCCATTACTAGGCAAAAACAGCAAACTTGCCTCAGACAACAAGCTCCTCATATATAAGGCCATCCTTAGGCCTCTACTCACGCAGCCCCCATCTGGGGCCACGCGGCCAAGACAAACATGAAAAAACTACAGACCTTCTAAAATAAGGTCATCAGACAAGCTCTGAAATCCCCAAAATGGATTAGAGTCACACAACTACACCACGACTCCGGCATACTCCCCGTCATGGAGTACATTAAACAAATCTCCAAGCGTTTCTATGCGGAACTCCCCAAGCACCGAAACCCCATGATTAATACACTTTCAAACTACGATTTAAACGTCCCAAGACAGTCCTCGCCTAGAGGCTACTAAATCACTGCGCCATTAAACAGGAATCATGAGCCCGGTTAAATTTTTTTATTGCAGAATAATAATAAGAACTCTAATAATAAATTTTATCAGGCCATTATGGCAAACATCATGATGAAGGGGCAAGGGGTCCAACGGACTCGGTACCCTATTTGACATGAGACCAAAGACCAAAAAAAAAAAAAAATATATATCAAATGTCTTCAATTCGTTGTGCATGTTTTACACACGTCAAGCAAAAAATAAAATGTATAGCACAAATGTATTTTCTATGTTTTCCCTGAGATTAAACTGGCCCAATTGTTATTATCATGAATAAACATTTTCACTACTGTATATTATATATATTATAATAAATATGTTTGATTGTATTGTTTAAATAGTTTTGTATATAAAAATGGAGAATCAAATTAACAAAAGCGAAATGAGGACTATAAAGTATTTAATTGTTTTGATTTATAATATTTAATCATGAATTCAATACCAACTTGACACGCAGTCAAATTAAAAGCTCATAACTGGATTAACTTCGCGGAAGCACAAAATTTTGGGAACATAAAACGCCATACATCATACTAGTGATGAGAAAAAATGCCACTCTTGACTCACCGGTGTGATTGTGATTGATATTTGATAATATCAGTGATTGAAAACTGTTACTGTGATCGCAGTTTCATTTCTAATACGCGTGCGTCGCACAATATCATAATACACAAATAAATGCGCATAATATTATTCAACATAAAAAACATATTCTAGCATATATAATTAATATATATCTAATTTAATGTCATCACAAAGAGAATGAAAATCCTTTAAATAATGTGAGTTTATTTTTCGAGTCAAATTCTAAGCATTTCGGGTCAAACTCGTAAAACGTTTTGGCAGAATCCACTAGATGGCGCTTACCACAAATTACAACGTCATTCCTTCGTGAATATTGTCATTTCACATGCATGTGCCGAATCACGGTTCACAACAAATATAAATACAATAAAAAAAATTAATCACGAATCACGATATTTCTAAATATTCAATCACTGATAGCAAGTGTGACTCAAAGATATCTGTGATCAAGTCACATGTCGTGATTTTGACCTCATCACTGCATCATGCGGGCGTAGAGCGATTTCACAAATGATTCTTTAATCCGTGACTTATAATAATATTCTTTGATAATTTTATAAGAATAAAGTAAAATCTGTTAATTTTATTTAATCACACGTAATCTTACTTACGCACGTGTCGCATAACAGCGAAATTATACAACGGAAATATATTAAGAAATAATTTTAAATGAAAGCAGACGTAATAAGTTTGAATATGGAACATCGATGATCGACACCAGGATAATTAAAGTTTGCATTTACCTACTTACATACCATGAAAGCAGGTACTCGTATACTTATATACATACCCAATTTTTGAAAGAAATTGAAAAAAAATAATGCAAGCATATCAATTTAAATATACTAATTATTGCTTTGATTTTAAAATGTACTAATTTCCCGTAATTTCTTAAATTATTTATATTATTAATACAACTTGCGTCTATCCGTATTGCATAGCAACGTGAAACACGTTTCCACAACAATAAATATTTTAATCTTTGCTTCCTGTCATGAGAACGCAATATTGAAAAACAATCTACATCCGTGCATGTCGCACAGCAACGAAATTGTGCGACAAAAATATTTCGATAAATAATTTTAAATAAAAGCAGACATCGAATCTGTGGTAATAATGTTAATAAACACAATAAATAAACATGTTCGTGCAGACTATATTCATAGATGGAATAAAAAAGTACATTTTTTAGAGAAATTGATAAACTTTAATATTATTAAATCAATTTAAACATAAAAATATTTTGTTATTGTATCTTCATATGGGGTCGAAACATGGACCCTGAGAAGAAAATAAAGGAATATGCCTTCGAAATGTGGTGTTGGCGTCGCGTGCGTGTACCATGAACTGCGAAACGAACGAATGTCACCAGTCTTTAAAAACTCAGCACTAAAGAAAGGCTCTAAGGAAATGGCAACGTTGGATAAAAAAAGAAAAGGATCTAATCCCGGTAGCAATCGAATGTTTTTTTCGATAAATATTTTTTTTTCTGTGTACCTTTCTAATTTATTCATTTAATTTCTATTAACTATTAATTTCCCGTCATTACTGACTATAGGGTAGTGGAATTTTTTTTTTTTTATCTAGAGACAAACTGTCACTTCTAAGGTTTATTGCCGTATGATTTGTGAGTTTTTGGTGCCGCAATTGCAAATGTTTCCCGGATACAATAACATAATACAGTTTTAACACGACTATACCTATACAATACTATGGTCTCGATGAACAATTTTAGTAAGGACAATTTATCCAAGAAAAATAATAAGCAAGTATGAAACCATACCTTGGCCACCTCGGTCACCAGATTTAACCCTTTGTCATTTTATCTTATGGGGATGCATGAAACCTAAAATGCACAGTAATAATCAACCCAGCATTTTTTCCCGCGTATTCACCAACATGGGGATTCAATTAAAAGAGTGCGTTGCAAGAAATGGACGTCATTTATATGACATAATTTAAAAAAAGTAAAATCCACACATTTGTATCACCTGTTAAAACTAAAATAAATATAATAAATAAATATAAGTTTGTTTTTGTTTAAATTTAAAAATCGAAAATATTTTGCTGGACGGCCTACCCTTTTGGAATTGAGAAGATATTTCTTTACGATACACGGTCAACGTTTAAATGTATTTTGTATAAAAAATAATATATAAAAATTGTATCGCACAGAATTACACGCGGAGGAGGCGCCATGTAATTGATATGATAAGACACGTGTTAATAATTTAAAGGTGTACCCGTGGGATAAATTTCGAGAAAACTAAGACATCTTACATGTCACAGCGACGGCCTGTCGCCGTGTAGGTACTTGCGAATATATACATATATTATTCTGCTGGTGGAAGCCATTCTCGAATTTGCCGCCGTAGTGTGCCTCTATATTGAACATCTTTTGTGTTTCATTTCTTCGCCGGTTGAGAGAAGCTGAGATCGGCGAACCACCCCCACCCTTGTCTAGATTCTTGTTTCTTGTACGGAACAAAAATATTGTTTTAAAGTTGTTCCCGAAATTCTGCTTTTCAATTAATGAATCGTGGAGTTCGTAATAACATATTATGTATGGCTGGAATACACATTCGTGTGTTTTGTTTACAGATTAATAAATTGTACAGTAGTCAGTAACATATTTATAATGTCCTAAACCTATAACCTTTAGCTCTGTTATCATACAGCTAATGTTCGGTGTATGCATACTGTAATATACACAACTAGTGCTGAATCAGTGATAATTGATATCATCGTGTCGGTTAAACATTACGACAGGGGTGTACTCGTCACAAACTTGCAATTTACATTAATGCCTGTTCATAGATAAATGGTGTCGCTCAGAAATAATAAGTACATGTATTATATAAATAATAAGAAAAACGCTTTATTTAAAACCAGTATTTATCACATGTTACATCAACATGTTTCGATACCTGTGGTATCTTCTTCGGAAAACAATGTGTACTGAAATTAAAAATACAAGTATAGATAAAAACATAAGTATAAGTGATGGATAACTAATTAGTGGTTTTAAAACAAAGTGTTTTTCTTATTATTTATATAATATGTTGCCACAAAGTATTATATATTATTATTTATAAAACATTATGATAAATAAATCAAATACGCTATCGGAACGTCTCCCAACTAATATTAATATCGACACTTCTTTGATTATGTTACAAAATCGCTGTCTCGCCCATGGTTGTATATGGTAAAATAATTTATGTAGGCTGTATAATATATTTATTATCCTGCGAGTGTTACAATGCCAAAGGGAGCAAATTACAGAAATGTAGGCGAAAAAAAGAAACAGAAAAGTGGTTAGTTTGAAAATTATTTAAAGATTATGCAGGTGGCAATTTTATGACTATAGACAATTCATACATTTATGAAAAATATAAAAAAACCGAGTCAAACGTTTAAACCTTTGACGGTATTTTTAGTAGTCATATTTTGTTAATTCGTTTTAATATACGTGCATATACAAGGTTTTTTTCAAAATATTTTTTATTAAATTGCAAACTTTGAACAGGTGACCAGGAATGCATCTTGGTCACCTGTTCTTAAGCTATTTACTATTAAACAAGATCAAAATATACTGTGCAAGGTGCAGTGAAAAATTGATGATGAAATAAACAAATAATACAAAAAAAAAATTGCAGATACGATTAGATTTATTAATTTTAAAATCTGTATCTGTAAAAAATCTGAATCTGTAAAATATGTCTTTAACACATTTATGATCTATGCTTACTGTTTTCATTTCAGGGAATCTTTATATAATACGCATTAGATACGGTAGCTCAATCTATGCCCAACTTTTATTTTCTATTGCTTGATTATTAAATTAAAAATAATACTATACCTACCGTATTATAAACAACTTTCAAATTTTCCATAATACTGACATGTCTACTATTGGTTTAGTGATGATAACAGCTGTCACTACCGTTAACAGCTATCGATTAAAAATCTTCGATATGTTTCGAACGATTTAAAAACACATTTTATTACGAAGTTGTAATTTTAGAACACATCCATTTGATAACTATTTAGAAATTGAATTATAACCAAATATTTTTTCGATTGCTAGATTTTTTCTGCACATCTTGTCTAATTCATTCATCTAATTTGAAGATTATAGATTCAGTGATAATAGGATGAGAAGGTGAACGACTATTTTTATTTTTAGGGCACCACATTTTTTTTTCGACAAAAAATAGGTTCGTTATTTTAGACAATGTTTGAACTGAATACATTGTTTAGTTAGTTTTCTGATGGGTATCGCTTATGGTAATTAAGGTAATGATCCATACACACCCCTTATCTCCCTACAATACCATTTGCGGGCTAAGGCTGCCACAGCTGTCACGGACACAACATATTTTAAAAACAATAATAATTATTTTGGACTACTAGAGACACAAATGAATTCTGTTTATAAAATCGTAATGGATAACACGGACACAGAACACTTTTTAGTTAATAAGTATGTCCACAGACACATATTTATTTTAATCATGAATTTTTTTTATTGCAATTAAATAAATATATATGTGATTAATAATCACACCTTTGCGAATACAAAAAAAAAAATGAACATAATTTTTCAGATAAATTTTTATTTTTTTATTATTTGTTTTATCGTTTTATATTTGTGGAGTTGGGATACAACAGATACTAGTACATACATTGTAAATTAAGATAGATTTTAAAACTTTATTTCGTTATTAATGACGATCAGCTGTTATTAAATTATTTGTACAAGCATGACTGATATGATTTGATCTTATGGCTGAACAAAATGAAATGAAAAATGAAAAATGCAAAATAAACACAGTAGCGGCAAGAAAAGTTAATTGAAATATTGTAAAAATAAAAAAAACGTAATAAATGGCACGCACTCTTGCGACAAGCTCAAAATAACCACTGGTCAATGATAAACACACAATGATGCATTGTACATATTGTTTACACTGATTACATTTGTGTAATATCCGTAATTGTTTACTATCTGTATTTTCATTTTATTATTCTTGAGCCATCTCGTGTGCTTCGTAAAAAGTTTTCACTTCAAATAGAGGATTGGTTTGAACCTTGGGTTTTCTATCGCACAATGAAAAATATTTCACGAGTTCGCTCAATAGATTCGCTAGACGCTAGAACTTCGTGTCTGTGTCATTTTGATTAACTTTGGAAATTCCGAGGATTTAAAATATTTTTTTCAAAAGATGGATACTAAATATTCAATAAGGTTAAATAATCAAACGATGAACTAATGAAATCAAACAGAATTAAACATAAAATGATAAATGTAACTCAAGCTAAATTTTCCGGAAATAATATTTTTATTTTTCTTAAAATGTGTTATTGAAGTGACATTCTACAACATACAATTCTCAAACGAATAAAACTTGTTTATGGACATAAAAATGTTACTAGCAAGTTTTTATGTACTTCAAGGAACTTATTATATGCCACATCCGTTGCTGATTTTGTTCACACCCGTGTGTCTCGTACAATGGGGAATGGAGCGCGTGACGTTTTATCGTCTCCAATGCAGTCATCGGTCTCTAGCAAAACCAATTTTAGAAAGAAAAAAAAACAATATAAAAAATCCAGGGAAAAATGTATAAACTGGAAATAGCATTTTAATTAAATTCCAAATGGGAAAACCCTCAGAAAAGTTTAACTTAAAGCGGCATGATTTGTTTTCAGTTTGTTTGTCCCTTATTCCTTTTTAACTTTATTTTATTTAATAAATTATTATTTTTAAATTCTTCTCTACTTGTTTGCAAGTTCTACAATCTTGTGCCCAGCTTGTTGTCAGTTGACGCTTCTTTTTAAGGTCCGTGTCCACGATGATCTTTCAATGAGACTGATCACTGAGAGTCGCTAAAGTTGCGTATATTGTTATGGTGTCTCAGGATAGGATGCCATGGGGGCCGCCACCGATCTAGCTCGGTCTGGGTCCTCAAGAGTGTGTGTGTGTGTGTGTGTGCTCTAGTGTCGCCTGCTACCTCGTACGGGATGATAATTTATTCATTCTGATTTTCACAAAACACAATTAATCCCGACATTGGAATGCACGTAAAATGTTCTATAGATCTTCTTTCTTCTTTTCAACTTTCCTCTGAGGGATGTCACTTTTTTTTTTCTTTCTATTTGTCGGTATCAGCCAACGCGGCCATGAGGTTCCGATGCAACTGAGGACCCGAGCCGTCATACACCCTCGCCAGAATTCATCTCTCGCTCCAGGAGATGACCGGACACCGTCTCGTCTCGGCCTTATTCATAACTCCCATTCGTCAGCCATCGCTCACATGCCGCCTCTTCTCAACCCGCGGGTGGACTAGGACCATCCATCCTCTGGGTCCACTGCAATGATCTTACTCTCAATTTACGCCATATCTCTCTGAAGCGCGGCTCCACCGACTTGCTCTATTCTAGAGCATCCCCCCAAAAAAATGACGTCTTTCTCAGCTGCCCGCCAGAATCGGACTCTCGTCCTGGATTCGTTCATTTAGAAAGCCCATCATCATAAGTCGGCAAAGTAGGCTGCCCAGACCCAGACCTCGGCGCCCAATTATCCCGCCCGCAAAATACTTATGATTCATATATCCGAACTTTGAATTGTCATTCATCCCATCTCAAGTCGAATCTGTGGACACGGTCCATTATCGTTATCGGAATGCTGAACGTATTTTTAATGTACTTAATTTAAACAAATTAAAATATATTTAATTATCTTATTATTGAATTTTGAGTGGACAAGAAATAGTTTAAACTCTATAACAGAGTTCTGAAAGCATAACCACTTGATTATACCAGAATAACCTAATATTAATGACTCACAGTAAAATATGTATTACTATCAAAATGTCTTACATTGAACAATAACTTATTATTTTTAATAAATATATTATGAATACAAAATTACATCATTCACAATTACGAATTAATCAATTTCATGTAATTATCTCGTAAATGCATATCAGGAATTAGCAGTAAATTTCCAGCGGTTTTTTTTTTTTGATAACGGAATGATTTTAAATAATACAAATTAAATATATCAATAAGAAATTATTATATTATTATTGATATATTTAATTTGTATTAAAATATCAGAGAACTCTGTTCTGAAAAACTGCAACTTCACAATAATAATGTGTTCTCCTTAAAACGAAAATAATAATTTGTAAATGTTTCCACCACACCCAAATCATCATTCTGTCCATTCTACGGTAAATAAATCTTCCACGCATGCGCCTGATCCACCTCATTCAGTCTACTTTCGTTCTTCTTTTGCTAATTCCAGGCTTCACTTCCATATTAATGTTGACACTCCATTATAATAATAATACGTTTATTCCAGCGTGATTGGTTTTTTTTTAATGAAGACCCGATTTGCCAAAAAGATAATACAAATTATATAATACATTTAAGTTACGAAATATTATTTGTTTTGAAAAGAAAACGAAAAAAATATAAAAAAAACTTCACACATATATATATATAAATATAAACAAAATATAAATACTACATTTCGGCCACGGCCATTATTGTATCTGTAGCCGTTGCCATTCTCTGGTCGGGGAACAAGCTTTGCATGAGAGCGCCGCTTGTACTAGAGAGTTGGTACTGAGCTCCAGCCGCAGCTTTACGCCCGCAACTCGATGACTCAGAAGAAGAACGAATCCATGTACACGGCCTTAGGCAAACATTGTAGATGCGCTGCAATAACGCGCCAATCTGATTATTAATTATGCACCTGTGCATGACAACTGCCTTCAGAGCATCTATATTGTCTGCTCACTTATCTGCTTAACGTTTTCAGTGAAAATACCCAACTCGTTCATTTGTTCTAAGAAATTATTATTTACCACATTGAGTCATATTACCATCCTTTAAATATTTATGTATTAGAAAGGAGATAAATTATGTTAGTATATATGTTACAGTGAATGTAACTCAGCCAGATAAAATGCATCACGTAATTGATTTATAAATTCACTACTGAAACTGTATTTGTTTACATACGAACGATTCGGTATACGTCGTGCTAGAGTAGGTATACACCGCACATGCATTATGTGTTTGTGTCATTGATGCCATCTGACGTCGGAACATTTTAACCATAGCTGGTGATGTGTCGTTCTACAACTGTGAATTAAAAATGAGTTATTTTAGTATTAATATAACTTCACTGATGATACACAATCCTAAATAAGAGTATATAAAAAAATAATAGAAGACTAAACGAACTTTAAGAATAATAAGAAAATAATTATGATGAGAAGTGTTTTATGAAATTATTGTTTGTAGTGTAGAATTTTCATTTTTAATCTCTCTGAAACAATCATGCAAAATTTGGTAGATGAAAGAAATGACAACGTTAGAGATTAATAGTTGAAGAACCCTAATAGTGAAAATAATAAGTAATATAAGTAGGTACAAGACTCCTCGCTATAAATACAAATTCCACCCGACTATTATTAAGTGTGTGTTCTGATAGGGCGTTGTTCATTGTTGCCTGCCGTTGTATCGACTCGGCATTGTGTTATATTAACATCAGAACAACCTGGTAACCTGAAGTTCTGACCTACATTTTGGACAACTTCCAGAAATCAACGGATATTATAGTTTCACACGAACGCGAAAATTGAAATTTGTCGAACATAATTCTTGTTATAAACATAATATCTGATGCGGGGGCGGAATCGGGTGTATTCGCGCCCGGGCAGTAAAAAAAATGCACCCCTTTCAATAAAACAAATCTTTATTAGGAGAACACATTCTTATTGTGAAGTTGTAATTATTCAGAACATATATAGTCATAGTCTGCTATCAGTTTACTCATCAGGTATTTGAGATTCTGTAAAAATAAGGTAGATGGCTCTTTCAAATAATGGAACGATTAAATGTATTAATATCAAAAGGGTAAACATATAGGGTAAATATTGTCGCTGTAGCATAGTTGGATAGATAATGCACCTTCCCCGGTTAGGAAAGAGATCCAGGTTCGAATCCCAGTGGCGCAACAACAATATTTTTCGATAAAATTGATTTTATATGTATATCTTTCTAATTAATATATATAATTCATATTTAAAACAAATCTTTATCTTAGAAATGAACGATTATAAGAAATACAAATTGAATGTATTAATTAGAAAGATATACGCATAAAATCAATTTTGAACACATTGATACAACTTATATATTATCAAGGAGAACACATTCGTATTGTGAAGTTGTAGTTATTAATTTAATTTAATTTATTATTAATTAGTATTCTCAGCAATTACACAAACATATGTGATTTTTAGAAATATTATGTATATTTACAAAAAAAAAATGGGCATCAAACACGTCCTCGATTTAAAACAATTGCGTTTTGGGCCTTATACAATGATACTTTTATGAACGCAAATATGTTAATAACGTCTTCTTTCTGGGCGCTAAATTTATGGCCGAGTTCGAATTCCGGTAGCTACTAAATATTTTTTCTGTATATCTTTCTAGTTGATTAATTTAATTTAATTTGTACTTCATTTTCACTGGTTCTTTGTTTTTCTGGACGTCATGTTCGTCTTCTCTTATACGAATTGTTATTTCTGTCATCTCAAACTCTAGTTATCACGGAAATATTGAAACACATCAAAATGTATTTTTGTTTAATAAGGTAGGTTATATGAAGGGCCAATACCTCATCCACGTAAAAGTGAACATTATAACAGAGCAATGAGGTAGTTAACTAGATAATGTTAAAGAATAATAAAAAAGTATGTATATTTAATATGCTACGTGTAATATCACAAATTCATATAATCCTGGAGCCTTAAATTATCTAATAAAAGCTGACTTGCAAGAGGTCAACGAACGCCAGATGTACTGGACCCCAGCACGGATGGCGCTCTGCGATGTTTAGGGGATCAAATTTCAGGATCCCGACACAGTTTACAATATTCATGAAACCCAGGATTAGAACGCTCAATCCCGAAACATTCGGGATTAATATTTTGTAATAATTTCAAGATATCAATATGAAATCAATACTCAGTACTTCATTTACATTCAACAAATTTATTTGTCGTATTAATTACATTATTTTTTGATAGATTCCTATTTACTTTTTCTTCTTCTTTATTTCCTTTATCCTAATTCGGTCGGGGGCCTAACGTTTGGACCCTTCCATCGTTCTCTGTCCTGCGCTGTGTTGATTACTTGGGGCCATTGATAGCTCCATATTTCTTCGCAGAGTGTCTATTTGCCTTCTCCGTGGTCTCCTGGGTCGCCCTACAGCTTTTCTTCCCAAATAGTACTAATGCGAGAATCTGTTTAGGCAGTATTTCATCTCCCGTGCAGAGTATATGTCCAAGCCAACTTAAATATGATTTTTCTATTTGGAGCAGCGGGTAACGTCGTTCCGGTACTTTTTTCATGACCGGAATACATTCCGGTATGATTTGTTAGAACAAAATATTAGCAACAAAACATGTGTGTGTTTGCGTACATTCCGGGTACAGCGGTGTCGCCCGTACTGGTTCTCTTTACGACATTTTTCTAAGAAAGCTTAAATAATAAGCTCAACCTGAATACACTTTATACGACAATAAATAAATAACAGCAGGTAATTTCAATTGAAATATATTTTCACATTCTATTGTGTCGAACCTGAATGAGATTAAATTGAAAATTGTATTATTCTGTTGAGGTAGAGGAGTTGATGAGTCATCGCCCACCTAGCTTTTTTTTTAGTCTTGTGCGTTTTTATGTTTTTGACTACTATTTGTTTGTGTTAAATCATTTTGTAAGGACTTTATAGGAGATACTAGTGTATTAATTCAGATACGAAAAGTACCTAATAATGTCCGAGAAAAGAAAACAATCATTATTTTCATTTAGTACCTGAAGTATCGGAACGATACTACCCTAAACGAGGTAGCGTTACAGTGCTTCTTTTTTAAATACTACGCCACTCAAATATCATCCCTGATTTTATATCTTGACGTCACTTCCGCTACTCCTCTTATGTATTCTTATTATATACTTTATTTTTGGCTAATCAAAATAAATATAACATTAATGAACAAATGGGTATTTTCTAATTCTTGAACCGATTTCAGCATCCAGGAATCTTCAAAATAGAATCCCTTGATCCTGGGATTTAATTCACTAATAATGAATTACGGTCATTGGTCAAGTAGAAAAAAATACATTTTATAAAATGTATATCAAAATTATAGACGTCATATAAAAATTGTGTAAAGTTGCAAATTGTGTGGTAACTGAGATATAAATATTCGGAAGGCTTTAACTATTGCCGGCATTGCAGTCGCGTGCGGGCACATAATTAACTGGCTTAATGTACATATCTTCGTAGCCGATTTCATGAGTGCCCGCCTACCTTCAAACCAGAGTTGCCAGATAACTCTGAAAACTTTTCAAATAAACGTAGCTGTATCGTTTCACACCACGAAAACACCCCATCAACAACGCTGTGTGTGTGTCTAGTAGCAAATTACTACGGTAAAACTTAAAAGATTATGTTCGAAACGTATTTTAATAATATCCAATGATGTATTACTAGCTGTTACCACAGAGCAATCAAATGAATAGTGGCCACGCACTTTTGTCCGGATTTTAGTCACGATATAACTTTTGCAATGCTTTAAGCATGTGATGACTGAGTTTTAATTACCACCTGTTCTCATTACAATCAAAAAATTATCAACCAGTTTCCTATATATATGAAAAAATCAAGCTGGATTCGAAACTTAGTGCTGAAGGCGTAACCCGTGGGCCACGAGGAAAATAATTATCTCTATCTTCCAAAAGTTAATGGATACAGAAAGACATGCAGGAGAAGAAATCTTACATACTTTAGACGCTTTGATAAAATAAACTATGAAGCTACGAGTTACCTCATGAATGTATTTTATTATTATTATTTTTTGAAAGCCATCTACATTGTTTTTACGTAATCTCAAATATCTTTGAGTAATCCGATAGCAGAATTAATAAATTGTTTGTACGGTTGCAGATGCTAGATATGTGTTACATATTGCCTTCTTAAGCACACTCAGTGATTGTTGAAGTATGTAAAACCCTGTCTAATATTTGATCTGTCTGAACTTTCTATCTTAGATCTTTCGTAAACGTCCTCTGTTTTATTGCCTTCAACACTACCCTCATATACATTACTTTCCTTCAATAAATTGATTGTGGCGCGCGCTGTGTAGCACGTTGCGCCGTCTTGTTGAAACCACAGCTCTTCCACATTAATGCCATTCAATTGGGAAACGAAAAGTCAGTAATCATGGATCTATTGCTGTTCACGATGGCGAATCGACTCATTCGGGTCCTCCATAATATAACGCTTCACTGCAGCAACGTCTTCTTCGGTGCGCACTGTACGACGTCTCTGCGGATGTGTATTATCAATTAGACTATGTGTGGTGCGAAAACGATTTATGGTTATTTGAATTACTTACTCGGATGGACGATTATGTCGACCCTAAAATGGATGTAACGCACGGTAAGTTTCGCGAACTGAACCACGATTATTGAAACAAATTTGTTATTCTGGCGTTAGTCTATTCGTGAAATGGCAAACCAACCTGAGCACAAATCAGCTGTCAGCTATCAAATTGGCTGTTGCTGGAAAGTGTTGCCAAATCGAAAAACAAACCTCTAAAAAAAACATCCTTTATGTTCCTCCTTCATTTTATTATTGACGTATAGTGACCTCAGATTAGATGAAATTCGTCTCCTAATATTTTTATATATAAATATTTCCACAATCCCGGTCCTGGGTTGTCCCCACAATAATGTACCCTCTGAGGTGTTGCGGGTGTGCGCGTGCACACTATTTGTCATTATAGCGCGCGCACAATTCAAAACATGACTTTATGTGCCGCCTTCTATCGAAGGTTTGACAACTAAGTTACATTATGTTGATATATCATGTATAAAATGACTAACATTTTGGATATTGAAGATAATATTTTTCTACGTACGACTCTGGTACCTTCTATCTTCCCCTATATAATGTTTACGCGTTTTTTACTTCGATGATTAGGTCTGGTATTATAGTTGGAATATGTGCATTCGATTTATGTAAATTATAAACAGAAAACAAAATAGAAACTACTTCTGTTCAGAGACGTTTTCGGTGCCGGTCTTATATATTTTACGACGGTGATATAAAAATAGTTTTGTATTGTTTTTTTCGGATTATCGGTTGTGCTACAGTTTCGGATGCTAGCCAGCCAAGTTTTCAGAAGATTCAAGACAGCAGGAAGAGCGACCATCGGTAGAAGAATCGGCGAGTAACAGCCCAGTTTCGTAAAGGTTAGTGTCTTTTCATTTGCACAGGTTGAATGAATATAATCAATAAACTAATTAGAAAACCCAAGACTAGCTATCGAAGGTAATTACGACAACACATAATGAGCTGTGAAATATGATATTTTTATTAATAATTATACAAAATACTTTGTTTAAACCACTATTTATTAATTATTCTACATGTTTTGATACCTATGGTATCTTCTTTAGGAAGCGATGTATACTGAAATTAAAAATACAGGCATAGATAAAAACAAAACTATAAAATGGTGAATAAGGGTTCTACAAATTATTTTGCAATGATTGCAATTATTTTTATATAGGTAAAACTTGCAAAAATTTTGATATTAGAATTAAGAAGCATTTGAGATGCCTAAATAATAATAAGTATTCAGAATTTTCCAATCACCTTTTGGAAACAAACCATTCTTTTGATATTAATAATTTGGGTTTACAGTTAGATAAATTTAAAATTTTAGAAATAAGAAAAAGTGTTAAGAGTAAGCTTACTATTATAAATAACTAAATCTTCTTTGCAAATAATCACCTTTAAAATTGGTTTTCACATTAGTTCTTACTTATTCACCATTTTATAGTTCAGTTTTTATATATGCTCGTATTAATAATTTCACTATAAATTGTTTTCTGAAGAATCAGTATCGAAACGTGTAGAATAATTAATAAATAGTGGTTTAAACAAAGTATTTTGTATAATTAATATAATATGAAATGAGGCCACATGGTAATTTTGCAAATATTGAAAATATGATATTTTTCATTGCGAAGAACGTGTCCGAGGTATGCAGCTTTCCTTGATGGTTGTTGTTAGTTATATTAACTTATTTATGCATCTTTATACATCTTCGTTAGTAATGTGGTCAACGCATATTAGCCTTGTGCTGATATCGTAATGTTTTTCTTATTTTCTCCTATAGGCGCACACATAATAACATTGTTCCTTAAAATACAATTTCTATACGCACACCATTGGGAATATTGCCTTACGCTATACATATTTATAGTAAATATGTACCTACACATAATATTGAAAATTACAATATAAATCTGGGTAAACGTTAATCCATTATTTTCTACTGTATTTCATCGAAGAATTATAGACACATTTTTTAGTATTATTAAAATTTAAGTTGTATTTATTTATATCACTTGAATTAAATTCTTCAGCCAGATGCAACATAATAATATAATTTTTCTAAGTTGCGTATGCTAAGTCGGCCACTGCATCATGTCGAAAAATTGGAAGAATCTTTTGTAAACAACTTGTGATTAAATTTGTTGTAAGACTGAGACATTTGTGTATTGCACTATCTGCTGTATACGTAACGTCTTTCTCCAGAAAAACATTTTAAAGGCGTCTATTTTCATCTTGTCGCTATTGCAGACTGTCCGAGTCGTTTTAGCGACAAGATGCAAATGCGGCAAAAGTTAATACTAAATCAAATATATAATATTGTGATGCAAAACTGTGATCCTAGATGGATTTTTTTTAGATTTATATAGATAATATAGGCCACCTTGCTCATTTATTTACTGCCACTTCATAATATTTTATGCATTCATAGATATAATAAATTACTCACAGGACAAAGGATTACTCTAAAAAATCTTGCTTTTGTGGAGCAAATCCGATTTATATTAATTATTGAAAACTACATTGTCAATTACGAATTGGATAGATAATCTTGTAATTTTTGTTAAAATACTAATTAAATGTATTAATTAGAACGACATGCACATAAAATCAATTTTATCGAAAAATATTGTTGTTGCGCTACCGGGATTCGACTTTCCAAACCGGGGAAGGTGCATTATTCAACTATGCTGCAGCGACAGTACTTTTTACGATAAATTTTCGAACCTATATGTCAAACTTTTTCAAATGAATACATCTGTCGTTCCATTACTTGAAAGCCGTCTACTTTGTAATAAAAGATATACATAAAATTGATTTCATATATATATCTTTCTAATCAATACATTTAATTAATATTTAAAATATCACAGGCCTATGTTCTGAACAACTTCACAATAAGAATGTGTTTTCCTTAATAATTTTTGTTTAGCCTAGAAAATGATATTTGATTTAAACTACCTACATCATATTTCTTGAACATTGTCATCTAATATAAACTATATATCTATCTAACTATTATATATTGATTAATTAAAAAAAGTCCAAACGTCATTTTTGTGTTTTACCCAATATAAGTACTTTATTCAATGTTTAATTCAATAATTCATTCATAATTCAAGCATATCATATTTTTGTATTGTTGTAGTATACCTGTCTGCTATAATGTAGTAGAAAACTAGTGCAGCAGACAAGTCAACGAATAAAGTGTTTATTTTGATGTCAAAATCCTCAGCAATAATGTATTTCACATATTTTCATGTAAACACCAATTAATTATACAAATTAAATGAAGGAACTATGGTATATATCAAAATATGGTTATTATTAGTGGCGTACAGTAGGTATAGATTTAGGTTATGCTGTTACCAATGATATTATACAATCATATATGATATATGTACTTTCGTTTAACCAACGTCTTTGGACAAAATAAATCCGTCGTTTATACGACCCTATCATGTATTTATTTATAATTTTAGAGTACTGTTAATAGTGTTTTTAAAGTTTAAGTTTTAACGTTAAATAATACATACTTACTCATTTTAAAAATGTATGGACGTTTTTAAGAACACTTTCTATGACTGAACATAATTCATTTATTGTTTGAAAATACTTATTTTTATTAAAGGTTAACGTAGGAAATAGACAATTGCTTTTTATTTTTCTCAAATCAAAAACCAATCCATGCACCAAATTTAAAGAACGATCATGAAATCAACAGGTTAAAAACAGTAAGATAGTAAAATTCGCAAATTAGTAAAAGAGGAAGTAGACACTTCAATGATTTGCATGCAGTTGTAACCCTTTATTATGTTATTCTGTTAATAAACAGCATAGGTAACGACTCCATACAAAACGGATCAACCGAAAGATATTTTCAATTCAGTAAATAGCCATTTATATGACTTGAGTAATTCACTAGCTCAAAGACAGAACTGAGTGATGTAAATAGCGTGATGCGGTGAGTACAGCGGTGAGTTTTTAGAAATAAGTAATTAAAGTCTCTACTGGTACACAGATAGCAATAATTGCAAAATAATGTTTTCGTTTAGATTAATCCAATTATTTAATTTATTTGTTTCCCAGAACTTTTATTTATGCACGGCTTTTGCAGCATGCCACTTCACGCCCCTGGGTATTATTCAAGGAACTCATTGTTAATAATTTGTAATAAAACTACCATGTCACGGCTGATAAAATTAATTACGTAAAATATCTATTTGTTTCAAAGTAAAACGGTTTATGTGTAAAAGAGTTCACCGTTTTATTTGGGATCGAAGAATCGAGGATAGTCTTTACAGACTAAGGACGGCCCCTATCTCGTCAGCCATGCACTTTCTACCCACTCTGACCTAGACTCCACGTGGCTTCCTGTGATAAATTGTTTAACCGCACGTATACATTAACATATGCGTAATTTGATAAATAACTGACACAGGGTAATTCGTAGAAGAAATTAAAAACAATTCTAAGATTATCTTTATCTAGAAACTTAAAATGTAGATTGAATTTTCAACACAGACCACCAAATAAATAGACATGAACTAACGCAAATTTCTTGTCCCAAAATTTTTATTCATCAAAGCAATCAAAGAAGAGTAAATACTTTTACTGTTTACTGTGTGTAGAATGTTCTGAACCCCTCTCCTATCATATCTCCATATCATGTTTATTCATTTACTGGTCTGTGATTTTCAAGATAAATATTGAAGTAAGTTCATCGTTATACCGGGAGAATCATGATAAGAAGATTCTTCAAGAAATTTTATTAAAGTATTTTAAATTTGTGAATGCCACTCCATTAGTAATGACGGAGGAAAATCCAACATAAAAAAGCTCAGCTTAAATAGCGCCACCAGCCATAATTCAAACATAGCTGATAAACCATTTCTGTTATACCGATAATACCGGTAGTAGATTTTGGTTAATTTATCGGTATTATTATAAGTAATGTATTTCTCTGAATCACCCTATACGATGCCTGCACAGGTATCTGAAAATAATCAATGAATATTTGGATTTGTAACCAATCCACGTCTGATTATTGCCCTCGATGGTGCGCCACTGACATAAATAAACTGGCAACTCATAACATCGAAGGTTTCAACTTTTATTGTTCTAAACGTTTGACATGTGAGTCGGAGCACGTGCCCCTCCGCTATTGGTCATTTGACTTAGTATTCCAATTTCAAATGTCCACTGCTTTCAATTCCCCATAATAAATGTCCAGGTGTGTCATGGCTGTAATGTTTGATTTGCACATTTCTGCGTGACCGCATTGAAAAAAAATAAAAACTACGGCAACAGCTGCCGTAGTTGGTATCGAGAAAGGGCGCCAACACTGCAAACATAACATTGCGCCAACGTTTTAATATCGAGCTAAACCAACCGAAATATTTACATTCTTTACATCAACTCAACGTAAAATTGGCACGAGATCTGTGAAGCTGAATACTGAATACTGAAGCTGGTGATACATCATTATCCTATTCTTATTGAAACCGTTGTCAATCAATCAAAACAAAATGCTGAATTATTCTCACATTTTATCGACAGTACTTGTTTTTACATGAATCAAATATATTTATAACCCGTGTCCGGACAGTGAGACATGATATCTCAGAGATTTATTTGAGACAAGTCTCAACACTGTGTATGTATGTAATCTTGAACCATAGGTACGAGGGGCAAGTAAAAAATAAGGTTCCTACATTTTTTTCAGGTATAAGGTATTTTTTATTGCAATAAATAAGTAAACCATCTGAAAGCTTGTACTTTATTCTATTTTTCTACATAGTCTCCTGATTTTTCTATGCATTTTTACTGACGAGTTATCCACTTCTGAAAACCCGCTTCGAAGAATTCCGCCGCTAGGCCGCCGATGAACTTGGTGACCGCTTCTTTCACCTCTTCATCTGTATTGAAGCGTTGTCCACCCAAGTGTTGCTTCAATTTCGGAAACAAGTGGAAGTCGCTGGGAGCAAGATCAGGGCTGTAGGGGGCATGGTCAAGCAATTTCCAGCCGAATTTGTCCAGTAGGGCGGTGGTCTGTCGAGAGACATGCGGGCGAGCGTTGTCGTGGTGCATAACCAAGTTTATCGGTCAAAATGTTGTCGATGGTTTTTTCACAAACCTCAGGAACCTGGACAGCAAGCTCCCGAAGCGTTACTCTCCGATCTTCGAGGAGAATGCGCTCAATCTTCGCCACGACTTCGTCCGACACCGATGGCCTCCCACTCCTTTGCTCGTCGTGGACGTCTGTGCGTCCTTCGGAGAACTCCCTGCACCATTTGCGGACGTGTTGGACGCTGATGCAAGCTGTGCCATAAACTTCTTCCAACTGTTGATGAATTTCAACAGGTTTAAGCTTCTTCGCGTTTAAAAATCGAATCACCGAACGGATTTCACACCTGGCGGTAACGGCGATGGCGGGTTCCATAGCGGATGGCTGTCAGGCCTTTACTGAGCGTCGCAGCGTTTGCTCCCGGTAGTGGGGATGTAGTTAAGGGACCAACAATCAAGGCGGTGTTGCCGGATTTCTTTAGTCTAAGGAACCTTATTTTTTACTTGGCCCTCGTATCTACTACTATTTATTTAAAAAAATTAAACAAGCAGAATGCGTTCAATTATAAACATTTATTAAAGTCTAACTGTTGATGGGGAGATTCAAATACACCCATCTGACAAAGGGAACATCAGTGGTCAGTACACTGACATTTGACGTTTGACGTACAACAAGCGTCAAATGAAGCGATAGATGATGAATCTCTGAGACAGTGTGTGTACACGAGGTGATTCAGTGTATCAAAGATCGTCTCGAGTCGAAAATCTTCTGAAAATTTCTTCACTATTTAAATTGCACTTTGCACTCTAAGCTAGCGTTATTTATTTACACGTACTTATATATAAAATAAATAAAATACAGATATCTCAAAAGTACTCAAATTGATAACAATAATTACTCAATGTTGTTTTGTTCATTCTAAAAGATAGCACATAAGTAATGGACCTTCATAAAAATGATTTATAACTAACTTACCATCACGCCGTTTCCGCGGGGGTATGCAGATTGCATAGAGCGCAACATTCTTCTATCCTGACACACAGTTCTCGCCTCATCCATATTCATACAAGCTCGCCGAATATTGAGGCTTCTAACAGGACCATCATCCAGTATCTGGTTTACCTGGTCATGCCAAGTCTTCTGCGGACGTCCTCTATTTCTGGTGCCATCATGAACACTTGCGTTATATATCTTCCTTACCATTCTCTCCTCATTCATCCGTTCCATATGACCAAACCACCTTAGTGATCCTTTCTTAATCTTACTCACTATACTAAGATCATCTTTACATTCTTTCCATATTTCTTCATTCTTTACGCTGTCATAAATGAATCTGCTACACTTACGCCTAAGCGATCTCATTTGCACTGTACTCAGTCTACTTTCGTTCCTCTTCTGTCAGCTCCAGGCCGCACTTCCATGCATCAGTGTCGGTACCAGAATGATTCAATTAATTAGTTGTAAATTAAAACATATTGTTTTTATCCAACCACAGTATTTTTGCTATATTTTAGGTTTAGCGTTTGACCATAGCATCAAACACGATTTGTTATTTTACAGATATTTTTTATGACAATCTTGATGCCGACATCGGATTAATTATTTTCACGTTCTTGTTGTGGTATCATAGTTGATAGTTCAGTCTGTCTTAATTTCTCATATTGTTGAAGTGTCCTTCAACCACCGGTAACCGCGTATTTCATGGATGTAAACATAACCGAATTAAGCTTTTAATTAAAAGCCCTAGTTGTGTATATCCTGTCTCTCTGGCCGATGTTTCGGATCCCATTGCAGGAGCCATTAACCTTTTAACTGCCAACTATATTTGAAATGGAAGACACCTCATAGGATATGACTAGGCTTTAAGGGTCCAGACTTATCTATCAAAAGTTGGGACCAGTCGTCCACAAATAACAAAATGATCTAAAATTATGACTATTACTCTATAAGTTTTCAAATTCCAAACGTGCGTGTTAACACGCTTATAGATTGGCGTGACATACAAAGTTTGGCGTGTTAACACGCTTATGATATTGAAAAGGTTAACAGGGCTGATGTCGTTGATAATTTGATGGCAAAAGAAGTCGGATAAACACGGCAATAAAGCTCAGAAAATGTATAATATAAAATATGTAATCGCTTTTCAACAGCGGATTTTAAATAACAACTGATACTAAAAATTGTTTAATATGTGACTTAAAAATGCTATCTTATATTTTTATTTTTTATTTTACACAACCTTAAGAATTTATTTTTTTAATTTTTCCTTTATTTTGTATAAGATTGAAGATTCGCCAAACTGCGGTTTTCGGGATCATGTCTCTGCAATACAAAGAATTACTATCTACTAAATAATATCAGAAAAACAAATATGCTTATTTAATAAAAATGTATATACTTTAACAATTGCTGTTTAATTCTATTAAATATATAATTAAATATTCATTCATCTAACACCTTTATGGATGATTCGATCAAATCTGATAAAATTTATCACGTCAACCATGTATGAGATAATATTAAGTGGTTTGTCTCGTTTAAAGATTAAATCTTTAAAGATTAATAACCTATTCATTGTGGTTTTTCTTTCCCGATAAGCTTTGAAATCATCATATATACACACATGTAATATAATTTTTTTATTTCAACCATATTACCCCTGATCTTAATCGATTAAAAATCAATCAAAAATAATTAAAATATTGTTGCAAAATATTTTTAAACATATCTGCTTGGCGTTACTCGAAGGATAACATTTCATTATATTTATATATAACCAAGTTTACGGCAAATAAATGTATCAATTTTTTTTTAACAGGCGGATAGTTATCTTGCTGTCTGAAGACGGTGACACATCCTTTAAATACTTTGTAATCACCATCTTCAGCACCGTCGCGTCCTCTCCGCGTGTTTCCGCTCAATCTTTAACTTGATTTAGGTTTAACTGTAGTGGTATTCACTAATTTTGTCTATTATTCACACTTTCTTCATCGACAGCTTTCTTCCCAAGTTGTCGTTTCATCTTTGATTCTACAGCTTTTTGATCTTTAACAATCTTAAATATGAATTATATATATTAATTATAAAGATATACGTATAAAATCAATTTTATCGAAAAATATTGTTGTTGCGCCACCGGTATTCGAACCTGGATCTCTTTCCTAACCGGGGGAAGGTGCTTTATCCAACTAAGCTACAGCGACATTATTTTAGAGACAATTTTTCGACCCTATATGTTACCTTCTTGATATTAATACATTTAATCGTTCCATCATTTGACAGAGCCATCTACCTTTTTTTTTACAGAATCTCAAATACCTTTGAGTAAACTGATAGCAGACGCCAGAATTATCAATTCATTTTTATTAAATTTTGGACACATTGATACAACTTTATTATTTAGGAGAACACATTCTTATTGTGAATAAGAATGTGTTCTCCTATTTAACAATCATGTCTTTATTAGATGTTATGACTTAACCAAGGTAGTGTGTACATATAATAGGCTATATTAACTATTATAGATACTATATGAATGAGGAGAGAATGGCAAGAAAGATATATGACGCAAGTGTCGATGGCACCAGAAATAGAGGACGTCCGCGGTAGACTTGGCACGACCAGATAAACCAGATAACGGAGGATGGTTCTGTTAGAAGCCTCAACAATCGGCGAGCCTGTATGAGAAGATGTATGAATGTGGATGAGGCGAGAATTGTGTGTCAGGACAGAAGAGTGTGGCGCGCTCTATCCTCTCTGCCTACCCCCGCGGTGAAACGGCGTGATGATAAGTAAATAAGTAGATACTATATTTTTAATGCAACAGGCGAAATATTGTGTTGAAAAAAAACATATGATGCTAAAAACATATTATTATTATTATTATTATTATTATTATTATTATTATTATTATTATTATTATTATTATTATTATTAGTATTATTATTATTATTATTATTATTATTATTATTATTATTATTATTATTATTATTATTATTATTATTATTATTATTATTATTATTATTATTATTATTATTATTATTATTATTATTATTATTATTATTATTATTATTATTATTATTATTATTATTATTATTATTATTATTATTATTATTATTATTATTAGTATTATTATTATTATTATTATTATTATTATTTCTTTAATTCTGAAAAGTTTGGTAAAACTTTCATAATTAAAAAAATGCAAAAAACATGTTGAATATCTGTGTCGTTATAGAGATAAGCGATTTTACAATCAATAAATACTAATTCAATCCACTAGCTGTTACATTCGTAGGAGCCAGCTACTCAGGTAAGCAATCTTCCTCTATTGTGGATAATAAGTTACTATTAGATAAAAACTTATACGAAAACTGTCAATTTAGTATGTATATATAATCAGTCGGAAAATGAATTGTAATATTTAAAAAAAGTTTACATAAATTTTTTTTCGGTGAGTGCAAAAATTTTAGAAAATGATTTCTACAAGAAAATAAATTATTTTAAAAAAAATTGTTCTATGAACAAGAGCTAAGATGTATAAATATAGCTTGAGTCATTGGTGAAAAAGATTATTTTATACCAATAATACTATTATTATTGCAAGATTCTAGAAAAATAATAATAAAACTACTCTTTCGAATTAGTGGTATTTTATTTATAAATTTTAAAATACTTAAAATAAATTTATTTATTTATTTATTTATTATATAACATCTTTGTAGGATAGTACCTATGTATTATTTAATCACTTAAAAATATTATTAGGATAAATCATTATTGTGATGTTGTAATTATTCAGAATATAGGTATGTTTATATTTTAGGTACTAATTAAATGTTAGAAAGATATACATATAAAATCAATTTTATCGAAAAATAATGTCGCTATAGCATAGTTGGATAATGCACCTTCCCCGGTTTGGAAAGAGATCTAGGTTCGAATCCCTATTATTAATACTGCTGTCAAAGCGTACATGGAGATGTTTCCAGGTGCGACAAATAATCTTGAAATATGATTTATTTTATGAAATTTTAAATATGAATTAAATATATTAATTAGAAAGATATACATATAAAATCAATTTAATCGAAAAATATTGTTGTTGCGCCACCGGGATTCGAACCTGGATCTCTTTCATAACCGGGGAAGGTGCATTATCCAACTATGCTACAGCGACAATATTTTTAGCGACAATTTTCGAACCCATATGTTACCTTTTTGATATTAATACATTTAATCGTTCCATTATTTGAAAGAGCCATCTACCTTATTTTTACGGAATCTCAAATGCTTTTGAGTAATCTAATAGCAGACGTCAGAATTATCAATTCATTTTAATTCAATTTTGAACACATTGATACGTCTTTATAATTAGGAGAACACTTATTCACATTTATTCTTATCGTGAAGTTGTAATTATTCAGAACGTAGCTCTTTTAATTTAATTTCATAATGATTTATTCTAATAATCTTACTTTTTTGACTTTGTTATAGAATGCGTACCTTAATGTTGATGATGGTCATTGTGACCTTATGTTTCGGAGCTCTGGCTGAGCCCAGGAGGCTCTTCTCTCTAGGAGGACGAAGAGGTCCACCACCCCCCGTAAGGGCTCGCAATGCGAACCTTAAGGCTGTCAGCACCCACTACATTACCCAGCCACTCGACCACGACGGATCAACAAACAAAACATTTCAAATGGTAATAATATTGTAATTAAATGAATTTCAATTTGTTTAATCGTCAATCAACATGTATAAAAAACATTCTTCATAATCCAACCTTAAAACAAAATATTTTATATGTAGACGTGAAATAGATTCTGTCTTAATAATATTTGAGTATGTCCAAGAACACACAATTATTGGATTTTTACCTACAAAGGCATTGTTATTAAACAAATTATAGATATCTCATAGGGACGAAGCTATTTATATTATATTATATAGGAAGTATGGAAGTTTTACAGGAATATTGTTAATATAATATACTAGTCTAAGTAAGAAATATATAAAATTGACTTTTTAGGCGTATTTTAGTATAATATGTTAATCATTCTTCATATATACAGATAGATAATATAGCTTTCATATTTCTAATAAATAAGATTCTCACTAGTTACATCTATGCTATTTCAGGGAAATGAACATCAAATTTCAAAAACCATAGGTGGCGATAGTGTAGTTGTACTCGAAGTGTTTCCACATATATATACAACTTCCAAAAATTTGATAGATATGGAGATTGATTATAGGATGAGAATGGTGAACGTTATATTTGTATAAAGTGATCGCTTAAGCCAGTTGAAGACAGGTCGTAAGCCCTGTATTACCAATACTTCCATACTTCTCATATAATATAATACAGATAGCTTCGTCTCTGTGAGATATCTATAATTTAGATTCTATCTATTTAATTATAATAGTGTAGAATATTTTTTTGTTATTTTTGCGTACACCATTTGCATAATCCACACTCATTTATGTTCTTCTTATATTTATTGCTTCCAAATATGTTATTAACTTAAATTTAACATATTAAAATTTATGTTAATCATTTAAATAATTGAAACTGTTTATTAAATTGAAAACTATGCGATGATATCTGAAAATTATGTTATTTGTGTGTTGGTTGCTCATTAATTGAAAGGCTGTATTGCCACTAGATGTTGGTTTCATCTGAATTGAAAGCGCTTTTTCTGTAAGAATTGAAATCTTTCAAAAGAATTTTATTGGATATTATTTCCAATGGCGTAACTACAAAAATTGGGCCCAATGAAAAATAGAGAAAGGGCCTTCTATAAATTGGTCCCTTATAAAATTGACGACCTATTATTTATTGTATATATCGCAGTGTGGTGTTTATTTACTGATTACCTAAATAATTAGACTTTTTCAGTGGTATTAGAAAATAAAATCGAGCGAAAAATGCATTTTGGATATGTATTGTAGTTGCTCATTTGACTTCACCTGTCTGGATCCTAACACATTGTAATATTAGTACTGTAATAATGTTTTCATAATACGCGGAATAAAGTATTTTCTAACTCTTATAATTGCTGTGTTGGATATAAATTAGTCCATATAGAAATGTATCGATGTTAAAAAATTTCTAATGTGGGTAGGCCGCTGGGTATTTCTGTGAGATATTATAATATGAAATAATACCGCATTTTAATATTCAATTCCGTTTCAAATACAGATTTGCGTGTGTAGTTGACCACATTTTGCTACACGTCAGTTCAAGCAATGACGTGCGCGAGCGAGATCGGTATTTTTTATATTTAGGATAAATTTGGCGAGAAATTGTGAAATTTTTTGATAGTATGAGTTTTACCGATATACGGTGTATAATGTGTAAAAATATATTGTAATTTTCAATTATATTTGAAAAAAAATGATCGTATCATATCGACGATTGTTATGTTGTATTATCTGAACACTTCACCTTACCGCCACTGTCACTAATCAATCAATTTATAAAATTCAATTGTCTTACGCTGACATTAATTGCATTTAATTTTAATGTTATGTTTGACGTGTTTTGTTCAATTATGTTGTTATCTGCCGAGGTACAAAAATATAATATCAGGAGAACACATTCTTATTGTGAAGTTGTAATTATTCAGAACAGACGGTCTGTGATATTTTAAATATTAATTAAATATATTAATTAGAAAGATATACGTATAAATATATTGTTGCGCTACCGGGAATTCGAACTTGGATCTCTTTCCTAACCGGGGAAGGTGCATTATCTTCTACTGTTAGATTCCTTAACGACCAACCTTCTATCATTTGACCTCCGCATCTATTCCCTTCCAGCATCCTTGTTTTATATCACCGGACATTCCAAACAAATATACACATGTAATCGGCATAATATGTTCATCTTATTGCAGCGGTACATTGTGAATGACCAGTTCTTTTCGAAGGACAATTCACCGATTCTCTTGATGGTAGGAGGAGAGTGGTCCATCCACCCCGGTTTCGTGACTGGCGGTCACATGTACGAAATCGCAAAAGACATCGGAGCCTACCTAATTTACACCGAACATCGCTACTATGGGTCATCCTTCCCTGTTGAGTAAGTTTATCCAGAGCTAGCTTATAACCACCGGTCTTTTCGTTTCATCGCGGATCTCGTGTCATACTTTATTTATGTAAATAAATAGTCATTTATCAATATAACATTTGTTCCTTATAAAATAGAGCTATTTATAGCATTCACAGCATACGTTAACGAACTAACGTATATATCTTTCTCTGCTCTCATTGGCTTAGGATTCAAACAGCGCCAGAACTAGACTTTTTGCCGCCGTAATTGTATTAATATAATCACCGAGATCAAAAATTAATTTAATAAATAACAATCTAACAATAACGATAAGATATAACTATTGTAGAACTTGATTCTGTAAGGCAACCAAACTACTTATTCAAATTTTGCCCTAGTTCGGAAATGGAATGAACTAAGAAATATTTCCAAAATAAATTATTCTCACACATCTGTTCTGGTTTAAAACCAGATGAAAACTGCCACGGCGCTACAATTCTGAACCTGTAACTTCCAAACAATGCCTTTTTCTCGTTGATTCACAACATAAGTCATCTCATGACCGTCAACAATATTTATTAACAAAGGAGAATCACAATCAAAAATATTCCTCTCCAAATTGTCTACAAAAATATCTGCTATTAGTGGATAGCTATTAGTTGCGTATAAACGATGTTGGTCACAAATTAAATAATTTGGAATCATTGGAGGTAAATAAAGCGTGTAAATCTAATTAAAAAATTATAAACAACCAACTAAATTTAACTACGAGTCACTAAAAATTATTCAAGTAAATTTGTATTAAGTAACAATTTAAGTTAGGTACTAAATTTATTTTTAAATAATTGTTGTTTTTTTTAAAATAGATTCTGGTAAAGATATAATAATATATGTTTTTTGTTAGTATTGACATCCTGAAAAAGAAAATGGTATTTTTCGAAACCGGTAGATGTATTTAAACTCAATTTAGTGGTTAATAAAACAAAGTTAACAAATAAAAATATAATACATTCTTCACTATCAGAATGCAATCGTCTTTTCCAAATGCTTTAACTAGATAAATGCCTCTACATGGGAACGGTTGGTATTTCAGTAAAACGTATTCTTCAATGTTGAAAATTTAATTTATCAAAAAAGCAATTTATCGTAAACAAATACTTAATATTAAAATTTTATAACATAAATATTCTTAAAATGACCTTAATAATACATAAATTACGTAATTTATCGTCTTGATGGTGATTATTTAATAGCCTGCTTTTAAATAAATTGGCATGTGTCTTGGCTATTTACGGGTACCTCGTGTTTTTGGCATCTTTCACTAAAGATATTTCACAATCTGCATGTGACTAGATGTTGTCTACGTCTTAGTTCAAATATTGTTTAGCTAGACCAAATTCGCTGTCGTCTGTTTCGCTACAAAAAAATAAATGTATAATGGTGATATAATTATAGAACAATTTTTAAATATTATTGAAAAAATAAAATTATCACAAAAATCCTGAATGTCCAAATAAACATTTTCCCGAGTAACACGGCAGTTAGCTGTAATCGGTCATCAGATTTGTAAATTCCACAATTTGACGTGGTCTGAGTATGAGTTAACTTCCCCAGTATATAGTCTGTGCGTGTCTCTAATGCACCTAACATCGTGGTGCAACTATCAACCCATTAATTCTTACAGTACGTCCGTCGTACGAGGACGTGATTGCCTGTACAAGCTTATTAACCCCTTAGTATACAGAGAGTACATGAATAGTACAAATGAACATAAAAGCATGATGTTTGGTTTAATATATAATTCTTTTGAAATTAACTTTGTGGTTAAAATTCATTATTTTTTTACATTGTTTTATTAACCACTTATTGAGTTTAAATACATCTACCGGTTTCGAAAAATACCATTTTCTTCTTCAGGATGTTAATACTAATCAAAATATGTTGTTTCTTTACCAGAATCTATTTTTAAAAAACAATAATTATTTAAAAAATATATTTAGTACCTAACTCAAATTGTTACTTAATACAAATTTACTCGATAAACTATAAACATAGTTGCAAGGGTTGTGCTGAATTTTATATTAGTAAAACGGGTAGAAATTTTAATATAAGAGTAAAGGAGCATTTGAGATGTTTGAACAATAGTGGGTTTTCAGAATTTTCTAATCATTTGATAGAAAAAGTCATGGTTTTGATAAAGAATTGAGATTGTCAATTTTGCATGTAAAACGATGTTGGTCACAAATTAAATAATTTGGAATCGTTGGAGATAAATAAAGTTTTTGAAACTAATCAAAAAATTATAAACAACTAATTAAATTTAACTTCGAGTCACATTCTAAAATTTTTTTCATAAAAATTAGGTACTAAATTTATTTTGTAAATAATTATTGTTATTTAAAAATAGATTCTGGTAAATAAACAACATATTTTGATTAGTATTCACATCCTGAAGAAGAGAATGGTATTTTACGAAACCGGAAGATGTATTTAAACTCAACAAGTGGTTAATAAAACAGAGTAAACAAATAAATATATAATTAACGATATTATATCATTTCGGTACAAAAATCATTATTTTATACAGTAATGTGTTATACAATTAGTTTGGTGTTTTTCCAATTTTTAACGAAAAATGTTTTGTCGAAACCTCTCCTCCAAAACGTTAAAAATAGAACGATACAATTAGCACGTTTGAAATATTTTTTCAAATAGGTTCACAGACGGTTTGTAATATATATGTATGTTGTTATGTCATGTAGTAATTTGTTTTTGTTGCCGTTACATTGCACTACTGAATTTCTTATTTTTGTTATTGATTTTAAGTCGCACTCTTCATACCTCGCGCCATCTTGTTTTTACATTTTCCGCTCATTCAGAATAGGCAGACAATTTGTTTGCTTCTAATGGCGCGCGTATACGGGTGAGATTTGTCTCAAAGACTCGTCTCGAGAGCGTGTAAAGAACAATACAAAATTGAGCGCGAAACGAAGTATGATTCAACATCAGATGTATTTTAAGTGTGTAGAGTAGAATAACGCAACTGATATGAACCACAAATTTAGAGATTAAGGTCTTATCCATGAAACACCGCATTAGTCGATCGTCTCCACTCTTATCATCACCGTCCGGCGATACTGAACGTACCCCATAAGCTCCCATTAGGCGTAAGCATACCCAGTACCGACGCCATGTAATGATACTAATGTGGCCAGCAACCTTCCCGACAACAGCTACAGATATCGCATTCGAAAACTTACCGCGTAGTATCTACTGTATAGAGCTTCTTAACTTCACCATACTTTTAATTTTCTGATCTAGCCACATATACATAATACATCCCCCAACTATCAAACGGAAACAAGCGTGGTGGATTGGGATTGAATTGGAATTGTGGCATCCCCAACACTTACTCACAACATCTCATCATATGACCTGCAAAATCTTTCTAATACAAAATATATCAATATGCACATTCCTATATCATCCATTCATTACCGCAAAGTATACCATCGCATATTCCCCAGGTTTTTTACAGTTGTGGAGAATATATAATTCCTTAATTAAAAATCTGTTGCACAAAATAAATAAATATTTTATGTAGAAATCGGCATGAACTTATCGGACAACCCATTAGTTTTCTAACGAAGTCAATTCAATAATCTAATAGGTTTTTATTATAAAATAATGTTGGCACCCCAATCGTATTTTTTGTATCATTGAGTGTGTATTGAAATGTATATTCTCTCCAGGAATACATCTACTGAGAATTTGGAATTCCTCATCGTGGACCAAGCGCTGGCGGATGTGATTCTTTTTCTGAAGCAGTTGAAACAAGATTCTAGATTCGCCAACAGCAAGGTAGTCGTCTTCGGAGGATCTTACGCTGGTAACATGGCTACATGGATCAGACTGAAATATCCGGAGATCATCGACGGAGCCGTGGCTTCCAGTGGACCAGTTCTGGCCAAGGCAGACTTCTACGGTAAGGATTCAATATTACTTTGTTTTTGGGAACGAGAATTATTTTGCAAATTAGCGATATTTATTTTTAGTATTATTGACATTAAAGTAGGTAGTATTTAGAATAGCTAAGCTCCTTCAACCCTCCCTCCATTCACATTATATACCATCGGGGTTGGCCTTTTTTTTTTTAGGAATACAGATGAATTTATTTTTATTAAAGTTTATAACTAAGATATATTGTTCCGAATTCGTAAAAAACACTTTTGGCGCGTCTTTCGATTCAACCGCGACCGTTGTCATTGACACAATTCCACATCCAAATTCCCACCCATACATTTCCTCATTCTCGTATTTTCAGTGTGAATTGTGTTTGTTGTTTATTTGTGCCGTGGGTGAAATTGTGATATCGCCATTTTCAATTGGAAGCGATGATCTGCTCATCCGCGTGCCATTTGTGTGATCTCGGCAGCGACTGCGGGGGTGGCGGAGGCGTCATATACGAAGTAAGGCGAGCAGTCCTTCCGAATCCCGGTTCCCCGAGATCACTGGTCCTTCGACTAGAACCCTTATCCCCTCACCGATCTCATCCTGTACCGAGGTTTCCCTACTTTCCTCCACTACCCTGCGGTGATTCCGATTTACGACCGGAATTGTCGTGTTCCTTTCCGCGGAACGTGCGACCCGGAGATCGCACAATTCGTTTATTTAGATTCTATCGATCCGGATTTACAGAACGAATTACATATATGCATTAAAATACATACAAGACTCCCTACAACAACAATGTATAAAAAATATGAATTAAATATATTAATTAGAAAGATATACATATAAAACAAATTCTATCGAAAAATATTGTTGCTGCGTCACCGGGATTCGAACCTAGATCTCTTTCCTAACCGGGGAAGGTGCAATATCCAACTATGCTACAGCGACAATTTTCGAACATTCGATCTAGGTTCGAATCCCGGTGGCGCAACAACAACATTGATTTTATATGTACATCTTTCTAATTAATATATTTAATTAATATTTAAAATATCACGTCTGTTCTGAATAATTACAACTTCACAATAAGAATGTGTTCTCCTAACAATGTATATAGTTTTGACAAATTTTGACAGGTAAACGGACCACCGGTCATATTGGACGATATATAATGTTATGCGTGCTGATATTACTTATCAATTGAGCATTCATTTCCATTATTTAATCTCCAAGTGTTCGCTTTCTCTACGATAATTAAATCACGTCTGCTTTCACAGAATTAAATGTAGGATGTACATTAGTAATTCAGCTACAAAATAAATATTTTTCCATTTTTTATTAAACATTGTCCCAACGTTACGATTTTCAACTGGAGCTCGTGTCGATTACAAATAATATTTTGACATATTACAGAATACTTGGAGACTGTCGGTGATGCTATGCTGTCAGAAGGCAGCCAGGATTGTGTGGACTCTATCAAGGACGGTGTTGCCGAGGCAAAGAAGATGTTAGAAACAGCAGAGGGAGTCAAGGAAGTCTCTGAACTTTTCGGGTAACTATAAAATGATAGTATAATATTTAAATGAATGAATACTAAAAAAATTAAGACACTTAAAAAAACTGTTAGCCCTGAAAAAATATCAGCATAAAATAAATTGACTTTAAATAATTATTGTTTGCACAGAAATAAAACTGCATTAAACAAATCGTTAAATATAATACTTGAAAGTAGTACCAAAAATAATTTATGAATACCAAATAATAGACGCTTATTTTTATTTAATAGCACATATTTTTTTATAAATAACGCATTCTAATACCTTTTTTAGTAACTTAACCTATTCTAACTGGCAATTAATGTGAACATCATTATATATGTTCCATTCGGTAACTGTATTTAGATAACAGATATATTTTTAATGAAATAATAGACAATCACTTCGTATACAACAATGAATTTTATCAAACGCCAACCGGTTTCGCTTAGCTCAAACTTCGTCAGGGCGTATTTAAAACTAAAAAAAAATACAAAATAGAGGCCACTTATATATTTAATTTTATCTTACTTTTTATTTAATCTGATATGTTAAACTACAAAACGATTGCTTTCTACGAAACAAAAAATAAATATATTTTTGGTACCTACCATTAAATGTAAATCAAAATGTTCTATATCGTATATAATTTTGTGCCCAAAAAATACATTTAAATTGTAGCGAGCTTCACTCTTAGACATCCAGAGGAGGAACAATCAAAAGTTCAATACATCATATTTAATATTTATCTACTATATAAAGATACTATGATAATCCTTAATTCTCGTAGATCCAATACGTCATCTGTTATTAATAATTATTACGTAACTATAATACATGTATATTGTATTATTTGTATTTGTTTTTTTTTGATTGACAGCACATGTACCCTGATCAATACCACGAACACATTGGACGTAGAGAGTTTCTTCTCTACGATCACTGACGCCTTTTCTGGCCTAGTCCAATACGCAATTGCTGGTCAAATTCCTGCAGTGTGCGTTGCTCTGGTGAACGAGGCTTTCGGCACCCCTGTCCAGCGACTCGGCCGTTATGTAAAGCCCCAAGGTGGCTGTCACCCGGTGGAGTACCGAGCAATAGTGGACTATTACTCCGACGTAGGTCTTGAAAACTCTAACGTAGTTACAAGTAGGTGCAAAGAGTTCACAATGAATTATATTTAATCTTATTTTCAGTAAAATTAAAAAAGGATCACTTGGATGGTTTTATGTTTCAACAGGGAGATTTTGAAATCACGACTAGTACTTGTGAAGAGTTCGTTTATTGAACTAAAAATCCACCATCTAACTGGAAATAGATGCTTCTAATTCTGTAAACTGAAGTAAACTGCCAATATACAAAACAATAATAAGACCAAGTGAAATTGGAATATTACATTAAGGAGAACACAGTTTTGCTGTGAAGTTACATGTTCAGAATATAGTTCTGTTATATTTTAATTCAAATTAAATGAATCAAGATTTGATAACAATTTTCTGTATATATTTCTAATTGACCCGTTTAATTTATAATTATTATTCTGAAAATGCAACTTCACAGCAAAACTGTATTCTCCTTATTATATAAGTTGTATTAAAGTTTAATAATTTAATAAAATGGATCAATTAATTTAATTCCGGCGTCTATTTTCGAGTTTCACTCAAAGGTATTTGAGATTCTCCGTGATATAAAGCGGATTGATGAAATAATAAAAGTATCAATTAGAAATATTACAGAATGTAAGTTGAAAAATTTGTCGGAGAACGGAGAACGCTCTTTCCGAATAGTTCAGGTTCGAATCCCGGTGGCAATTAAATATTTTTTCGATATTTTCCGTATATCTTTCTAGTTGATTCATTTAATTAAAGAGAGCAATTCAATAGAGATAAAATATCAAACGGATATTCTCTTATAATAATAGCCATTACTTTGAGATAATTTGTGGGTTTACACACAATACACACGCACCTACTAAATACACAATATTATGTTTTCAGCCCGCGCGTGGATATATCAGACTTGCACCGAGTACGGGTATTATCAAACCACTAATTCTAGAAATCAACCCTTCGGCGACACTTTCCCACTGACCTACTTCACGGAACACTTGTGTCCAGATTTGTATGGAAACAGGTAATTAATTGTCTATATATATATACCATCATCTGATCTTCATCACATCACCTTGACTTGTACTTGGGCGACTCGTAGTCTGTTAATATATATCGACATTACCATAATATATAACTGTACGACTATGCAACATCATACGCTGGCACGTTACATGCATAACTAAATGTGCAAGTTATGTATTATTGTTTTCGTTCGGTGATTTCTAAATAATTATCGCTTAATTCGAAGCGCTCATTAACAAAATAATAGCTGATTAGCTTGTTGGTCTAATTAGTGGTTAAGATACTCGCCTAGTGACCTGTTAGTCGAGCCTCGTTCCAGGAGACTACCAAGTTAGTCCTATTGTAATGTTTGAAAATTGAAAGAATATTGATTTTAATACAAATTATTATACGGTTTACACATACTACACTCTCATTTATTTTTTCTTAACAGCATCAACAGTGAGACCCTGGATGCAGGTATCGTGAGGACCAACAGCGTATACAACGGTTTAAATCCCGACATCACCAACGTCATCTCTGTCCACGGGTCTCTTGATCCATGGCACAGACTCGGCATCGTCGAGGACCTGTCAACCGAGTCTCCAGCCATTCTCATCAAGGGTACATCCCATTGCGTAGACCTTCAGGGATCATCATCCCTCGATACCCCTGCCCTCACTTTGGCGAGGCAGAGGGTTAGGATGGAAGTACTGAAGTGGTTAAATTAATACTGAATAGAGAATCTGTCGTATTATTTTCTAATCGTTTCTTATTTACAAGATAACATATTAATTTTCAAGTTCAGTTTTATACTCTGAATTGATTCCCGAGCAATAAATATTTTTATATCATTTTCCGTTGGTTTTTTTATATTTTATCCTGAAAACACCTACCAAAACTCCTTTCACATTTTTATAGTTGCCTAAAATCATGGAATTTTTTATTTTATTTATAATTCGGAGCCTAAAGCTGAAGAAAATTCGCAGGCCATAGATCAAGTCCTGTATAGGAGATTGCATTATATAATACGACTTTCATTTTTATTTTTATTTAATTAGTGAGAAAGAGACACAATTATATTCGTATGTTTGTTATTCTTTTCACTGTGAAATTAATATGTGATTTCTTTCTGTCTTGATACAAATTGTATTTTTGTCAATGTATTCATTTTGCAACGGATTAAATTGAAAGATAATTATTTTTGTAGGATTCGCCTTACATACTAGATTTTTCACTAGTCATTTCTAAGCGTAAATATTTTCCTTCAATTTAACTAAAATATGAATTGCATTGATTAATTAGAGAGGTAGACCGATGGTACTGCATGGTTTGGGAAGGGTTAACAATGTTTTTTATTCTCACAGTAGTGAGAACCTAGCAGTAAAATAAACTTATTTTAAAACCTCTAATGCTTATCGACCTAATACGATAAAATTATTTTAATACTCAGCCTGTATCACGAATAATATTTCCAAGTTAATGTTACATATCTGAATTAATAGAAAAGTAATATCTAGAAAATTTTGTAAAATATTAAATTAGGTAATCCATTTGTTAAACGTAGAGAAATTAGGTATTTTTTATTTTTTGGGAGGACTAATTTTAATATCTTTTCCCAGAAATGTTGTAGGTATATCACTTTATTTTTAATTACGGTGCTTTTGTTCCATTGTAATATCTAACGACCATCTAAACCTTCGTATCTACTGGACCAATATTTTATTAAAATGATATTCATTATAAACTAACCAGGATATCATCGAATATGAGATAGAATTCTAAGAGACACAATAATTATTGAATTCTAGCCATTATCATCGCCAGGTTTAGTATTTAGCTCGTAAGGAAAGAAACTGAAAATGACTAAGAAGCTAACCATTAGCTGGAGGAATTCTAAATGAGGCTATGTAACAGATATATACAATCAAATAAGATAAATACTAATGAAATGAATCAATTAGAAAGATATACATATAAAATCAATTATAAATAAATATGAATTAAATATATTAATTATAAAGATATACATATAAAATCAATTTTATCGAAAAATATTGTTGTTGCGCCACCGGGATTCGAACCTGGATCTCTTTCCTAATCGGGGAAGGTGCTTTATCCAACTAAGCTACAGCGACATTATTTTTAGCGACAATTTTCGACCCTATATGTTACCTTTTTGATATTAATACATTTAATCGTTCCATCATTCGACATATTTAATTTAATTCATATTTAAAATATCACAGACCTATGTTCTGAATAATTACAACTTCACAATAAGAATGTGTTCTCCTAAAAAAAATCAATTATGTCGAAAAATGTTGTTGTTGCGCTACCGATATTCGAACATGGATCTCTTTTCAAACCAGGGAAGGTGCATTATCCAATTATGCTATAGCGACAGTACATTTGAAAACAAATTTTCGAACCTATATGTTACACTTTTCCAAATGAATACATCTATCGTTCCATTATTTGAAAGCCGTCTACTTTGTTTTTAGATAGTTGGATAAAGCACCTTCCCCGATTTGGAAATAGATTCAGGTTCGAATCCCGGTAGTTCAACAACAATATTTTTCAAAATTGATTTTATATGTGTATCTTTGTAATGAGTACATTTAATTAGTATTTAAAATATCACAGAGCTATGTTCTGAATAATTTCAACTTCACAATAAGAATGTGTTCTCTTAATAACAAATAAGATAGTAATAACCACTCGATGCAAATATTTTTATTACGATGTCTTTAATCTATACAGAAACTATTTAAGCAAACATTACAATAAAATTTATTAAGCGCACATGTTTACATTCAACTAAAACTGCACATCAAGTGTAGGTTCTCGACTTGCCTAAAACAAAACCTTCAAGTTTTTGGACATCTTGCGAGAAGGGCAGCTTGGAAAATCATGTTGCGGTAGGTCACGTCGAAGGACGGGGAGAAAGAGGAAGATCCCGCATCCGTTGGACCGACCAAGTGAAAAAGTGCGGATGGACTATAATGGTCCGTGTCCACGGATTCGACTCGAGACGAGATTAAAAACGGGTACAGCGCGCAAATTAAAAATATTCACTATTATTAGAAAATCGTGTTAGAACACAGACCACCAAATATATAGACATGAACTAACGCAAATTTCTCGCTACAATATTTTCATTTTGGTGTCACCCGCATGATCACTTTGGTACCACTTTCCCAATCAAATAGCTCCGCGACTTTTTATTTTAAATATGACTCGATTGGAACGAAAATTTAAACGCTGACAATACAATATTCGAAGAGTGAATACTTTTACTGTTGTATAAATGTGTCATCGACTATCGAATTTATGTTTCCACCTATAATGTGTGTAGAATACCCCTCGTCCCGCAACTAATATTCTAAACCCCTCTCCAAAATGTACACTTTATTTCATGTCTATTCACTTACTGGTCCGTGTTTTAGAAAAACGACTCTTTAAACTGAATCCTGGTGAGCAATTTTTCTTTATAATTAAAAGTTACATAAAAATAAGACTGAGTTTTATTAGACATTGGATATTTAAAATATCTCACTGAAAGTAGAGAGAAAATACTTATTTATTCGCGAAATTTAGAAAAATATAATTGATTATTTAAAATCTTCTACTAAGATCTTGGGGAAATTGGCATTCGACTATTCCGGTTGAGCCAGCGTATCACGCTTTGAAGTCCTTTGAATCTTTTGCTGCGTTGTAGGGATTCCGAAGTGTTCATCCAATGGCGAAAGTCTTTAAAAAGACTCGCTTTGTACTTAGAAGTCTTCTTAAATACTGCAATAAAATAATTAATTATTCCAAATGTTTCCCGGCTAACTCGATGTTTTGTGTTTTTTAATAAGAAAACATTGTTATACGAGGGCCAAGTAAAAAATAAGGTTCCTTACGCTGTACACTCGCCACGCGAGATGCTAGGCGAAATCCGGCAACACCGCCTTGATTGTTGGTCCCTTAACTACATCCCCACTACCGGGAGCAAACGCTGCGACGCTCAGTAAAGGCCTGACAGCCATCCGCTATGGAACCCGCCATCGCCGTTACCGCCAGGTGTGAAATCCGTTCGGTGATTCGATTTTTAAACGCGAAGAAGCTTAAACCTGTTGAAATTCATCGACAGTTGGAAGAAGTTTATGGCACAGCTTGCATCAGCGTCCAACACGTCCGCAAATGGTGCAGGGAGTTCTCCGAAGGACGCACAGACGTCCACGACGAGCAAAGGAGTGGGAGGCCATCGGTGTCGGACGAAGTCGTGGCGAAGATTGAGCGCATTCTCCTCGAAGATCGGAGAGTAACGCTTCGGGAGCTTGCTGTCCAGGTTCCTGAGGTTTGTGAAAAAACCATCGACAACATTTTGACCGATTATACTGACCAAGGGCGTTAGGCTGCACCACGACAACGCTCGCCCGCATGTCTCTCGACAGACCACCGCCCTACTGGACAAATTCGGCTGGAAATTGCTTGACCATGCCCCCTACAGCCCTGATCTTGCTCCCAGCGACTTCCACTTGTTTCCGAAATTGAAACAACACTTGGGTGGACAACGTTTCAATACAGATGAAGAGGTGAAAGAAGCGGTCACCAAGTTCATCGGCGGCCTAGCGGCGGAATTCTTCGAAGCGGGTTTTCAGAAGTGGATAACTCGTCAGGAAAAATGCATAGAAAAATCAGGAGACTATGTAGAAAAATAGAATAAAGTACAAGCTTTCAGATGGTTTACTTATTTATTGCAATAAAAAATACCTTATACCTGAAAAAAATGTAGGAACCTTATTTTTTACTTGCCCCTCGTATATGATAAATTTTGATTGGAAAAATTACAACCTCCTAAATTTCTACAGTTCACTGTCCCTACAAAACAAATTACTATTGTACAAATCTATCGTCCGTCCTTTACTCACATACGCGAGCCCCATGCAAGCTTCAAGTAACTCTAACATTTTAGAATCCAAACAAAACTATATCTTTAGGAGAATCACAAACTCACCCTGGTTTGTTAGAAACACAATCATTCACATAGACTCAAACATACCCTCACTCAAACAGACGACACATACACGATTTATAGTCTTAATTTTATTCTAAATTAATTTCCATCCCAAACCCTTCCATAAACTCCCGCGGCCTGTATGATCCCTCATCCGATCCCCATCGTCTTCATCCCATATCACTTATTTACCCAATTGTTGACCCTATTGAACAAAATTTATAAAAAGATTCTATAAAAACTTTCACTAAAAATATAAAAATTAGTAAAAAATTCAAACAAAAAAAAAAATTAACAAAATATAAAATAAAATGTATTATATAAAAAAACTTTACCCATTTTTGCTATTACTTGATACAATTATTTACAAAGTTAAATTGACCTGATATTAAAAAAAAATCTTACGCCATTGTTGTTACCTCATGTGTAGGAGGCAAGAGGGCTCAGCCCTTACCCCTCCCCTCTTTAACAATCGAATCAGAGATTGTAAAAGTACATGTTATTATATTAATTTCATATGTACAATAGGTACGTAGATAGTAATGTGATTATATGTTTTATGCGACTAGGGTGTTCTTTAATATGTTACGAAGGCTTTTCTTAAAAAAAAAAACAGTTAAAAACTCATTTGTAGAAAACAATAAACTTAATAAAAATATATATATGTAATTAATTAATTAATTCATCTCATTTATAAAATGCAAATTACTGAAATTGTTGGTTAATTAATCGAAATCTTCACTTAAAGATATGTCCATGAAATAAAGTAAAAGGATATTCCTACCTACCCTTAGCTTTGATGAACCTTAAGGGAAGATGCACTTTCAACACCACAAGAGCTTTCTCCGGTGATGGCTCTTCGCACAGCTGGATTGCACACGATGGCTCTGCAATTTACAGGGTTATTAATAATAAGACTGTGTTATTGTGAAGTCATATTATTTTACTTCTTCAATATTAGCAAAATTAGTTTGTGGCCTCATTTTATATTAATAATTATACAAAGTATTTTGTATAATTATTAATATTTTTTAAATTCAAATTTTTCATTCACTCACTAAAAAAATGTTATCCACAAAAGGTGTTTTTTTTTATCACAGCCCAATTTCTCCGAGAACCTATTTCAAGTGCACCCTGAGTATTCCAAAATATATCTCGAAAAATGTCAGATGATGTTTTAAGAGAACAAAACAAAGTACAATGATCTGTATACATGTAAGAGAAAACATATTCTATGATATTGGTGTTTGAGACTGAAACGCATTTTTTTATACTTATATTTCGAAAACAAGATAAAAAATTCAAATATTTAAAAAAATTTAAATATTAATTTATTGTTTAAAATATTGTCACGAATGGATGCGTGCAATAAGTTGACCATACAATTGTGTAACGAACGACCTCCGTCACTGCACCAGCACAATTTAATAATACACGAAATTCGTGTTTGCAAAATAAATAAGTATGGGATTTTCTGTTCATGATAATCTGTTATGAGCGCGGGGCCTCGCTAAGTACGGGGCTAGGTCTTGCTAACTCCATGTTTAAATAACACTAATAATACAAAGCTTTTATTATTTTTACATCGCAGTTAATATAGTTTTGAGTGGGTGTCTATTCTTAAAACAATATCCCGCCTTTGGACTCCAACAAAGGTGTTATGTACAAGAGGTCGAGTCTCTAAATTCAAGAGTTTACCTTACCCAGGAAAGCACTTTTACCGATATTACTATAAATTACCTTTCATTTTGTTTTGCAGCATCAATTGTTTAAATTTCAAACATGCTGAACATCCGGCAATATGACTGGAGTTCCTGAGGCGACTTCTCTTATCGCCGGTTTGCTAAAACATAAAATATACTCCATGAATGTAAGGTATTTAGTTTTACTAACTAACTAACTTACCATCACGCTGTTTTCTCGCCTCATCCTCTTTCGTACATCTTCTTATATAAGCTCGACGATAATTGAGGCTTCTAACAGAACCACCCTCCAGTATCTGGTTTACCTGGTCGTGTCAAGTATTCCGCGGACGTCCTCTACATCTGGTGAAAGTGTTCGAAATTAATGTTTATGTAATCGAAATATTAAAAATATTATGAACAAAGCCAATTGAAAATATATCTGATTCATTAAGATAATAATATTAATGTACATACAATGGAATCCTGATACCGACACTGATGTATGGAAGTGAGGCCTGGAGCTGGCAGAAAAGGAACGAAAGTAGACGGAATGCAGTGGAAATGAGATCACTTAGGCGTATTTGTAGCAAATCTATTTATGACAGAGTAAAGAATGAAGAAATAAGGAAAGAATGTAAAGCTGATGTTAGTATAGTGAGTAAGATAAGGAAAGGATCACTTAGGTGGTTTGGTCATGTGGAACGGATGAATGAGGATAGAATAGTAAGAAAGATATATGACGCAAGTGTTGATGGCAGCAGAAGTAGAGGACATCCGCGGAAGACTTGGCACTACCAGGTAAATCAGATACTGGAGGATGCTCCTGTTGAAGATGTATGTATGCGGATGAGACGAGAATTGTGTGTAGCGCTCTATCCGCGATGGTAAGTAAATGAGATATGGAATAAGAAAGAGATTAAAAAATTATATTTAAATTCAATAATAATTTCACGAAATGATGAATCATTTTATAATTGAATGTAATAATGATAATTTTATAAAATGATATTGAATCCAAAATTAATTCCAGATTACGGATAGCGAGAAACTCCGACTGTAATTGTCGACCTAATTGATACAAAAATAAATACAATCATTATTGGACTCGGTTGATAAATTAGATATTTAATGTAGATATATAATTTATCTCGTGATCAATCATATATCTACATTATTTTACTATGATCTTATCACGTATTTTTATCATGTTTATCATTTTACCATGCCAGCTTGTGTGCCAATTGATTATTTTTGTAAGTCTCGCGTAATATGTATTTAGTAAAGTTAAGTTAATTTCAGGCATTATAAAATGAAAACACTAAAGTAATTGTTAAAATAAATGTATTTTATTTTCGGCTCACGCGTTACTAATTATTACTTTCAATGAATTACGTATTTTGACCAATAAGAGTCCAAAAATGTTATCAACCCTTGCTCTTGTCATAAAATAATTGTATATCAACAGTAATAGTAATACTAATTAAATGTATTAATTAGAAAGATATACGTATAAAATGAATTTTATCAAAAAATATTGTCATCGCTGACGGGATTCAAACCTGGATCTCACTTTTCAAAAATGTAACATATTGGTTCGAAAATGTGTCATTAAAAGTACTGTCTGCTGTAGCATAGTTGGTTAATGCACCTTCCTCGGATTGGAAAGAGATCCAGGTTCGAATCCAGGTAGCGCAACAACATGTTTGTCTTTCTAATTAATACATTTAATTTGTATTTAAAATATCACAGACTTATGTTCTGAATAATTAATTCACAATAAGAATATGTTCTCCCTAATAGTAATAGAAACGATTGAAAGTATATATATTACAAGTTTACGTGAAAATAGAAAATAATAATATGTATTTTTTTCTTACCAATAGTTGGGGCCTAGAACTTCGCACATTTTCAGGAAGAAATATACTTTCAAATTTTGTCTGGAGATTATTATTACCCGCAATCCTTAAATGAAACGTTAACGTTAGTACAGATTCTGGTGCATGATTTCAAGTAGAGCCAATCTTTAGCACTTGGCAATAGCAATGGTGTACTTACGGTTCGTGGAAATTCTGACCCTCAAACTTTGTTGGCACTTGAAATCGAACTCTCTTTTCCGAAGTCCGACCTACAAATTCTACCATTTTTATACAATAAAACCTATTTATCACACTGAATATAAAGCTTAGTAAATATTAATACAATTCAAATGTCAACATTTATGAAAGATTTTAGTGATATTGTTTTATAAGTCGCAACTCAGCCGGTTTAAAAACGAAGATTTCCAGGCAGCGCGCTAGTTACAGAGAGCATTCGCAATGACTCGTGAAATGATACCGGAGCGTCTACCCACTATCACCCGCTGATGGGGTGTGAATGTAGGCTTCGATCGAATACATACAGACCGAATTCTCGTGTAAGGGTTGTCATGTCGCAAAGGCGCCGAAACGTTATTGTGTGACGTATATAACACACACATTACCATGTCTTACGGGAATCGCGTGAGTGCGAAAAATTTAACTTTATGGAATTCCGAAAGAACCACTTTCCGAAATAGCAAAATTTGCTGAGACGATTGTCGCAGATTTGCTATTTATGCTTTGTGGTATTCGTATATTTGGAAAATAACACACATAATCAGGGATGCGCTGGGATATTTTTGACTTTTCTTTAAGTTTTAAAAACTCACGAATATCGCTTGATACAAAGCGAACCTCCGACTGAGTGTAGCTTTGCCATAACGTTTTATTTCTCTTTACCTATTATTCCTAATTCGTAAACAACTTTTTGGCGCGTTTTTTCGAATCGGCCGCAACCCATGTTATTTCCCCGTGCAAATTCCCATCCATAGATTTCCTCATGCTCGTCTCGTCAGTGTGAAATGTGACCATGACGTCAGCAGACGTCAACGTGACCGATATCAACATCGCGATAGCATTCGCGGTGTGGACTTTCAGCTCTGTTTTTTGGTGATATTGTGTTTTGATCATGTATTGTCGTGCCGTGGGTAAAATTGTGATATTGCTGTCTTCAATTGGAAGCGGAGATCTGCCCATCCGCGTGCCATTTGTATGATCTCGGCGGCAATGCAGGGGTGACGGAGCCATCATATACAAGGTAAGGCGAGCAGTCCTTCTGAATCCCGGCTCCCGAAATCACTGTCTTGTACCAAGGTTTCCTTACTTCCTTTCCCTACCTTGCGATGATTCCGATTTACAACCGGAATTGTCGTATTTTCATTCCGCAGGATGCGACTCAGAGATCGCGAAATTCGCTAATTTGGATCCTATCGGTGCGGTTATTATCTATTTATTATTTTCGGTCATTTTGTTTAGTATAAATATTTTTAAAACTTAATAAAAAAAGTTTTATTGCTTAAGTATTGTATTTTGATATAAAAATTTGCTTCGCATTCCCATTGATAGACTGAATATATACATAATGATCTCAAGTGCGTCTGAGTAGAGCACATGGCCATCGGCACTAATTAATGACCATGGTATTTTAATAAATAATAAACAATCAAAGTACCGCCACTCACTGCTTATCAAAACACCTGCAGATAATACTGTGGCATAGTATGTGGCTTGAATTCTCTCAACGACACGATGCTGCGATAGTAATATGTAGTGTGCTTAGCTGAATTAGTAGAAAGGAAGTATATTGTCTAACTGTACTATCTCACTAGCTCAATTATCTCTGGTTGCTTATACTTATCTTATGCTTTGCTTATGTTTATGCTTATCCATGCTTAGTATGTACCTATATACCAATTATTGTTAACGTCTTAGAAGTGACTTAGTTGGGAACTCAATCAATTTTCCCCAGTTATAATTAACAGTATACAGTGCAACATTTTCTGCATTAAAACAACAGTCTATTTCACGACTAATTAAAACCACTCCGATCATAGGTTATCTCACCTCATTGAAACCACTCCAATCACAGGTTATATCTCACTTAATTTAAGCCACTCCAATCACAGGTTATATCTCACCTAATTGAAACCACTTCAATCACAGGTTATATCTCACATAATTGATACCACTCCAATCACAGGTTATATCTGACCTCATTGAAACCACTCCAATCACAGGTTATATCTCACCTAATTGAAACCATTCCAATCACAGGTTATATCTCACCTAATTGATTGTTTTATTCAAATTGAACTAAATTGAATTAATTAAAAATAAACTAATTATTTAATTCAAATTAAATGCATAAATTAGAAAGATATACACATAAAATCAATTTATCGTAAAAATATTTTTGTTGCTACCGGGATACGAACCTGGATCTCTTCCAATTCGGGGAAATACAACCGATTTTGCTACACCAACTTATATGTTGCACTTTCAAATTGATATATCTGTCGTTCCGTTATCTAAAACCCATCTTCTTTATATTTACGGAATCTCAAACACCTTTGATTAAAATCCGATAGGAGACGTCAGAATTAATTAATAATTTATTTTTATTAAATTTTGGAAACATTAATACAACTTATATATTTTTAAGGAGAACACATTCTTATTGTGATGTTGCAATTTTTCGGAACATGCGTGCAGTTTGTCGTCAACTTACTATGTGGAGTAGCATAATCGGTTAATGTATTTCCCCAGATAGGAAAAGATCCAGATTCGAATCCCAGTAGCAACAAAATTTTTTTTTCGATAAAATTGATTTTATATGTACATCTTTCTAATTTATACATTTTGTTTGTATTAAAAATATCACAGACCTATGTTCTGAAAAATTGCAATAATTTCCACCGAATTCGAGCAGCGTGAAGACAGTGAAGAAATAATTTACAACTGCTGTGAATGTGATTGGTTTTTAATGATATCAGTGATCACAGAAAACTGCGACTGTGATCACTGTTTTAGATAATAATAATACCTCCAACTATGTTACAGTATCCTCGCTAGGATAGGTTTAGGTTTTAACATGTGCACCTCTCCGCACGTACACATACATGTATATATGTATGGACAAATTCACGTTAGGTTCTTCGAGAAAACATTTTATATTGTTGCGTGTGGTAAATACTTATATATTGTAATTATTTTATCCTATACATACATGTGAACTCTGTATTTAGTATATATATATATATAGAGGTAGTCGACATTATCGCTGTTAATTTAATTCTTTATAGGTTTATTTTCCCAAAGTGGTCTATATCGACCCCCAGGGGTCTATGATAACCTGCAAGGAGTCTACGTCAGCGAAAAAAAAATTTGAAGGTCCACGATAGTGGATCTCAACATACACTGATAGTACCTATTTACTTACATTATAGTCTTATAATATAAAGACATTATTTATAAAAGTAGCTATGAAGTAAAAATTTTATTATATATGTTTATAAAATTGTGTAAGTTGTAGGATGTAGGCATTCGCTTTGTGGTTTATGTTTTTAACACTAAACTTCACTACAATTAGAAATTTACAAAAAATCAATATCAGGTAAGTAAGTAGTGGGTCTACCAAAAACCGAAAAACATGGCAAGGGGTCTACGACACAAAAAAGTTTGGGAACCTCTGGACTAGACTATTACATTTTTTGTGTCTCAACTCAATGGTGACAGATAAATTGCTACTTCACTTTTTATATTTATTTTTAATTTTCATTATGTAAAAACATGCTGACACTATGAATTTTTTTTGAAGTCTTCCGCGAGCCTCCTCTATCTCTAGTGCTAATGGCATTCACGTCGTATACCTTTCTCACCATATTCATTCATTCGTTCGTTCAACGTGACCAAGCCTTCTAGGCGGCCCTTTTTTACTTCTATTCATGTTATGGTCATCATTACATTTTTTCCTTATTTGTTCATTCTTCAGTCTGTCATAAATGTATTTGGGTGTAAGTGATTTCGTTTCCTTTGCATTTAGTTTATTTTCATTCCTCACTTGCCAGGCTTCACATCTATACATAAATAAAATACTTAATATACGAAATTAAAAAATTAATGAATGCATAATACTAAACGTGTTTTGGGAAATTGTGCGACGATAATTAATGCATTATGTCAATATGTAGCCAGATCAGATTTGACAGTTGACAGAAGTTTATTATTGCTTTAGCACTGTAGTCTAATTAGTAGTAATAATAATAATAATAAGTAGTCTAATAAGGAGGGTTTGCTAGATATCTTAACGAAAGATGCTCAGGACCCGGCCTGTGGCTGCGGGCGAATTGTATTAGCACATGTTGGGGGGCGGTACCGGGCGTGTTTTTGAGACTGATGAGAGCTTAGTTTTACACGCAGGTGCATTTAGGGATCGTCGGCAATGATGATGATTGGGAGGTAATTGACCGGCACAGTATAAAAAACATATTTATTACAATTCTTCTTTGTATATGAATGTTGAATATGTCCAAGAACTCACAATTACTGGATTTTTACCTACAAAGGCACTGTTATTAAATAAAAATATCAGATATCTCGTAGAGACGAAGCTATTTTTATTATATTTAATGGAAAATTTTAGTTGTTATATTTTCAGACAAATCACGATACTCAATCACTGTTTCCAGATAATAATCATTCACTGTTAGTACTTGTGACTTGGAGATACCAGTGATTCACTCACATATCACTGTTCGTGGTCTGTAAAATTGTAAAAAAAATAACATTTTTTGTCGCTGTGTCTACGCCCTGAATACAAACCGTTTTGGTGTGCACAAATACACGAGGCGTAGGTTTAGCGCAGGTAGACTTTGCCACAACCGTTCCCGAGGCTCGCCCCCACCCCCAAGGCCGCCCACCCCCGACACTTCCGCCGCTATTCTAAGGCCATTCATTCACTCGATCGCGAGCTTTCAAAGTGACAAAGCGCGCCATAAATTTCAAGCATTGTAATTTAACTTTTACCCGCTAGGTACAATGCACGAAGTCACTCCATGGTAGTTTAAGAATATTGTTTTCTTTTACAAGATTTCCCCAAATATATACGTTGGTCAGTAATAAAATACACTAGTCCATTCATGTTTTGTTTAAAATAAATTAATATTTTGCGTAATAAGTACATTTATGAAAATGTTTAACATAATATGAAAAAAAAATTTAAACCCCACAAAATGATATGTGCTTTCATGCATTTATTTTCTTCTAACGTGAAAAGATTTCGCATCTTAGGAGAAGAGAAAAATATACCGGCTGCCATATCGTTACTAAATTGTGTACATGTCTATGATTCAACTCATTTTTACTCAACTTTAAAAATTGACCACGCAGACATCTGAAAATAAACAAGATTGCTACATGCCGCACATTACCGAATTATTTTCTTACTATTATATTTATGACTTGTCTTTCGATTGATTAGGTAAGCACATGTCATTTTGTTTGACATGAAAAAAATATTTTTCTATTCCCATGGTTTAATTTAAAACGATTTCCGCTGTACGATTATCAAATGGAAATATTCATATGGAGGAGGGGGGGTCTTTTGTTAGTCTTAATAGTCCACATGTGTCATGTTTCAAGAACATGGACCGTCATTATTACGTCTATGGTTTTCAGCAGTGGCGTAATTAAAAAAAATTGGGCCCCAATGCAAAATGGGAAATTTATAGCAAACAATGGCCATGGAATACTATATAATAAGTGCAGTAGTGCAGTGTTAATTTTAAAACCAAACGTAAAAATATTTCTAGGAATTTAAATGCATTTGAAAAGCCGGCGATTTTAACTTTGGTGCAATAGTCTGATCCCTAATTGACCTAGAAGCAAGGTATTGTGTACATCAATAATTTTTTGATGCGTTTTCGTAATACATTTGAAAAATGATTCAATCTCTTGCTGTAATAGATTTAAAAAATATATTTTTGGTATCGATACTAAAAGTATATTTTGGACCCTTATTTAACGTGGGCCCTGACGCCGACTTTCACAGCTTAAATACTCGACCAACTTAAATATACAGAGGTGCTTTTAGTAGTTGGTTATTTTCCCTTATGTTAATATATAATACGCCACTAGTTTTCATGTAATATCATTATCTGAAGTATTCATGTTATATTAATATCTGTAGATTTATCGTTTTAAAAATTTAACGTCAAAATTGACGTTTTATGAAACATACTAATTAATTTGTAAATATAGGTACACAATTAGCTTATAATATAATCATTATATATTATTATTTTCTATTGAATACGCAAGAGCTGAACATTAATTTAAAATAAGAAATAATGTACCTAACAATATTATATATATATATATATATATACGAGGGGCAAGTAAAAAATAAGGTTCCTACATTTTTTTCAGGTATAAGGTATTTTTTATTGCAATAAATAAGTAAACCATCTGAAAGCTTGTACTTTATTCTATTTTTCTACATAGTCTCCTGATTTTTCTATGCATTTTTCCTGACGAGTTATCCACTTCTGAAAACCCGCTTCGAAGAATTCCGCCGCTAGGCCGCCGATGAACTTGGTGACCGCTTCTTTCACCTCTTCATCTGTATTGAAACGTTGTCCACCCAAGTGTTGTTTCAATTTCGGAAACAAGTGGAAGTCGCTGGGAGCAAGATCAGGGCTGTAGGGGGCATGGTCAAGCAATTTCCAGCCGAATTTGTCCAGTAGGGCGGTGGTCTGTCGAGAGACATGCGGGCGAGCGTTGTCGTGGTGCAGCCTAACGCCCTTGGTCAGTATAATCGGTCAAAATGTTGTCGATGGTTTTTTCACAAACCTCAGGAACCTGGACAGCAAGCTCCCGAAGCGTTACTCTCCGATCTTCGAGGAGAATGCGCTCAATCTTCGCCACGACTTCGTCCGACACCGATGGCCTCCCACTCCTTTGCTCGTCGTGGACGTCTGTGCGTCCTTCGGAGAACTCCCTGCACCATTTGCGGACGTGTTGGACGCTGATGCAAGCTGTGCCATAAACTTCTTCCAACTGTCGATGAATTTCAACAGGTTTAAGCTTCTTCGCGTTTAAAAATCGAATCACCGAACGGATTTCACACCTGGCGGTAACGGCGATGGCGGGTTCCATAGCGGATGGCTGTCAGGCCTTTACTGAGCGTCGCAGCGTTTGCTCCCGGTAGTGGGGATGTAGTTAAGGGACCAACAATCAAGGCGGTGTTGCCGGATTTCGCCTAGCATCTCGCGTGGCGAGTGTACAGCGTAAGGAACCTTATTTTTTACTTGGCCCTCGTATATATATGTATATTATTAATTATTTCTAAATCTCGGAGATGTAAAATAAAACCATTTAACACGCCAATTTAGTACAAATTAAATGTATTAATAAGAAAGGTGTACAAATCAAAATACTACAAAATTTACTGTTAATTCCTCATACGCATTTACCAGGAACTCTTTCTATCCTATATTATTACTTTCAAATAATGGAATAATAGATGTATCAATTTGGAAGTGCAACATATAAATTCAAAAATTTGTTATTATTTATTTACAATTTTGACATGGTATGATAGGATAGGATAGGAAGGGTTCCCGGTTCGAGTCCGCTGGCAACAAATCCGTATATATTTATTATTGATACATTTAATTGGTATTAAAATATCACAGGACTACGTTCTGAAAAACTGCAACTTCATAATAATAATAATGTGATCTCCTTAATAATTGAATTTAGTGTTAAAATGGAACATTTGGTTTTATATCTCTATAATTTTATTGTTTCATAGTAGGTATATAAATAGAACATTGTTTTAAATCTTTAATTAATTTATATGATAAATTGAATAAGATTTGACACATTACAATTTGTAATAATATATCTAATATTGGAGTTGAAAAAAGTTATCCAATATTTTTCTTCATAACTACTACATTCGTGCATAAAATATATACACAAAAGTATTTACGGATTCCTTAATTTTCCTAATTCGGCCCTGACTAAGGCTATCAATATCCTAATAATTGTTTATTCTATAATACTGCCATCTACCAAATACGATGCGAACATAATACCAGCGGTAACCGTAAAACTTCGTAAAATTGTTACCAATAATGCTGAGACATCTGTGTATTTTAATGGAAACTAATATTAAATATGTAATATATGAGAAGTTGTATTGCAATTTAGTTTCATCGTACTTTAATAGATGTTAAACTACTAGTATATTTTTTAAATAATTATCAATTTGCATATCTTTATTTATTTGCAATGATTTTAATAATCATTTAAAATGCTTAGGTTGTTCAAATTAAACAATTTCTTAATTTTGTTTTCTTCAGGGTGACCATTAAATAAATCGATTGACCATTTTACTTATTAAATAATTATTTCTTTAATCAATTAAATTTTCTAAAGAAAGAACATCTTTTGAAAATATACATAAAATATGTAAGTATGTAAATAAAATATCACACTTTTTATACCTAAGAAATGGAGAAGGAAGTAAATAATTCAATATTATTAAATTTATTTTTGACAATTTAAAAAAATATATTTTTAAAACTTATTTTCATTTTCGAACATGCGAGTGTTGTGGTTTTTGGAACAGGTGTAATTTCTAAAAAGTGTCCAAACCAAAGACCAGTAAATGAATAGACATGAAATAAAGTGTACATATAAGAAATGGATTTGGAACATTAGTTGCGGGACGAAGGGCATTCTACACACATTCTTTGTGGAAACATAAATCCGATAATTCATGACACATTTATGCAACAGTAAAAGTATTATTATTATATCTTCGAAAATTAAATCTTAGTGTAAACAAGATGTATTTTTTAGATGAACGCATATTATATTTTCAATGTTTAAATTTTCGTTCCAATCGAGTCATATAAGTTAAGTAAAGTCGCGAAGCTATTTGATTGCGCGAGTGGTACCAAAATGATCACGTGGGTGACACCAAATTGAAAATATTGAAACAGAAATTTGCGTTAGTTCGTGTCCATATATTTGGTAGTCTGTGGTCCAAACATTTGTTTGATCTGAATATTTATGGCTACTAAATAAAATATGACGATGTTTGGTTCCTTTTTTAATCACATTTTTTTCTGCGGTCACCTTAATTAAAAGTTTAACGTTGGAGGGTGAGTATATGTTTATGTAATTGATCAGTACATCCTTCCACTGCTCTTACTGAAGACTTAGCAGACAAGAATAGTCGAAGAAACCTATACATTTTATTATTCAGATGACTTCTTTGATAATATATTATATAATCGATGATTTTAAATCGTTAAACAATTCAGATTCATAAGCATCCATTCCATATCTACATCTTCCAAAACATAATGTGATAGCCGGAACTTCTAAAGATACATTTCATAACTTTGTTGGCCAAATTTAAAAGTAATTTGATTAATTATGTATATACAAGATGTAACAGACCCAGTCTGCAACATTTTATGGGTGGATACTTTACTAAATTACTAGTCGAAAATGTTCAAGAAAAACGTGCCTAATCTCAACCACGTCAGAGATATAAACATTTGTAAAATAATGTATAATTATGCGTTTATTTTAATTAATTAAAACATTTTATTGATTTCAAATTACATATTGAATGCAAAAAATTAAAGTGGCCAGACTATTTTTTGTTAGGTGATTTAGAGCCTGAAGGAAAAATATAGATTAATAATGGACAAATTTCGCAAATATTTATGTAGACTTAAAGCTTAACATGATTTTGTAAAAATTTCAAACAATTATAATTTCCGTAACAGTGCGGAATTTGAACATAATCCTTGAACATTTTCGACTCGTAATTTAGTAACGTATCCAACCATTAATTATTGTGAACTAGATCTATTATTAAGAGAACACATTCTTATTGTGAAGTTGTAATTTTTCAGAACATAGGTCTGTGATGTTTTAAATACTAATTTAATAATTTAATCTCCTTAATAATATAAAAATGAATTGATAATTCTGGCGTCTGCAGTCGGTTTACTCAAAGGTATTGAGATTCCGTAAAATCAATTTAGATATCTTTCAAATAATGGAACGACAGATGTATTAATTTGAAAAAGTGTAACATATAGGTTCGAAAATTTGTCATGAAAGATACTAGCGCTATAACACAATTGGTAGTGTACTTCCCCGAATTGGAAATAGAGATCCAGGTTCGAATCCCCGTAGCGCAAAAATAATATTTTTCGACAAAATTGATTTTATATGTATATATTTATAATTAATACATTAAATTAGATCTATTACATCTGTTTTGGGGCTGCTAGTTTTTGGAGAGCCAAGAGAACATTAATCTGCATGTTTTGTAGAAAAATGGTGATCGATTGATTGATCAGTGAAAAAATTACCTTGTAATAATAATAATAATAATGGATAATTTGTATAGCGCCATTTTCGTAAAAACTTTCACCTCAAGGGCGCTTTGGGTTGTAACTTGTAACGATCATATTATTGAGGAATATATTTATTAAAAAAATAATGAATTACAAGATAAGTATAGTTGACGGAGCTCGTAACTCAAAATACTCGTGTGTTATATCAATTTCCTCCATTGAAATTAATTACTTACTTACTTACTTACCATCACGCCGTTTTCTCGCGAGGGTAGGCAGAGAGGATAGAGCGCCACACACTTCTGTCCTGATACACAATTCTCGCTTCATCCAAATTCATTATTGAGACTTCTAACAGGACCATCCTCCAGTATCTGGTTTACCTGATCGTACATCATACATTTTTCTTACCATTCTCTCCTCATTCATCCGTTCCATATTCCATTCCAGTTTTACATTATTTCTTTATTTTTTCACTCTTTACTCTGTCACAAATGAATCTGCCACACATACGCCTAAGTGATCTCATTTCCACTGTATTCAATGTTATTAATTCGTTTCGGGGCTCCAAAAAGAACCACAATTTTTTTTGTTACCTACATATTTTTAAATATGAAAAGTGTTCATATATAAATAATTAATATTGTATAAAAACACAATATAATAGAATGTACGGCAACAGACATTCTCCATATTTTCATGGATAGATAGAACGCCATGTCGACTCCTTCTGCTTCAGTAAGATGCAGAAAGTTCTACGCTCGTACTGCTTTGCCAAGTCCACTACACGCACGCACACCTTGGTCATGTCTTCCGATTATTTATTTATTTAATTTAATGCACATTTAAAGACGACACTGGTGCTTCCAACGTGTAACCGCTTAAAATGGACGAGTGAGACACGGAATGGGATGCTGGGCGGATGTTGCAGCGTTTACTGTGGCGTTCGCTGCGCCAACTAGCGGCGGGGTAGCTGAAGCTGGAACGTAACCCGAATTATAGCCCTAAACTCAAAGCATAAAATCGGCAGAGAGACGGCTCATACTCCTTACGTGGGATACTCGGTACGACTGTACTCTATACATTACATAAAACATATGTTTATGTAAATACCTTCGATAGCTGGTTCCCAGGTTTCCGATTAACAATAAGCGTACATATGATATATGAACTGCATTATACTTTTATTTTTGCTGTCTTTCTGATCCGATGTTACTGTTCTTTTAGCTGGGCTGTCTTCCTTAGATTTCGACATACCGAAGCGCTCACCGGTGGTTTATTTGGACCGCTGGACTGGTCGAAGCACGGGATGTAATTGAATGACGCCTGTCGGTTGCCGTCTTCTTAGCTTTCCGAAAAAAAGGCGGCAATACTCTCACACACACATGTATATTATTATAAAACAAGTAAGCCAGTGGTGCCAATCGAAGTAACAAGGAGTGTAAACAACACATTTATTTTTAATTTCTCGAAAATTGATCATTTTATACACTAGTGCCAACTATCGCCTTGAATGTACTTCCCTTATGCATCTATAACCTGACTTAGACAGCGTTCCCATTTCTGGAAACAGGCCTGGAACCATTGAGTACCTAGCTCACATTCTAATGGATATTAGTTATATTTTAAATAAGATTGTATTCGCCCCTTCAGCGAACATTTTAATTTTGGAACTAGCCAAAAAATTGCAGAGAGCTAAGTCAGATAATGGGCAAGATTATCTAATTAGGTAATCGCTTTGTGAATCAGAATGTCTCTCACTAAAACACCTCTAAATATCGATACCCTTGCTACTATCTGTACAACTGTTGGTCCGTTACGAATGCTAGTTGATTTGCAGCTAATATTTCCCTTCTTCCTCTTTTTCACTTCTGTATCATCGATCTACAAGTATACAGTAAAATCTCGTTAATTCGAAATTCAAGAGACCATATATTTTCGCATATTTCAAGGAAACATCCCTCAAATGCTGGATTAATAGCAGTAATTAGTGCAAACTGTCCACGCGAGTCGAGGTGAGGGCTTTTAGTATAGATCTATTTGAAAATTAGCGGCGCGTGGTAGCAAATAAAATCGATCTATTTGACAACTATCGGCATATATATTGATCTATTTGACAATTACAGGCATGCTGCGGCGACTAGTATCGACCTATTTGACAACTGTCGACGTGCATACTGATCTATTTGACAATTACTGGCATGTGATGGCGATTAGTATCGGCGTTTGGGCAAGTGTTAATATCGATATATTTCACAATAAGCGGCTCGCAGCGACAGCAGGGACCGAGACTTAAAGGAGGTCCCCCACGAGCGGGCTCAGACGTACGGTATGTCGACAAGTATTTTACCACAAAAAGAGGCTCCACGGGCAAAAACCCAAGCGCATTGTAATTTTTTATAAGTTTAAAGAAAAATCGAATTATTTGACATAAAAAAGGTCCCAAAACAACTCGCACTACGAATTACATTTTGGGTGTTGTGTGTCGGAAAAATTTCGAATTATAACGATTTTAGAACAAACGGGGTACGAATTATCGGGGCTTTTCTGTAATTGTAACTAAGAACGGAAAGTTCTTTACATGTTCAAGAGTAAGAGTGCTCTAAGTTTTTATAACCTCATATTTATTTGTTGATATCTCGTACAGCGATCATGTATTTTGTCTATTTTAATTATCGGGTATTAGGTGTTTACCCTCATGCCTTTGTTTGTTTACACTCAGACCCTTGACACAACAATGGAGGAACGCCACCATATTTGGTGCATGTGTTGCTCAAAAAAATAGCCATCTTAAAACAATGGAAGCTGGATACACATATTGTGGATTAGGCTGTGGCTAAAGCTGATGAATCAGGTCGAAGATAACATTGCATTTTTTAATATTTATTATCAATAGTAGAAAAAATATTAATATTATAAGATGAATGTAAGGAGAATCTTCTAAGTTGTGAAGAAATGTAGAAAGTGGAAAGAAAGATTTCAAATAAATATTAAATTGTGTAAATATAAATTGCAACTTTTCCAAAAGATACATATTAATTATGAAATGTGTGTAATTGTGTCTGTTATATAAAAGGCATATTTGTTTGTTCCTTAAAAATGCTCATTTATCATACACATTCTAGAGATTAAATCCGATAAAAAGTACTTAGTTAGGTAAGTATATAGGTACCTTATTTTTTCCTAATGTCCACATTAAAAATTATTACTAATATTCAATCTAAATACAATGAATCAAAATAAACAAAGCCTTCTTTTGTGTTGAATATAATTACATTGTTATGCGACAAGAGCGGACGGCGGACGCGTAATTTCGTTGAGGAATGTAAAACATAATAAGAAATGTTATCATACATGTATAGTTGATTCTTGGGTGTACTTATTTTTTACTATTAAAAATTGACAACGAAAACAATTTGTAATAGAAATGGTCAAACATTACAGCTTTTTTTTGAAACTGGATTCGTCCGAGGGCTTCTGAACGTATAGATTGAGTGTTTTAATGGCAGTCATCGTTATCGTTAGCATGTGTCTTTCCAAGGCTGAATAAAGGTCTTCCCCAGTTCTCTGTGCTCTTCAGCCCATCATCCATCTGATCCCACGTCCATCCCAGGACCTTTCTTACCCAACGTCTCAAATAGTTCTGCCAATTACTTTTTATTTTTCCCAAATCAAAAACCAATCCATGCACCAAATTTAAAGAACAATCATAAAATCAACACGTTAAAAACAGTAAGACAGTAACATTCGCGAATAAGTAGAAGTAGACACTTCAATGATTTGCACGCAGTTGTAACCCTTTCTAATGTTATTCTGTTATAAAACAGCATAGGTAACGACTCCATACAAAACGGATTAACCGAAATAAATTTTCAATTCAGTGTATAACCAATTATATGACTCGAGTAATTCACTAACTGAAAGATTGAACAGAGTAATGTGAATAACTCGATGCAGCGAATACAAAAGAGCGCCATGGGTACAGCGGTGAATTGTCGTGGTAGTTTTTAGAACCAAACAATTAAAGTTTCTACTGGTACGCAAATGGCGCTAATTGAAAAATAATGTTTTCGTTTATGTTAATCAAATTATTTAATTTATATTTGTTTCCCAGAATTTTTAGTAATGCATGTTGGTATTGGGAAAACGCACTGATTGTTGGCTTTTGAGAGTGTGGTAATTTGAGGAAATGCTTCCCAGACCAGCTGTATACGTTACGAAAAAATTTGCGTTAGTAATGTTGTCAATTATCTATACGTAATTTTAAAAACGAACAGACTATAAGTGAAATTAAATAAAAATATGCCCGCGATTTGATGATCCATTACATGCATTCTATTCATAGGCATAGTGAAAATACGAAAAATACCTGTTATTATTGATTAATTACATTACACCTAGATACATGCACCAAACGTTCATATTCCTGGAAAAAATGGGGAACATTCCTGTAACTTATCTGGAACGGTCTCGATTTAAATAACTATACTTCACCAGGATGTAAGAAGTGCGCACACGACTGTGTGAGATTTCTTTTTGAAAGTGAAAATATATCAAAGATTCGAAATATGGCTACCTGAGCCATCTGCAGTTTCTGAAATGTTTTCCTAAGCGCCCACGCACCGAACCGGCACTGACATAAGTCAGAAGATTTGTGAAGGTAAACAAAAGATCTCATCCTTTTTCCGAAATGCCAACCGATGGCTCGCGAGCGTATATTATTAAAAATTTCAACAAAAAAATTAATTATTATGAAAATATCGTATTGAATGCAAACGTCAATTAAGGAACTGGATTGTTATTTATAAAGTAAAGTTTAGAAATATCCTTTACATAAAACTACTAACAATAGTGTTCTACGCAATTTGTCAATCAGTCATAGAGAATGCTATAATTGCATGGGGTGGAGCTACTACGACTGCAATTAATCCATTAATAGCAGCTCATAAAAAATATTTTTAAAGTTATCTTCAATACCTTAATCACAACGAGCACTGACGAAATTTTTAGATGTTTTTGACAAATATATGCTAATACTACTCTAATCTACATGTATAAATACAAACATACACATTTTAAATCAATCTACTAATTTAATTAAGAATCACATTTAATATAACAGTCTTTATCAGCGGCGTGCAGTCTTCTACGAATTAATTCGAACTAAAATATTTATGTCGTAATATTAGAACAAATAACTTTAAACTGTTCCACACACCCAACACGTTCATGTAATCTATTTTATCAAAATTTTGGCAGAACAAATTACTTAAAAAATTGTTTTAAGACCCGCTCTATGTCAACACATAAAATCGTAAATTCTTCCAATAACTTGGACATCTTAAACGATAAAATGCCTTTTTAATAACTATTGACATAGAAAGTAATATTATATAAGTATATATAATATTACACTTTTTAATGCAACAAGCTAATTATATTTTTTATTGCATCCCTTTTCCACCTCCTCCCCATTCTCTTCTCTTTAAACAGTGTAAAAACGCATTTTGGTTTATTTTTTTATTAGTATGTTGGTACTATTTTTTAGTTTACTAATTAGTATGATATTTATTCTTTATTCAGCTACGAAGAAATTTCACTAATCTTATTTTTATATTATGTATTTGTTTCTCATAAATTAATAAAAAATAAAACATTTTTATCACAAATATTCTCATTTTATTTTGATTTGAATATATCATAATATTATTTCAAATAAATATTTATCTCTAAAAATATATAGTTGGGTATACAGAGTGCAACAGATAAAATTCACAATATTTTATAGGTGGATACCTGACTAAATTACGATTCGAAAATGTTCAAGGAATATGTGCAAATTCTGCACTGTTACGGAAAATATTATCGTATGAAATTTTTACAAAATCGTGTTAAGCTTGAAGTCTGCGTACTTTGGAATAAGTTCAATTATTAATCTATATATTTACTTCAGACCCTAAATCATCTAACAAAAAATAATCTAGCAGCTTAAAATTCGTTGACCTTTAATTTTGTGTATTCAATATATAATCTGGATTCAATAAAATATTTCAATTAATCGAAATAATCGCATTATTGCGATTTTTTGGAAATGTTTGTATTTCTGACATGGTTGAGATTAGGCACATATCCTTTGAACTTAAAGTATCGTGGACTAGATCTGTTACACCCTGTATAGAGGTTATTTAAATGTACGTGCCTCTTTATTTACTTAGATACATTAAATTCCTATAATATTTTATGGTTAATCGGCGTTTTCTGTAATCATTTTAATATAGTTGTGTCTCAAAATAAGATGTGAAAAAACTAAATATTCTTGTAATTTGTACACGTGGCCGCGTCACTCGAATACCACTGAAAGGTTAATTATTTTAATTAATTTAATTAATTAATTGGTATTCCAACAAAATGTTTGGGCCCCATGGCTCCGCGGACCCGCCGCGGAGGTTTCCGAACCGACGATAAATGCTTCACTCGGGCGTCTGGCAACTCGTAAAACCTGCCAGCCATCGGGAGCACATTCTGGATACACGCCATCCCATCGCACACAGAGCGAACACACCTAACCTAACCTAACTTAACCTAACCTAACGTTGCCAGCGCTAACTTGTAACCTGTTACCCGTCCAATAAAATTTTTCGCCTCAAAAAACAAACAATCCTGAAAATTTGTATCTTGTAATGAATAAAAAAATCACTAAACTAATTGAAAAACATGCACAAGAAACATTTATTTATTTGACCTATATATATCGACTGTATAGAGCTCGCGATTTGGCTATAAACAGTTATGAATGCAATTTTATTCCTTTTTAAATATTCTTTCAGATCGTGTATCGTATATATCCAAATGACTTAAATATTTTTTTGTGATACAAGACTAATGTTCTAAGTCATTTCTAATAAATGAAATGGAAATTCATACATTTCATTAAAGAGAAGTGTCAAATGTCAAGTACATTATTTTCTAAAGAGTAAACAAAGAAATCCACTGTCAAATATTTGAAAAATTCAAACAATGAAATGCTGTTGTATTGTGATTTAAATTGATATAGATTTAATATAATAAAGTTATTTTAATATTATCTGGAAAGCTAGGTAATAATCATAATTATTTAATTATCCTAGTGTTGTATATTAAAAAATGTTTCGTTGATATGAAAGAAGATTCAGTTCAGAAAGAGCGATGAGTTCGATAATATAACAACATTAAACAGACTGCAGAAAAAATACATAAGAAATATAGGAACAATCACAAACTAGACGTGCAGCCGATATTCTCTTCTACGCCAATCGCCCTATGTTCATTTTCGGCCAACTGTATAAACACTAATATCTAAATACAGTTTCTGCGATCTATGGTAAGGATTCAATTTAGAAAGTGATCTGAAAATTTTGGTATTTTTGACGAACCTATCACCATTGTTCTCTATGTGGCATGTCCTTGGGCTGCCGATTATAGACACCGCAATGGTGTTTTAAGGATACATATTTAAATCTGCCCCTTATCCCGCGTGTCTATCGTGAAGCCATTCCTTTCAAACAATGCGGTCCCGCAACTTTGCGTCCACTATAAACATCGCTAGATTAGTAACATGTCGTTATCTTTCTCTCCCATCGACAGCATTTAGTCAAGAGATATCGTACAGGTTAATCACCATTATCTTCAAGTTATTATCACTAGCAGTGATTGAATATTGATAATAACTATATATTATACATGAAACTAAACCTTCATCGTCGTAATAATGGATCACACAAATGATTTATAAATGGAACTAATACAACATAGTTTTCTGTATACACAAACTCACATTACTGTACGCAAATGTAAATAATGTACAGTACAGTACATTTTTATTGTTTTTTAAAGAGAACATTACATTAAGTTGTAGTTTTTTTAATTAATAATACAAATGAATGCAATACAAGGTGGTAGCTTTTAAAAATGGAATAACAGATGTATCAATTTGAAAGAGCTGCAGCATATAGGTTCGAAAATTGGTCGTTAACTTACTAGGTTGACGTGGTATAATGGTTAGCGCATTTCCCCGGATAGGAAAAGTTCCTGGTTCGAATCCCGGTGGTGGGCATTTAATTTTTATTATTTTAAGTTTAATTATTTTTTATCTTTCATGAACCTTTCTGTATTTAGAATAATTTTATTCGAAATTAAAAAAACCCGTTGCAAGTGTCCATGAACTGGGAGGACTACAAGATATTACAACAGGTCTTACCACAAGTTTAAAGTAACTGTTAGGTAATTTCTTCTTTCTGCCTCGGCTTCATGTTCAGGGGGGAGGCATCTAGCCTAACTGGTTCTTTTTTAAATATTGACAAGTCAAATGGTTATGAAATGAAAGAATATTTTTATATAAGAAAATTTATAATCTATATTTTAAGATACTTGCATGTGTTAAAAGTGGAAAATGAGCAATTTACTTTAATACTTATAAATAAGGCTATTCAAAAATAATTACAATAATATTAACATGAAATATTTGTGTTCATCATGCCAACATTAATTTCTCTGCCAAATTGTCTATGTTGACGCTTGTCTGATGTAGATTATTCAGGTCCCTCACTTAAGGGATTACCTCTTAGATGGTCCTGGATCCTGGACGTGAAGTGTAGTCAGCTCCTTATGGTGCCAGCGTAGGGTGACAGAGTTCAGGCTTGTAGTTGATGACAAGACGATGCCCAATTATCCAGGCAAACCGGGACTCTGGACGCGATATTCTTATGCTATAGCGACAGTAGATTATATTTATCAACTTTTTATAGATCCAGCGGGACCCTTTTTGATACTTTCACATCAACTATTAAACGCAGAGTACATCACAGTCTAAGCTTAAACTCGAGGCGCACAGTTTAAATTTTCCCCGGAATTACAATCTATAAAGCGCTTGCTTGATACTTTTAGAGACGACATTGATTCTATTTTCTAATTGAAAATAAAATCTCGTCTTTATGGAGCCAGTTCTTCCGACGGAGAACTTGAGAAGACTGCTACCCTATGGTGATGCATCCCTTAAGGTACATTTTGCAGACGTGACTTTAGTCACGTTCGCCGCATTTCTTTATTACTGTTCCCTCGCTGCGTCGGTACACCTGCGTCTAAGAATACCGAGTTTTTATTACCGTCCATCCCTTACTTCGACTAAGTGCTTTTATATCCTTGAACAAAATATTGTTTTGGGTAATTTCGCATTCTAACATAACCCAGTGACCTACGGAACTTCTCGGAATGTTTGGCGAATTGATTAAATGAAAGACTACAGCAGAATGCAGTTCACCAAATAACAATTCTGAAAAGGCTAGACACCTCCACCAAAAGAACAGCTGGAGTAAAAAATAGTACTAGCTAGATTAAAATTATAAATTTACTTAGATTAAAATAGGAAGTTTCATTATTTAGAATCTACTATAATGCGCCTAATGTAATCCTGCAAAATCATCAGTAATATTCACTTTCTCACATATTTTTATTAATTTTCTATCTATCATAATTTAATTAATTGATAATTCATGAGTTTGAAGGGTAAAAAAGCGTGTTATGTGTATCATATCACCACTTCATGAAATATGTTTTTCTGATTTGAAATAATTAATAATATAGATTTTATTAAAAAAATATAAGAGTACCGGATCCCGATCTTCCTCATATCAGACAGGTTGGAATACAAACCATCACGCTGCCGAGTAGGCAATGATATGTGAAATTAACACGTGAGTTTATCTTAAGTTCTATATTCATAATAATTCATTATTCTTATGAAATTCAGCAGGTGTTACGATTTTTTTAAATACATACATTTAATTTACTATTAAAATTTAATGTTAAGAATGTGTCTATAAATAATAAAGAATCTCAATTAAGATTAATTCTAACTCGAAAAATCAATTTATAATTAAATACTAATTAAATGTATTAATTAGAAAGATACACATATATAATCCATTTTATCGAAAAATATATTATTGTTGCTACCGGGATTCGAACCTGGATCTCTTTCCAATCCGGGGAAGGTGCATTATCCAACTACATAAGCTTCAGTAGACAGTACCTTTGTCGACTAATTGTCGAACTTATATGTTACATTTTTTCAAATTAATACATCTACCGTTCCATTATTTGAAAGCCATCTAATTTATTTTTACGGAATCTCAAATACCTTTGAGTAAGTCGATAGCAGATGCCAGAATTAACAATTAATTTTTATTACATTTTGGATACATTGATACAATTTATATATTATATATTAAGGAGAACATATTCTTATTATGAATTTGTAATTATTCAGAACATTGGTCAGTAATATATTTTTAAATACTAATTAAATGTATTAATTAGAAATATATACAAATATAATCAATTTTATCGAAAATATATTGTTGTTGCTACCGGTATTCGAACCTGGATCTCTTTCCAATCCGGGGAAGGTGCATAATCCAATTATATTATTTATTATTAGACAATTAATTTGTTATTAGACGATTAGTTTGTTATTAGACGATTAGTTTGTTATTAGACAATTAGTTTGTTATTAGACAATTAGTTTGTTATTAGACAATTAGTTTGTTATTAGACAATTAGTTTGTTTTAGACAATTTGACACTTGCTAAGCGAGTGACTCATTAGAGCACTCACTTAGTATATTAAACGTAATGGATAGATACCTCCCGAAATCATTTTTATTTCAAAAATGTGACCTGCAAAGGTGAAAATAAAACACACAGTATAAGTGAGAGTATATACAATTTTTACTAAACTTCGTAATGTAGTTTTCGTGATAAATTTTACTGGGATACCGGCTCGATAATTTTTTTTTTTTTTTATCTTCATAAATATCATTTAAGTTATACGGGACCTTCAAACAAACCTACATTTTCAATAAAATCAATTTATTATGTTTTTAAAATAGATTTTTTGTTTTCCAATAAATTGGTAGGTATTAGTAACGTGCATTCCGCGCACTGAAGTGAGTTAGATGTTCTGTGAAAGAAATCAAAATTAAATGATTATCAGATAATTCTTTTTAGAGCAGCTATTATTGAAATTTCATCATATTCTTTCAGATAAATATGTAATGTTGATTTTTCCAATAAATTATAGTTGCGTAGGCGGGTGTTATATTTAAGAATTGAAAATAGCAAAGAAAAATTCTGGCAAATTTTTTCTTCAATTATATTTTTATATCTATTGTATTTTACTAGATGTTTGTCGGTTAATCTCACAAATTAGCGAGGAAGTGAATAAACACAATTCTCTTTTAGGAATCTGAAAATTCTTTTTTTTAAACTTATAATTATTTTTTTTAAATATAACGCATTTATAATAAGTATGTATTAACTTCCGATAATATTACCAACCGAAGCAAAATGAGGAAAACAAAAATGAATCGCCCATATGCGAAAACAAATAAAAACATGTTTTTTTATTCTACCCGTTCAATTTACTTGAGACGCGTTTCGCCTTGTAAGGATATTATCAATATAACAATTTAACTCAACAACTTGTATTTATATCCAGTGAGGGACAGCTATACAATTTTATTTGCATGCGATGAAAAGGGGAAACAATATTTATTGGAATTCTGAGGATTTCCATACATTTTTTAATGCTTCTACTAAGTAACCATTTAGTTTCAACACTAATGATATTTTAATGTCATAGATAATATGTAAAAAGGACAGATATATAATTTTACAACACGGCCAGAGAGAAATTTTTGGTATATGGTTAAACGAATGGAATCAAAAAACAATAATTTTATTTTCACATATGTGACTATGTAGTTCTATTTACAAACTTACCTCGGAAATTGTAAAAAATTACACTGATCAGTATTCTAATTATTCCAATCTTTCTACATGGCATTGAAACATAAGTAAACAGGTAGGAATTAAATATCGAGTAGCGTCTATCTTTACCTATACAGTTCCGAATATTTTGGCCATATTATTAGATATGAGGACATGAAACAATTAGTGATCCAAGAAAGTGTACTTATAAGCAGGGGCATGCAGTGCATACAAGCAAAAAATCTGTGCATAACTAAAAATTCTGGGAAACAAAAATATATTAAAAAATTGGATTAACATCATTTTGCAATTAGTGCCATCTGTGTACCAGTAGAGACTTTAATTGCTTAGTTCTAAAAACTCACCGTTGTACTCATGGCGCTCTTTTTTTATTCGCCGCATCGTGCTATTTACATTACTCAGTTCTGTCTTTAAGCTAGTGAATTACTCAAGTCATATAAATGGCTATTTACTGAATTGAAAGTTCCTTTCGGTTGATTCATTTTGTATGGAGTCGTTACCTATGCTATTTATTAACAGAATAACATTAGAAAGGGTTACAACTGCGTGCAAATCATTGAAGTGTCTGCTTCCTCTTTTACTAATTTGCGAATTCTACTATCTTACTGTTTTTAACGTGTTGATTTCATGATTGTTCTTTAAATTTGGTGCATGGTTAACCTTTAATAAAAATATTTTTTTCCTATAGTTATTACGTGTTTCGGATTTTAAAACAATAAATTATTCATGTTCAGTCATAGAAAGTGTTCTTAAAAACGTCCATACATTTTTATATGGATAAGTAATTATTATTCCATGATAAAACATAAACTTTAAAAACACTATTAATAGTACTCTAAAATTACAAATAAATACATGGTAGGGTCGTATAAACGACGAATTTATTTTGTCCAAAGACGTTGGTTAAACGAAAGTACATATATTATATATAATTATATAATATCATTGGTAACAGCATAATCTAAATCTATACCTAATGTACGCCACTGCCTATAAGGAACCAATAAGATCACCAACATGATGGACTGACCTGGCTAAAACATCGATCCCGCTGCTGGAATGTACAAGAAATGTCATGTGCTGGAATGAGCATTGGCATATCAACAGTACCGTTATCCTCAATCATGAGCCGCAGTTCCATGACCACGACTGCTCTCAAGATGAAGAATCTGAATTTTGCTTTCGTAACAGATCCGCTTTAGTTACTGTTACTACCGTTGGCACTTATTTTGCTTATCTTAGGGTCGGTTGTACGATCAGCAGTAAATTTTTACTATAGTAACTTTTTACCATCGCCCGTGGTAAAAAACGTTTGCGGGTTATTTGTATGTCAAATGTACTGCTGTCAAAGTCAATCCCGCCTTATACTGTGGCATGGCGAACAATCGTCAAATACCAAAATTGATTTACCTATTGCTTGGTTTGAAATCTGTCACTGCTGGTAAAAAATCTTTGGTAATATAAAATAAACAGCAGGATATTGAATTATTAAACAAACGTTTCTAATTTAATATTTTAAATATTTTTTACCAACCCGTTTTCGCAAAAAAAATTACTAAAGTAACTTTTTTTACCATAATAAAAAGATACCACTGATCACACAACCTTTTAAAAGATCCGCTACTTTAAACGCATATAATATACCTATTAACAGATTATTTCATTTTTAATGTTTCATACCATGAATGATTTAAATTGATATTCGACAAAGCTTAATATTAAAGATGTCAATATCAAAAGAATTAGTGCATTTTTAACGTTTAGGTTATACATATGAACAAACCATATAAATATTTCATATGCCTGAATCATATATTTACCCTAAATATATATATTTTATTAGTTTTTCAGAACATAGTTCTGTGGTATTTTAATACAAATTAAAAATATAAATTACAAAGATTTACTACAGGAAAATTCAATTTACTGATAAATATTGTAGTTGCTACCGGAATTCGAACCTGGATGTGTTATCTTTAATATATTAGTTTGTATCAAAGATTATCCAAAAATTTTATAAAAATAAATTGATTCAATTTGATTAATGAGATTTAAAAAAACCGTGATAGCTTTTAAATTTAGAATAATAGATGTATTAATTTGAAAGAATTACAACATATAAGTTCGAAAATGTGTCGTCATGTTGGTGTAGTGTAATCGGTTAACGCATTTCCCCTAATAAGAAAGGATAACAAAAATATATTTTCGATATATTGAATTTTCTTGTATACCTTTCTAATTGATACATTTATATTCAATGCCCATGTCTCGGGCGCGTTTAAATTTTGATGTATCTGGACAGCAGTCTGAAGTTTATTTCTTTATACATCTTAATAAGATATCTAATTAGTTTAGATTCTACTTATAAAAAATATTCCACTCGCCAAATACTGCACACATTACGTTCAAGCTACTTTTATCGGCAGCACCTATCTTCTAATACTTCCCAAACCTAGTTACCCCAAAATCATTTAGTATTATTACGCGGGGGATTTTGATGTAGTCTGATTTTTTTTGCACCAATTACGGCTATATCTTCCGATTTACATGGATAGTTGGTAGATTTATGATTAAAATATTTTATAAATAATAAGAAAAAACACCGAAAAACTGCGACTTTAAAAACCACTATTTATTGATAAATCAACATTTTTATTATTTTATTGTTTTTTATTATATATGAGTTACTTGCGTATTTTACTGAACTAAAATTACACATTTTTTTAATCGTTTCCCTCTCCAAATAAGAGGCTTGGAGAGGGAATTACACTGTAATAATTTGTGTAGAGTTAGAAGCTATACATTTGTAATCTATAATATTATTTATTATCTAATTGTGTGCTTCTGAAGTGTTAATTTAATTTATTATTTGGTTTTTTCTTTATATCCTTTATCTAATTAATTTATGTAAGGAGGCTATTGAAGTTTTTTATCCCTAAGTATATGATTTTTTTCTGATAGTGTTTGGTGTTACATTTAGGGATTAAATTAACATGTTACTTCTTCAGGATACAAATGTACAAAGGTATACTAAAATTAAAAGAACAAACATTGATAAAATACAAAACTATAAATATTAGTAATGGGTAACTAATGTGAAAACAAATTTAAAAGGTAACTATTAACAAAAAGAATTAGGTTATTTTAATGTTTAATTTACTATTAAGTAACACTTTTTCTCCTTTCTAAAATATACGCAATGTATATTTTCTTATTATTTATATAATATGTTGCCACAGTAGGTAGTAATTTTACTAATTATGAAGAATTGAAATATTTTCATTTATATCTATTAATACCAATGCGTCATTGCATTTAATTACCTCTAAGAATACATTCTCGGAGTGAATTGTATTGCTATAACCACATCATTTATTTGTTGGCCAGGGTCGTTCCTAGCAAATAGGTAAGTAAGGCAAAGCCTATCGGCAGCACTTTGAACGGACCGCAAGATTATGGAAAAACTAAACAAATTTATTTTTATTTTTATTCATTACAAAGATAATTTTAAATTTTACATTAGACTACTATGAGTAGACTTAAATAGGTGATATGGAAAGCGCTCTTGAGACGATTTTTTTTTGAAATTAGTGCTACTTAAAATATCCAATATTTGTATTATATTTGAACAGTTTACAATATTATTTTTTTTATTTTTTAGGAGAACACATTCTTATTGTGAAGTTGTAATTATTCAGAACAGACGGTCTGTGATATTTTAAATATTATTTAAATATATTAATTATAAAGATATACATATAAAATCAATTTTATCGAAAAATATTGTTGTTGCGCTACCGGGATTCGAACCTGGATCTCTTCCCTAACCGGGAGAGGTGCTTTATCCAACTAAGCTACAGCGGCATTATTTTTAGCGACAATTTTTCGACCCTATATGTTACCTTTTTGAAATCAATACATTTAATCGTTCCACCATTTGACAGAGCCATCTACCTTATTTTTACAGAATCTCAAAATACCTTTAAGTAAATCTGATAGTAGACGCCAGAATTATCAATTCATTTTTATTAAATTTTGGACACATTGATACAACTTTATTATTTTTTAGTAGATCACATTCTTAGGGAAGAGATCCAGGTTCGAATCCCGGTAGCGCAACAACAATATTTTTCGATAAAATTGATTTTATATGTATATCTTTATAATTAATATATTTAATTAATATTTACAATATTATTAGTGTGGGTTAGTTAATAATTACATTTTTTTGGTATGGAAAAAAATGATGAAACTATAATGAAATTCGCTTATTGTGACCACTATGAGACCTGTATCTTTTGATAACAATAGCCAGCTGATAACATTAAGCGGAAGATTTTTAAAAATAACAGAATTCACTGATCACTTTGTAATCACTTATCAATACGTCTTTGGTTGTCATATATCAATTATGTACTGAATCTATTAATACTACGTCGTACATGTAGAGTGTACCGGGAACAATTGAAACATTTTCGAATCATGATTTATTTCTCCATTGCTATTTTGTTTTTTTTTTGTGTGAAAATATGAATTAGCTGTTTAACTCTTTGAGCTTCTATTGATATTTTTTTCTATGGTTAATGATTGTTTGATTAAGAGTTATAGGATAAATACTAACGTACACCAAAATGTTTCAACTTTCCCCGTATCGGGGACAGTTGAAACATGTACTACGTACAATTGAAACAACATTCGGATTAATCAAATAATCGGTTTATTTATTGCAAAAACATTACTCTGACAAATAATCGTGGCACATGTAATTAATTTCTTGATGAGGCATTCTTCGCTGGACCAACTTCTCACTATATGGTTTTAAACAAACTAAACAGTAATAATCTACTTCTTCGTCTGCATTTTTCTGCGATTTTTTCTTTGTATTAGTCTTATAGTGACCATTTTTAAATCTACGTTCCCATCGCTTTAGAGTAAAACGAAGCAAAACGCATTTCAACCGTCCCCGTGCAACATTTTAGTAAAAACACATTAATAATATCGCAATCTCTTACAATAAAAACAATTTAAATAGTTCCAACTAAAGAAAACCTACAAAAGGTCTCAATAAATGTGGCCGAAGTCCAATACTTACGTAATTGATATAATAATATATTTTTGACATATATTACATTATTGTCCACCCTCAACGATGTTCGACTGTGGACCGGCGAATGGAAGAGAGATCTCGAGACACGTCTCTTTCAGCACCGCGCGCAGTACGTAAGTAGAATTCTAATTATTATGACTTTTGTTTCAATTGTCCCCGGTCTACCCTACATACCAATGTACCCATTCATGGGGTCCGTATAACGGTTATGTTTCAGGTAACATTCCATTACTTTCTAAGATTTATTGTCGGGCACTTATAATCAGAAAGTTTCGAAGAGAAGGATCATTTTGTAAGAATATCTTTAAAATTCACATCTTTTGTATTCACATATTGATAACGATTGCCGAAATTTGATTATAATAGGCAGAATAAAAAAAATATATAAATAGGTTCAGAATTTTGGGACCGATGGATTACGATAACAATAACCGATTGACGACATTATCCAGATTCCACTATACAACAAATTTATAACCGTTAGGTAGAAAATCTCTCAAAATATTCGTATAGGTATATGCCGAATAAGTGTATTTTTTTTTTAAATTTTCTAAACGCAATACGTGCACACAAAAAATATCAAACCGAGCTAAAATAAAGTTTCAGGTACGGTGGTACATTAGGTATTTCCTGTTGGGCAGGCACTTTAATACTTGCATCTATTAAGCGCCATCTCTCTTGCCAGCAAAAGGGCGTGGCTTACCGGCTTCATCGCACGCAGTCAGGTCTAAATATACCTATCTTTGTTTCATCCCACAGACACCTACTCTAAGCATTTTTCTCTCTCTAAACCGGTTTTCTCAGTGGCCGAACACGAACCAGCGTGTGCGTTGTCTCATTCCTCAAGCGTACAGTGTGCGAGGGAAACGAGAAATATATTTCTAACTCTGTCCACGACGCCTCCCACCAGCTAAAACAAGTTCTCATCAATAACCGTATGACGTCACTGAATAAAATAATCGCAACAACCATAAATTAATGTTAATTTTTTATTATTGTAATGCACAAAAAATAATAATTTAATGGAACCGAGTATTTACTTTAATGCGCTAATCTCTTAAAATAATCCCCTGTTAAATCGCACCCGTTTTAACGAATATATTTACCAACGTGATATCGATCAAATATGTTTCAATATTTAAAACACAGATTTGAATATATTTTGTTTAAAATTATGAATTGAAATATTGCTGATGTATAATTGCGTTACAACAAACCAAGCACGGAAAGTTTATTAATATTTAGGTAGTTTCGCACACAAACAATAATATTTTTGATAATACCTAAATAATTCATATGATTATTGAGAAAAAAAAAACGATTCTAAAAATAGTAAAATAAATAGAAGATTTTTTTTATTAAAAAATATCAATTATTCGGTTAAACAAAGATAATATTTTTACAAAAATTATTTAAAAGTCCTATAGATATAATGTGAAAATATTTAAAAAAAATCATTATTAATTTTATTAACAATTTTATGTAATTACTTATATGAAACTAGTTCCGCCCAGGGAATATTTAGGCAGCGGTTGATGAGTTAAATTTTACATAAGGTATTTTGAATCGATATTTTTTCTTAATTTAATGTTACTTTCTCGAATACATAATTTATCGGGATTCTACTAAAATAGTTTTATGAACTGTAAAAATTACAGGAAATAATCAAAGCACCACATCACATTTGCTACTACACCGGAGAGTTTAAATATAATCTAATTTCTTAATTATCAGACATCACAATTGGCTTTCGGTCTGTTCTAATGAGTGGTCTCTATTTTGCACTGTTCGTCTCCAATTTTTGGTATCTAAGGCGGAATATATTTGAGGAGACTGTAGCGTAGTTTAACTTGACTTAGGTCTTTCCAACTCTTCTGTGGCATCTTAATCAAAAGTGACTAAGATGCCACAGAAGAGTTGGAAAGACCTAAGTCATGTTAAACTACGCCATAATTACGTATTAATTATTATTACGTAATAATGAGTTCTATAACCGATTATAGAGTTCATTATTGTACCTAAGATAGAAAATCGTTACTTGTAATTGCCCGAAAGATATGCCTTTATGACTTAATGTATTGTTACCAATACTGATTATTAAAGATTTAAATTTGAATTTGATTTGAATCCCTGAATGAGAGCATTTAGACGTCTCCCTGACGCCCCGTTGAATTACCCGATGAGAGCGGCCCCAGCGCTATAAAGTCGGGGAATGTGGAGTCTGTTTAATTCGCCGGTTTGATGTGTGCTTATTACGTAAACTGTGAAGACTATTAAACTTGCACATACGGAGGGCAAATGGGGAGAATTCACAGAACTGACGGCTTCTGATGGCGGCCATACGCAGACAGCGCCTTAAAAACAATCGTAAAACACATGCATCTCCGTAGTTGAAAAGACTGCGCGAGCATATTACGATGAAAAGCGCCAGCACGTAGGAAACTCGGTATCTCTTGAATTAATAATTATCTGATTGAATTTGTTTTAAAGATCGGTATATAATAAAATTTTAATAATAAATAACTCTTTCAAATAATGGAACTATAAAAATGTATTAATTTGAAAAAAGGTAACATATAGGTTCGAAAATATATCGCTGTAGCATAGTTGAATAAATGCACCTTCCCCGGTTTGGAAAGAGATCCAGGTTCGAATCCCGGTGGCGCGACAACAATTTTTTCGAAAAAAATGATTTTATATGCATGTCTTTCTAATTAATATATTTAATTAATTTGAAAATAAAAATTAACAATCTCTAAATGTTAAACATAATTACCAGTATCAGTATTACCTTCGTCGATGACGATAACCGATAACTAATTATAAAATACAGAAAGTCATATCATTTTATTAAAGTCAAAAGCGTAGGTACATATTTAAAAAAATCATTTTGTACCCGACTTTAAGAACATCCTGATAAAATTATTTAAGTAACAATTTATTGTAGAAAAATACGTGTACCTTTAATAATTAAATCAGTGGAGTTGTACCACACTATCATTTTTAAGTCATTTCAATTACCAAGATATATTTTATGTGAAATAAAATGGTTTGGTCATGAGGTGTATGAGCCCAAGATTATATAATATTTTTCGCTTCATCCACCAACACTCCTTCCACTCCACCAATAAACCTATGATATTTTTCCTAAGTATCGAGGATATTTTAATAAAATTTTATGAAAGGATTTAATAAAGTTATATAATTTATTGTTCAATTAATATAAGAATTTAAAAGTTACAACCTTATTTAAAACACGTATCAAACTAAAATTGTTGGAAAAGTAATTACACAATTTTCTCTGGTCACAGCTATTAATTTATTTTAAAGTCTTTTTAAGGCTTCCCTTTCGTCAATATTTCAAAGTTTCTCATTTTTTATGAAAATGTGACTTTTCATTATTCATTTATATCAGAAGTTATACAATAGTTTTAACTTTTTTTTAAACAATTACAAATATTTTACTTTAACTTTTACACTCATTTAAAATAATAATCTGAATTTTATTTGCCATAATTAAGAAAATTATAAGAAAGACCGTGACCATTACATACAATTTCCACGTGCCACAAAATTGTATTTAAATGGAAAATTCTTGTATATACGAAATATATTTTCTTATAATATTGAAGCCAAGATTACGGAGACGTATCAGAATTGAGACACAATAAAAATATGTTCAAAATTAATAAAGTTATAAACCATTCAATTTTCAGGACATATTATCAATTTTCGACGTTTTTAAAATACTTTATTTTAGTGAAAACGCACGTTTTTAAATAATATATTGTATTTACTCACATGCTTTGAGGCTTCAGCTACTATTTAAAATCAAGTTTTATATCAAAAACCCAACAATTTTTTTTAAATAATATATATATATAGAAGACTTGTACTTTAGTCTTCACTCGATGTTTATTACGCCACATACGTGTAATCTGTCGCTACCTTCATTTTTGTTTAAATACGTCAATATGATATATTTTCACGCATATTTTAACTACGGTGTGAAGTAACATTGTATTTATTCACAAATACGTTGCAAATTCCGTAAATTAGACGGCTTTACACTGATTTTAAAAGAGAACAACGTTTTATTGAACAAAGTAAACATTTCATGTTCGTTATTTTGTATGTAAATCACAATTGTTTATTTAGTTTATATATTTGTTTCATGTGTATTTTATTTAAAATGAAACAAAAAGCTTGCAACGGCAACGTGGTATTTTAAATCGATAATATTAAACAAAATCATAAAATGCATCTGATTTCCAATCCGGGGAAGCACACTACCAATTGTGTTATAGCGCCAGTATTTTTCATGACAAATTTTCGAACCTATATGTTACACTTTTTCAAATTAATACATCTGTCGTTCCATTATTTGAAAGCCATCTACATTGTTTTTATTTTTATTTTACATAGAGATCCAGGTTTTTGACAAAATTGATTTTATGTATATATATTTCTAATTAATACATTAAAGTGAAACATCACAGAGCTATGTTCTGAATAATTACAACTTCACAATAAGAATGTGTTCTCCTTAACAAATATAATGTACATATATACATTCAACAACATAATGCAACAATAGAGTTGTACACGCCTTAATAAGAAAGATCTTGAATTATGGGGGTGGCTATTGAAATTTATAAAAAACAAGATCAAAATTTATAATAATACAATGTGAGATAATAACTGAATAATATTTTTTTAAATGTTAAGAAATTGATCAGATTAGAACTTGGGAATAAGAAAGATGTATATAACGAATACATAATTATTTAATTATTTTGAAGACTTTTAAGGCATTTTAGAAACACTTTTTTGTACACATTTATATTTGAGATAATTTAATTTATTAAATATGAATTAAATATATTACTTATAAAGATATACATATAAAATCAATTTTGTCGAAAAATATTGTTGTTGCGCCACCAGGATTCGAACCTGGATGTCTTTCCTAACCGGAGAAGGTGCTTTATCCAACTAAGCTACAGCGACACTATATAAATATCACAGAGCTATGTTCTGAATAATTACAACTTCACAATAAGAATGTGTTCTCCTAAAATAATTTAATTTATTTTTGCAGTTGGTTATACAGTCTAGAAGCAATGTACGATGCATATCTCTGTCTTATTGTTAATTAAACATTTTTAAAATAACATGTTCATATATTTTACTCCGATTCTCATAGTTGTGATGTATTTTAATTTAGTCCTCTTTAAAAAAATTAACTAATGGATGGTATATCATTTTAAAAATAATTCACAATATTGTCTGACATTGAAGTAGAATACAAATTTACGTTTAATTAATAAAGCTGAACAATAGGTAGGAACCGCTAATTTTTGCAAAATCATAATCGTTTATATTAATTTCGAACCCATTTTGTATCATAAAAAGTAATTAAACTACAAACGATTACCTAAATTATTATGATCAACGACCTACATAAAAAAATTAGAAATATTTTGCGTTGATAATGGCTTTTCCACATTTTTTTCTTAATGTTCGCTACGCAACACATATTATGAAAGTGTCTGTCTAATTGACACAATGAACTTGAAATGCTTATAAAACAATTTAATTCTTTTATCTTCTTCAATATAGCAAAATTACTTTGCGGACACATATAAATAATAAGACAAAACACTTTGTTTAAACCGCTAGTTATTGATAAATCAACATGTTTCGATACCTATGGTATCTTCTTCAGGAAACATTGTATACTAAAATTAAAAGTACAACCATAGATAAAAACAAAACTATAAAAGTATTAGTGGTGGGTAACTAAGTAGGAACTATCATATAAACATATTTAAAAGGTGACTATTTGCAATCAGAATTGATTACTTAAAATATTTAGCTTGCTATTAACACTCTTTCTTATTTCTAAAATTTCAAATTTATCTAACTGTAAACCCCTCGTATTTGTATGTATAATTTCTAAACAAAATAATGATCTGTTTAAAAAGGTGATTGGGTATTCAGAATAGCTGTTGCTATTTAGTGTTCCTTAATTCTAATATCAATATATCTGCAAGTTTTACCTATATAAAAATAATTGCAATCATTACAAATTAATTTGTAGACTCCCGATCTTTTTATAATATCATCCTTATCCATGTTATTTAATATATAATTCTTTAATTTGTTATTAGTGTAAAAAGCTGTGCATGTTGACATATCAATAAATAGTGGTTTATACAAAGTTGTTTTGTCTTATTATTTATAATTTTAAGGCCCTAAAAATGTAACATTGGCTTAATTTCGTCGATGTTTAAGAATACATCTGAGGTGAACAGAATATCTTTTGATATATATATATAAAGACCAAATACGAGACCCATCGTACGCCTGTAGTATCCCGATGAGCTGGACATTCGTGCAGACTGTTGTTTCTCGTTTTCATATTGTCACTATTCTTTATTATGTATTTCTCTTCCCTTAACATCTGCCACCATACTGTTTTATCCCCGATGGAATCTTTCACTAGACTAAGTTTAATGTGGCACACTTCATATATCTGGCACCTCAAAACGACGATATTTCTACGACCATATTTCATCCTTGATTAATACAGTACAAAACAATACAAAACTTATTTCTCTTTCGATTTTCATGATCTCTATACGTTGGCCACATTTTCCCGCCTTACAGAAGCATGCTAAGTACCCAAACCTGGTAGATATTATTTCTACAGAAATTTGAAATTGATTATATTTGAGGTAAAAAATAAATGATTTTAGCTAGCAATAAATTTGCTTAAATTAAATTAGCTAAAACCATGGACATGTCAAAAAAACTATCGAGTTATAACATGTATATTTTGAAATAACTGTTTATTTATGTTGAGTTTACATATTTCATAGGGCATGCGGTCAATGGTTGAAAGAATGGGATACCGCCGCGCGCCTAGATGATCCAATTCTTAACAACAAAAAATCTATAAATTTCCTCGTAATGACTTTCACGTTTTAAAAATGCTCCTATCCTATATATTTTATATAATATCATATTTGATGAACAAAATTCTTTGCAGAATATTTTGTATGAAAATATTTTTTAAATGTATTTGAAAAGTAAATTTCGCTTCAAAAAAAGTGGCAGGGCTCGAAAAAAAGTGCTAGGGCGTCGCCCTGGTCCGCCCTAGACAGCCCCACTATACCAGAAGGAAGGTGAATGTTTTTTTATTTGAAAAATTATCATTGATTTTAACATTTTTCTCCACAATTACAAAGGTCGTTATTTTTCTTAATAAATTTGTGTGTTATTTCAAATTTATATATTTTCCAGTTAAAGATTGGTTCCTCGTCATTCGTTCGTGACGTATATAAAAAAAAATCATTATAATGGATCTGTTTTGATTAACCGCAAATTCATAAAATACACGTACCTACATACTATGTGCCTATTATATGTTATCAGTTGTCGTCAGTAGATATGGCAGATTCATAGCACCGCTCACTGGGATTGCCAATAGACACTCATAATATAATTATCACTTGGAGAAGCGTACCCGAATACCTACCGTAAAACGGAATCTCTAGTGTAATCTAACCACAGTCTGCGGAAATAATTTCAAAGAAAATTCTTAGGCCACCCATACGAATGATATCATTTGAGTGTTATTCTGCATATTTATATTTCAAAAACTTACCGCATTTTTCAATCATAACGAAAATAACACACGTAATGTAAATCTAAAATAATCAAGGTAATATTTAAAAAAATTATAATTTGTATTTGATTCATCTATGATATATATTCGTCTACCTATCTACAATCACATAAGAATCGTTTTTTATATAAAACTGTATTACGCAGAACGCCCGTGAAGCGATCCATTGCGAGTAAGTTTCCAAGGACCAAACTCCTACTTAAATTTTAAAAATACAAAAACTTATGTCCCATGCTGTATAATTACAAAAAAAAAATAGATGTAAAGATAAACCTTAAAACAATAAAAATACCTATATATAAATTATAAAATATTAAAATGAATTTTAATGTAACAACGTTATCTTTATGGCTGGCGAGAATTCTGATAGCGACAATGTATTCCCTTCACTTAATCAAATGATTAAAAGCAATGGGAAAATAAAGTTTTAATTGTAATCCAACGTTTGTGCAATTATAACATTGATGGAGGCCTGCATCGGGGATTACGAGGTCCGTTGGGACCCTTAGGAACTGCTGAATTTTTTTAACGTAAATTAAAGAATAAAGTACACTACAAATTATACATTTACTTTGTTACAACACCGCGAGAGCAATGTAATAACACCAACCAGTTTCGAAAAATACATTTATCTTTTAAACGTTGATAAAAACTAAAACTATAATAAAAATTATGTATTATAATGTTGGCATGTTTTTTTTTAAATAGTAAATTAATTGAAAAATAAATCTATTACCTGTCTCATATTGTTATAATTGTGAAAGATGTAGTAAAATTGATTTTATGAAAAAACATTACTAGAAATATTTTAGTATAGTATATGACCAAACCACCTAAGTGATCTTTTTTAAATCTTACTCACTATACTAAGATCAGCTTTACATTCTTTCCTTATATCTTCATTATTTAACTCTGTTATAAATAGATCTGCCACATCTCATTTCCACTGCATTTGGTCTGCTTTCGTTCCTCTTCTGCCAGCTCCAGGCCTCACTTACATACATCAGTGTCGGTACCGCTAGTTTAGCCTCAGTTGACAAGTTCCCATTAGCTATAATTCCATTCAAAACGCCGTTCACTTTATTCCCTGCATTCATCTTCTTTTCGATATCTTTCTCTGTCTTTCCGTTTCTGTCGAACATACTTCCCAAATACACAAACTCATCTACTTGTTCCAAACATTCATTACCTACAAGTATTTAGCACGGTGTATCGCTTTTCTCCTTCTCGAATACCATCACTTTCGACTTGTTGACATTCATAAGGTCGCTTTCCTATATGAAATAGAAAATTGTCGGCAATAGGTAAGTCGAATTCTAAATAATTAGACATAAAATCAGAGAAAAAAAGGTAATAGAAATGTTCAATAATTTTGTTTATATAATATAGGTATCATTTACGTCTGATTTTTATGTCTCTTGTAATGAAACTGTTTCAAATTTTGGTAAATTTCGATGCAGAAAAATGGTCAATATCTCTAACCCGCAAAAAATAAGATAGAATAAATAATAATTTGATGTTCCAATTTTACATCCGTATGAGGGACTATTTGCAATTTCAGCAACCTCCATTTTTTTTTATTTGATGAAAAACGTGACAGTGATAGGACCTTGAATAGTTGTTAATGATCATCGCTATTGTCATTAAAACACAACAAAAATGCAACACCCTCCTTCAATAACAAGATAGATTCTATACTGGCAGACATTTTAATTTCAGAGAAGTATGCTATTGCTCAAATCTTAATATAAACGGCGGAGTAAAAACAACTAACTTCGCAGCTGACTAATTTACTGTTTTTGCGCTACCGGGATTCGAACTTGGATCTCTATTTCCAATCCGGGGAAGTACACTACCGATTGTGTTATAGCGCCAGTATTTTTCATGACAAATTTTCGAACCTATATGTTAAACTTTTTCAAATTAATACATCTGTCGTTCCATTATTTGAAAGCCATCTACATTGTTTTTACGGAATCAAAAATATCTTTGAGTAAACCGACTGCAGACGCCATTGGAAATAGAGTTCGAATCCCGGTAGCGCAAAAACAATATTTTTCGACAAAATTGATTTTATATGTACATATTTATAATGAATACATTAAATTAGTATTTAAATGAAAATACTGTCCAACTTAGCACTGACACGTTCGCAAGGGCAGGTCAATAATTTAAATTAATTATCTGTTTTTTTGTTTTCGTAACAATAATAAGTTTATATTCATTTTCTTAAAAAATATGTATGCATATATATATGTACTAATATATAAAATCTACAAAAACCAAAATGAACTTCAATATTCAATTCTTACAATTATTTTGATATTATTACGAGAATTGATTTACTGATGGGGATAATATTGACGTTAAACAATAGTGATAAGAAAAAATGCTACTTTTGACTCCCTGCTGTGATTGTGATTGATATTCGATAATATCAGTGATTGAAAACTGTGACTGTGATCATTTAGCGTGCGCTGCGCGATATCACAATACACAAAATTAATAAAAAACATATTTTTGAGCGTATTTACTTATATTATTCAAACTTTATTTGCGTAAAAAATATATTCTAGCATATGTAATTAATTTATATCTAATTTAATAAAACCCTTAAAAAAATGTGAGTTTATTTTTCGTGTCAAATTCTCAGCATTTCGAGCTAAACGTTTCGGCAGAATCATCTAGATGTCGCTTATCACGAATTATAATGTCATTCCTTCATAAATATTTTCATTTCATATGCGCATGCGCCGAATCACCGCTCACACTAAAATATAAATAAAATTAAAAAATAATCACGAATCACGATGTTCCCAGATATTTAATCACTGATAGTGAGTGTGACTCAAATATATCAGTGATTGACTCACGGTTCGTGATATTGAGCTCATCACTACTAAACAAATCACTTCGAAGTTGTAGGATAAAAGTCTCAGTGTTAGTCATTGCTTCGGTGTTGAAGTTCATGCAGCTGGTGGCTGTGCAGCATTTCATAGAAATCTGTTTTTCGGAGATTGGTTGGAAAAATTAATTATGGTTTTGGGTAAATATTTATCTTTTAATTTCGCACGATTCGATTTTATTTAACATAACATATTCTCTCATTTAACAAATCCTGATTTTTTTAAAACTGAATTAAAATTGTTCCAATAGCGTACGTACATATCTATATTTATCAGTTGCCATGTACATAGGTATAGTACAAAATCAGTGGAAAAATGTATTTTACATTTTAATTTATTTACATCTAATAAGAGTACATAGAGTAGTTTGTTGGTTTAGTGGTAAAGGGTGCGCTTTCGAAAACAATTAATATTTTCGCATTTTTTAAGAAAATGTAGGTTTTTATTATTCATTTATATCAGAAGTTATACACTAGATTAGACATTTTATAAAACTATAACATAGATAAGACCTTAACACTATTATAAACTAGTAAATTGAATGTTCTTTGCCATAATTAAGAAAATACAAGCATTATAAGAAAGACCGAGGATTTATTATATCAAATCGCCGATTAGAAAACACATATTAATAGGATTGATATAAATATTATTTAGTACGAAATTATTATGTTTTTGATATAAAACTTAATTTTAAATAATAGCTGAAGCTTTAAAGCATGTAAGTAAATATAATATATTATTTAAAATAATTTGTATTCACTGACACAAAGTGTTTTAAAAACGTCGAAAATTGATCATACGTACTGCAAATTAAATTGTTGCGGTCTTTCTTATAATGCTTAAATTTTCTTAATTATGGCAAATATCATCCAGTTTATAAATTTTACATAAATATAAAGGTCATGTCTATGTAATAGTTTTAAAAAAGTCAAATATAATATATAACTTCTGATATACATGGATAATAACAATACACATTTTCAAACGTGAAAATATTAAATATTTTTGAAAAGGAAACTTTAAGACACTGGCTGATCTAGTGGTCGAGGATTCGCGCCTCGTTTCAGCAGATCAGCAAGTTATTCCTGTTTTCATACCACTAAGCGTTTAGCTTAGTTTGAAAATAGTCAGAATTTTGATGTGATGCGTATTCCGTGTACACATTACTATTTAAAAAAAAAAAAAAAACTTATTAAGTACACAAATGAGTAGAGGACAGACGCCATCATGAATTTTACCTCCAATTTGTTATCAATGTATGCACATAAAACATATTTTGTGCAATTTTCAGTACCTACCAATGCTATTATTTGTACGCTGGGAGAAAAAACAAGAAAAACATTTCCGTACCAGTATAAGGCTAATTGTATGCTAAAGATCTCCGCATTACTAATGAAGATGTATTAAGACGCATTAATAAAATGAGAGAACTAATAACAACTATCAATAAAAACTGTATTCTTTGGACACAATTTCCACAATGAAAAATATGTTATTTTACAACTAGACAGCAGAGGCGTAGGTAGAAAGAGTGACTATGTAACCAGAGACCAAGTTTTTGAATTGGTTAAAAAGTTTATATATCTGGGAATATGTGTGACAAGCAGGGCAGTGCCCTCTATATAATCAAAAAGCGGTGCATAACTATAATCTTTGCAAAATAAATGTAAATATAAAATATTTATTTGATATAATATATATTAAGTATGTATGAAGAATTTAAAATTAACAAATAAAGCTGCGCACGTGTTTTGTGGTAATATCTGTCGCAGATTCATACGATCCAAACGCAAGTCTCGCACCGCGCGGTGGTCTGAATACACGTCTTCGCTTTAATATACGTGTTGCAAAACGTCTTTGAAGCGGACTTGACTGTATGCATTCCAATATACTTTAAACGTGGTATTATTATATGTATAATATAGTAGATAATAATACACACTCACACAGGTATACTGACATAAAAACATTATTCTGAAAGAGTGAATGATTAATAGAACCTTTAATGGTAATACCCATCGATATGTCCATGCCTAGTGCATGCCGCTGGTGACAAGGAATATTGATATCCAAAATCAGGAAACACTTGCCACCTCGTTATGCGTTTACAAAAGTTGCTATCTTCGATACGCCACAAATTTTAAAGATTGTGCGGATGTGCGGATTCTATACGGATGTGCAGTTTGGTCTCTCACGGAAATAGTTTGCGATTCTACGAAAATAATATCTCGCTCCAGATAATAAGTTACGGGACTTCAAAAATAAAATCTTGCGTAATATTAATTGACGAGATCCACAACATGTACAAAGTCCTCATACACGACTCAACAGGATCGAGACCGAGACTAGAATGGGGGATGATGTCAAGAAGGCCCTGCAAGGGGTAGGAGAGTGCCCAGTTAACTGGACCACGTAGAAGATGTCAAAGGATGCATGGTGTTCTATTATGTCTGTGGTCATGAGCAAAAATAATAACAACAATGAACTGAGCCAGAAAAAAAACATTTTCTTCAAACACCTTACAATAATAATGGGCTCAATGGTGTTCCCTTTGTAGAAACGATAAACATTGTAAACTCTCCATATTTGTATAGTTTATAGTCTCTCCTCTTGTGGAGTAAGACTAAAATAAATATATAGCACTTATTATCTATTTCTAGTAACAAAACACTTTCCGATACTTCAGAACGGTCAATTATGTGGTCAATTTAAGATTTTTTATTATTTCACAATAAACGAATCAATATTTTTTTAATTCATCTGTAGATGTACGTTTTATTAAAATAATTCATAATTTTATTGTATATCTACATATCAGGTACTTATGTACTTCATATTTAGTTTTTCATTTTGATTTTTTGTGTAGGTTTATCATTACATTCTGTAATCACTAACATTATATTTATTACTGAAAAAAAATATTTTAGTTTAGTTTTCTTAATATATATATATTTAATGTAATGATTTTATTAAGAAGAACACATTCTTATTGTGAAGTTGTAATTATTCAGAACATAGCTCTGTGATATTTTAAATACTAATTAAATGTATTCATTCGAAAGATATACATATAAAATCAATTTTATCGAAAAATACTACCGTGCGCTGCGCTACCGGGATTCGAACCAGGATCGCTGTCCAAACCGGGGAATATATCTTTGTAATTAATACATTTAATTAGTATTTGAACGCTCAATATATTTCACTAAAGGATATATATGCAGTTTCTTATACACCAGATATCTATATAAATATACACATATTTAGTAGAACATAAAAACAAAGTGTATTGTTGTACAGCTTTAAATGATATATAATTGTGGTTTTTAGTAATAGTAATGGACACATTTCAGATAAATCGCAATGTATGATAAATTGCAGCGAAGGCTCGCGCACGCTAGGGAGGACGTCGGAGCAATTGACGCGCAGAGTGCGCGGAGCCGCGGCGCGGGGGCGGCCGGCCGGAGGCGATGCAGGTTGGCGCGCCGCGCCCGCGGCCCGGCTCCCGCTCGGGCTCACTCCGCTGGCGCGACCCGCTGTCGGCCCACGTTTGTGTACTCTGCAGTATACAAAGCGGAATTGTGTACATCGAACGTAAACGAAACGAAACGAGCGGCTTGTAAACCCTCCTTTGTTACACAAAAATAATGTCTATATTTGTTTACGAGCCTCGAGTTTGTTATTCGTAATTAAAATAATTATTTAAAGTGCGCGCGGACTGCAGACGTAAATGTTTATTAACAATGTTCGCGTAACCGAGTAAATATTATTTATTTACGTGAACTTTCGGCAATGATGAAGAACGAGGAGCAATCGCAGTCCGCAGAGGCCGTCGGAGCGGAGAGCAAGAGACCCACCGGAGGCCGCCGGCAGGAGAAGCCGCCCTACTCCTACATCGCCCTGATTGTCATGGCCATCCAGCACTCGCCGTCCAAGCGACTCACGCTGTCGGAGATCTACAGCTTCCTGCAGCAGCGCTTCCAGTTCTTCCGCGGCTCCTACCAGGGCTGGAAGAACTCCGTGCGGCACAACCTGTCGCTCAACGAATGCTTCATCAAGCTGCCCAAGGGCCTGGGCCGTCCGGGCAAGGGCCACTACTGGACCATCGATCCTGCGTCCGAGTTCATGTTCGAGGAGGGCTCTTTCCGGCGACGGCCGCGCGGCTTCCGGCGCAAGTGCCAGGCGCTCAAGCCCCAGTTCAGCCCCGGATTCCAGCCCGGCCTGTACGAGCCGCCCGCGCAGGAGTACGCGCCTTGCGGCTACCAGCAGCAGCAGTTCCTGGCCCCCTATGAGTACTACCCCGAGCGGCAGTGGCCCCAGCAGCCCTACATGAAGGGGCCGGCCACCCCTCCGCCGCAGCCCGCCCCTGCCACCCCTCCTCATTTGGACGCCTACCCCAATTACCACTACACCGTGGGGACCGACGACAGGGGTGAGTCTTACTTTTTGCCGCTCTTTAACTCGACCACTTCTAATTTGTTCTATGTTACTTGTTCATATATTTCTATTCAATACTGATTAACTTATAGGGCCGTAAGAAAATTCCCCCCCAATTGTATGTAACAAACAAGCACAATCTTATTTAATTTTTCATCTGTATTAATTATTGAAAAATGCAATTTTATTTATTTAATATTATATTTGATTGTTAACGTCAGGAAGAACGAAAATACATGAAATTAACGAACATTATTGTGTAGGTACCTATAATGAATTAAAACTGAATTAATTTGCCGACGGCAGATTCCAAGCAAAACTTTATGTGTGAGTCCGTCAGATATTACAAGATAATTTAAATGTTTTTTGTCATATTAACAGATAGATAAAACTAGAATTAAATTATCTAATACGTTTACGATATACCTACCTATGACTTGGTCCCAACTTATTTCGTTGGTAGAACTTATTTCTATGGCCGTGTCATACATATTTATTTGATAATATTAATTATTACATGTGTAAAAAGCGCTTTGATAATTCTTCTGATAGTGGGAGCACTTAAGAGGATCTTAATTTTTATGTAAATTCTTAATCGTCTTTTTGGTCTTCGTTTTGTCGATCAATCCTCTCTTTCATTTTCTCCCTGCTGATATCCAATAGAAATAATGTACTATTTGCACTTGAATAATTTTTTGTCACTTCTTTGAATACGTATCTGAAAATAATATCTTAATAACGTACGAATGTGGCTCGCCGTACCTATTACGTCAACATATAATTTGTTGAGATAGGACTTATAATATTACTTTCAAAACATACATATTTAAAATGTTATTCCATATCTTTGTAATTCAATTTTTTTATTATTACATTATATTTTATTTTACGATTAGTAATTATGTTAAGTAAATATTTATTATATATGATTTAATAATATTAAAAATTTAAAGACTGTGTGTCAAATGTATATGTACAAAATATTAAATAATAAACGTCATTTTACTCAGAAATCATTCAATATTTATCAAAATCTTATCTGAATCTAATTATTATAACGTCGGTCGAAGGAGTTTCACGTACCGTAGGTCTTTCAAATTACCTGTGTTTCAATCATAACAATTTGGCTTTAATAAAAATATAGTACTTGATGATAGATAATTTAGTAATTAAGTTTATTATTTTTAGGTCCTAAAAATAATAAAGTTGTATCAATGTGTCCAAAATTTAATAAAAATTAATTGATAATTCTGGCGTCTGCTATCAGTTTACTCAAAGGTATTTGAGATTCTGTAAAAATAAGGTAGATGGCTCTGTCAAATGATGGAACGATTAAATGTATTAATATCAAAAAGGTAACATATAGGGTCGAAAATTGTCGCTAAAAATAATGTCGCTGTAGCTTAGTTGGATAAAGCACCTTCCCCGGTTAGGAAAGAGATCCAGGTTCGAATCCCGGTGGCACAACAACAATATTTTTCTATCTTTATTATTAATACATTTAATTCATATTTAAATTAAGTTTATTAATTAAGTAATTAATTTGTATTAAGTTAACAACCGGTTCAATAAATCAATTTTGATAACTGCAAATATTATTATTAATGGCACAACAGCTTTAAGTGTATGAAAGTCTTAAGAGAAATTTCAAGAATACCGCTATATATAACATTTTCCCAATATTATGAAACATATCCTTTCTCAATACACAATTTATTTATAAACATTCAACAATGAACATTTTGACGAGAGGTTTCTAATTTTAACAACCGGTTTGCACGAACCGGTGCAAACCTATATAGGGTCACTGAGATCATTCAACGAACCTATTTATTTTTGGTCAGGGCACTTCAAGAATGTGTTGTGTACCGATTATAATTATTAAGATGTGATTAATATCATTTCATTACCTAGCCAAAATGTAATTAAATATTAAACAAATCTACGTACTATATTATATTATATTACAATAATTTAAAAAATGATACTAGCAACAGATTCGTCAGGGGCCGACTGTACAGTTCTATGAGTAAAGAATTGTAGTATTGTATTTACATACTACAACAAATATAATTTTTTTAAATTTAGCCGCACAATATTGTATTGATTTGACAACTCTGTTATTTTGACTCTAGACATAGTAGATGAGTAGGTATCTATAATCCTCGATTTTTTAATAATTTTGTATAGGTCGATTTTAAATAATGTAAATAATAGTATAAATGAATATTAGTTAAAATATTAACCAAATATATAATACTTGAAATTAGAAAAATTAGACTATTATAAATTTGTGTCTGAAATCACATAAATTATACACTCTCTTATTACATACTCCTCTATACACGAGTCTCGTCTCTCATAGAGAAGAAAAAAATGTAAAAATGTATTACATCTCATCATATCTTATGATAAAAAAATAAAAAATATATTTTATTATGTACAAATAATACGTGAAAAATGTAGACACGATGTAATTGAATTAAAAAAATTCACGAAACTGAAACAATGCAGACACGAGAATTCTGACATCTCCAAAACTATTCTACGTCTCCTGGGTGGTAAAACGCAAGTATTTGGAGTTCCCGTGACACGAAATTGTCCTGATCATACGCGGAGGATGTGCGGTTTCCCACTGTGTGGCACGATTGAATTATTTATAGAAGTTTGCGTGAAACTGAGAACCAGCGCAAAGGTGTTGGAATTGTAGTACATTACGTTCGGTGAAAATTGCGGTCGTTGCGACGACCGCCGGTACACGGTGACGATCCGGCGCTCGGGGAAATCTTCTTATAATAATTATTATCTAATATTACAACAAACATTCATCGCAGGGGGTCGATTATTAATCACTCGAGTGTTATTTTTATAGCGTCTATCCAATTTTGGAACGTGTGTCAATTCTTGTGATGATACAATAATATTTTGTCTTAATTGTAAACATGAAATGGATTGTCGAAACGCGACACTGGATTAGTTTATACGTTTTCTGCAGACGCACGTCCGGCGAGATGCTTTGTGGATCTAGTCTAATTATAAAAAATAATATTAAAAAATTGGATTGTAATTTTTAATATTATAAATATCAGATTTTTTTTAAATGCCCGTATAAATAAGTGTATTAATTGTCACAGCAGTACGATGCACTACAGGGACACGATTATTTTATATTTTTAATTAAACTAAACTTTGTACTACACACACGACTGAATTACATTTTTGTACAGTCCCTCTCACCAACAAGCGAATATATGTATCACTCAGTCATGCTAACTACTATGTATATTTTATAATATTTTGTAAGGCCAACTATTATTTGAGTATTCATGTCAAGTATTAGTATATGGTAAAATATAATTTTCAAATTTAATTTATGTTTTAAACTTGCAGTCTAATTTTAAAGGAGTGTTTTTTTTTGTCCGTTCCAATTTAATAATTATATTCAATACTTAAAATATTACTAGCTAGAAAATAAGAAAAAAAAAAAAAATAAGTACATATGTTGCATATATAGAAGTACCTACATATATGTAGATTTAGGCGGTATCATGTAACAGTAAGAGTAGTAGAATTCAATAAATTGAAAAAAAAATCGCAACAAATTATATTTGAAGCGATAATTTAGTGGTTAGACATTTTATTACATAATAATATAAAATATATTTGAATCTAACCACTTTCTAACTTGAGCTTTATAGCTCGTTATTGCACAATGGAGTCCTGTTACTGGCACTGATGTATGGAATGAGGCCTGGAGCTGGCAGAAGAGGACCGAAAGTAGACTGAATGCCGTGGAAATGAAGATCACTTTGGCTTATATGTGGCAAATCTATTTAAGACAGAGTAAAGAGTGAAGAAATAAGGAAAGAATGTAAAGCTGATGTTAGTATAGTAAGATTAAGAAAGGATCACTTAGGTGGTTTGACTATTGGAACGAATAAATAAGGAGAGAATGGTAAGAAAGAAAGATATATGACATCAGAAGTAGAGGACGGCCAGGTAAACCAGATACTGGAGGATGGTCATGTTAGAAGCCTCAATAATCGTCGAGATTGTATGAATGTGGACGAGGCGAGAATTGTGTGTCAGGACAGAGGAGTGTGACGCTCTATCCTCTCTGCATGATGACGACATGATGGTAAGTAAATGCTCTTATTCCAATCATCGAGTGACTCTAATAAAAGGCGGATCTTTTGCATAGAGCTGAATAATAAAATTTCGTGTAAATATGACTAATCACGCATGATATGTGTAAAGATTCAATTCAATTCGAGACGCTTATATGCCGGTAGGTCGTAAATAGCCAGCAACCGTTTCAGCTATCTGTTTTGCGGTTTTTTTTTTACTACATTTTTTCACATTTCAACAATTCACGGTGGCAATCATTTTCGCGTTTCACGAACAGCTAACAAATCAGGACGCGATGAACGCTGTAGTTCAAGTGTCTGGAGATGATGTGTACACTTCAGAATTTCTAGTAAAATATGGGATCAACTCACAAACACACTTTTGGAATGCGCCCAAGGTATGGGAAAATATGTTAAATTACCCATGTCTTGTACCGGCCCGTACTTCAGATGGTTGTAATAAATTTAACCCCAGTTGAAGAGTTTTATCTATATTGGCTCTAAATGCTGACAAGACTATTACGTTGGTAAACGCGACCATGATATAAATCCACCAAAAGTTAATGTTTAATACGATACATTTTGTGTAACTTTAATCGTACCTACTGCTTTGAGAATTATTGTACTCTTTTTAAAACAATACTTTAAATGTACTCTATTACACATCTTAATTAATTTTAGTCAGGAATGAAGCTCGTAGAATCATATCAGATTATTCAATTGGACATCTACCAGAGATCTTTAACGGCAAAATCTGTTAGTTTACTAATTTTTTTAAAACTTTCCAGACAGTAGTCGCAATAGGCGAACAAAAATCGTAGAAATTATTATTTCCAGACCTTCTGTACTTAAATAAATTTTTCAAAATTACACTTTTTGATAACTCGTGTATAATTCTAATTCTTACTTTAATTGATTAATTATATATTTAATACAAATTAAATGCATTAATTAGAAAGAGTATAAATAAAAGCGGACTGTTTTTATATTTGTTGTTAATTTTTAATACGTCCTAACGAAGCTTGAGCTAAGCGAAACCGGTTGGCGTGTAATAAAATTCGTGGTTTCATACAAAGTGATTGTATTTTATTGAATCTAATATGACAAACCACACAGTGATTGCTTTCTACGATAAATAAAATATCTTTTTGTAAAGGACATTATTCATTTTATAATGATAGGAAAATAATAACTAAACTTTTTTAAATGTCAGAATTTCTTTATTGTTTCTCTGATTTGAATAGTATTTTAATTAATTTATACTTAATTAATCTGTATTTTAAAATAAATTGTGTCCGTGATGTAAACAATCTCTCTCTCTCTCTCTCTAAACGTGAGATTATTCTCTTAAATACACTTCATATTAAAATAAAACCAATTGATTTATTTTAATAAATATATAATTTAAAAAAATATTTGTTTTAACAAAAGATTTTAGTTACTCTCTTCTACATCAGTAAGTCTTAGATATATCCAATGAGTAATTTCTCTGAGTTCAATGATTACAATTGCGGCCGTGTTATCGTCAATAAATTCAGACATAACAATGTGTACGGTTAGCATCTTTTGAGTGTGTGGCTTTGAATCTGATTAAAAGATAAATTTAAATTATTTCGACATCTTAGCTAATGCATGCTATGTGTATTTGTAATTTTAAACTTTGAGGCGTTTAATGACTAGGGAGTGGTCTCCAGCAGATAGATCCTGGCCCCCCGAAATGGTTGAAACCCACACACCATTAGTTGGACCGCTCTTGTTTGAGTTGATGTTGAGGTTCCCATATTCTATTCCTGATGTTCTGACTTCGCTCCTTTGATCAGCTGCGATGATCCGGTGTTTAGAAGCTCCGGCGTGTCTTTGAAGGTGGCGCCTGTCCGTAGGATACCAAATGTATATCTTACAATTCTTTCTTAACCCATCCGCAAGCGGGATATTAAACAAATATCTCATCAATCACGCAATATTGAAAAAATAATTCCAAAAGTTAATAATAAATGTCAGTAATATTCAACGTTTTTATCTAAGTATGCAATACATTATCATATAATATGGATAATGCACCTTCCCCGGTTAGGAAAGAAATCCAGGTTCGAATCCCGGTGGCGCAACAATAATATTTTTCGATTAAATTGATTTTATATGTATATCTTTCTAATTAATATATTTGATACATTATTGATAAAACATAAATGAGAACCTATTATGTAATATTTACATACGTACAAGTTAAAATCGAACGTTACAAGGTAAAAAAAACTGTATTTAAGATTACAAAATACAAATATTATAATTAATACACAATTTAATAAACTTTAACTTGTTGGAGACTTCAGAATTCTAAAATCTATTAACCGATAGAAAGACAGGATTTGTAAGAAGCTTAATTTAAAAACTCATTATTTTTATATATTAAACGTGTTACGTATTATAAATACATTATTATTTTAAAAAAATATTTTAAATACAAATTAAATGTATTAATTAGAAACATATACATATAAAATCAATTTTATCGAAAAATATTGTTGTTGCTACCGGGATTCGAACCTGCATCTTTTCCAATCCGGGGTACGTGCATTATCCGATTATGCTATACGAACACAGTGGATTGACGACAAATTTTCGAACGTATATGGTACACTTTTAAAATTAATACATCTACCGTTCCATTATTTGAAAGCCATTTTTGAGCCATTTAGTGCAAAATTGAATCTCTGACAACGTTGACATGTTTTGGTCGAAGGACTTTTGGCCTCCTAACAGTCCCGACCTAAACCCTCTGGACTACAAAGTATGGGGCGTAGTCGAGAGATAAACCAACAAGTCTAGGCACCTTAACGTCAACTCCCTCCGGGTCGCTATCGAGGCAGAGTTTACGGCCATGAACCGCGATCAGTTGAAAATAGCGTGCTCGCGCTTTAAGGCGAGGATCGAGGAGATGATAGAGGCGCAGGGTGGCTATATAGAATGAAAGTTCCCAGCAAGGACCCTTTAAATGAGATATAACACCATTTTGTATATTGGCTTAAATAAACAACTTTTTGCGATAACGTGTGTTTGTCCGGATTCTAACGGCGCATCCTGTACTTCTTATATATGTATTGTGTTTAATATCTGTTTTTATGTATAAGCTACATGCATATGTGTGGTAATGCTTTAAAAAAGAATTGTTAATTCTGGCGTCTCCTATCGGTTTACTCAGAGGTATTTGAGATTCCGTAAAAACAATGTAGATGGATTTCAAGTAATGGAACGATAGATGTATTAATTTGAAAAGTGTAACATATACGTTTGAAAATTTGTCGTCATTCCACTGTGTTGGTATAGCATAATCGGATAAAACACGTTCCCCGGATTAGAAGAGATCCAGGATCGAATCCCGGTAGCAACAACAATATTTTTCGATAAAATTGATTTTATATGTATATGTTTCCAATTAATACATTTAATTTGTATTTAAAATATCACAAACCTATGTTCTGAATAATTACAATTTACAATAAGAATGTATTTTCCTTAATGAAAAAATATTTTCTTGTCACCGGGATTTCCTATCCGACGAAATGCGTTGACCATTACACCATGTCAACATAAATATTTGTATTAAAAATATCACAGAACTATGTTCTGAAAAACTACAACTTCACAATAATAACAAATAAATATTAATGCACTTCTTTGACCACTTTAAATTTTCTTTATATCACAATATCCTTCTGTATCTTACGAGTAGAGATATTTGAAAGGAAACTGATACATTACAGTACAGTGAAGTGTAAATTTCCTTTAATATATGTATACGAATTTGGGGAATATTTAAACTTTTTTATTCTGAGTACATTTTTCAAATAGATAACAAACAAGTATATTGTTTTGTTATAAATTTGAAAATTAAAACCCTGTGATTTAAGGTTAGTTTAATTAGACTAGTTGTGAAGCAAATGGGAAACATGATAATTATAATATATTTATAGATGAAAAATAATAGATTTAAAAATACAACATTTGTCATAATCTGTTTGGTATCATACTATGTGTGTTATTATATTAAACATATGCAATAAGTTACAATTAATGTTGGTTGTCTTTGAAGCGTACATTGTCATAATAAATAATCGTATTATACGACTTACCTAACAAATTATAAATTGATTTTGTTAAGAATATATTTATTTCATATTTTTAAAAACATATTTTTTGTTGTAAAGTTGCATATAGCGGAATTGGTAACGCATTTCTTCGTATAGAAAAATGTCCAGGTTCTAATCATATAATAGATAAATAGTTTTATTTTTTGTACATCTTTCTAGTTGATTAATACATGTATTTAATTTTAACTCAATAATAATGATCTTGTAGGTATTTTATATATCGTATAATTTATTGCTAATCTCGCGATTGGAACTAACGAAATAAAATACATATCGTTTTCGCTCGAGGCTCGTGTATTATGTTTGGCGCATCAACACGTATAATACTGTGTTAAAAAACATTTCGGGTTGAAAGGGTTAACGCTTTACCCATTAACAGTCAGTGATTCTAGATGTACGTTCAATTAAAGCCATTATACACAAGCTGGCACAACTTTCGAGGGAATATAAACAAATCGGAAATATATTAAAGAAAAAATCCATTGATCAACTCCGCCGAAATTGATATGTAATTATGTGAAGGAGAATCGGTCCCGGGGGCCAGGTTGTAGATTCTTTTGATCTGTTAAAAAGCGGGTCGTTCAAATACAAACAAATTAATTACAATATTATTTATATGCCACGATTTCCGTGGAAATGTGCTATGCGGTATTTTTTGTTGGATGGTTCTATCTGAATGATGTCTAAGAACTCTATGCAGTAATACTGTATACTCGTGTGCAATGTATTAACGGGATATGTGCCGAGCGCGCGAATTCTCATTTTAAATTTTGATTTTGTATTTGGATTGTGATCTTAGTAATCTGCAAAATAAAATAATGGAATTTGTTTTTTTTTAATATCACTCGAGATCCAACATTTCAGTCTCCTGGAACTTACAGTTGCAAGGGTGGGAACAGAGCCAGCGGTGAATGTGGATGACGTAATAAAGTGAGGAATTCTCGTATTCAAGAAAGTGTTTTCGACCTGCAAACATTTTATTAAAGTCCCGGCGATGTGAACACAAGTACGGATAAAAAATTATATAAATATTAATTGTCTTTTACTTTTTTTTATTTCAGCGTGATCTGGTTTTTTTTTTATGAAGACCGGATTCGCCATAAAGACAATACAAATTATATAATACATTTAAGTTACGAAATATTATTTTTGTTATGAACAGAAAACCAAGGAAAATATAAATAAATTGAAAGTTCACACATATATATAAAAATAAATACTACAAATATAAATACTTCAGTCACGGTCATTTTTATATTTGTAGCTATTCTGTAATCATTGCCATTCTCTGTTCAGGGAACCAGCTTTCCTTTAGAGCGCCGCTTGCACCAGAGAGCTGGTGCTGAGCTCCAGCCGCAGCTTTATGTCTCAGAAGCGGAACGAATCCATGTGTACGGCCATCGGCAAACATTGTAGATTCGCTACAATAACGCGCCAATCCGAACAGTATTCTGTATAAGTTGTCGTACTGAATTCGAAGACGGTTGTACATCACTTGCTTGTATTTCGACCAGAGTTCGCACGTATACATGCTGGTGAAGAACGATTTAAACAGGATCCTCTTCACCTCCTTCCTGCATCGGTAGAAACACCGTGACAGCATATTTGCACGAACGCTCAACTGTCTCCTCTACCGCTCTATGTCATCATCGTCTTGTCCATCTTCATTTAATATATGGCCAAGATATTTGACCTTATTTTGAACGCTCAGTTTCGTTCCATCCAACCACACGGGAGGGATATTATCTGGCCCTTTTCCATATTTGAACGCCCTTATAACCGATTTGGTGGCTTTGTATAAAATATTACGTTCACTGGTATGTGTTTCACATATCTGTAAAAGCTTTGATATAAACGATAGTTTTATTAATACGTATCAAATAAACGGTGGGCCAACTTGTGCTATTTTTAAAATTTTATAACTTTGGTGGGGTTTATTTTTAATTATATATTTTTTTGCAGATGATAAAGAATTTATGAAAGTTTATAATGACTACATACCCAGTGCAAAAGCGCGTTAAAATTATTGAATTTTATTATGTTTCGCGACGATCTATTTTCGGTGACCGGTTAATTAAAAAAAATTCAGAGTTTGCTTGGCCTCCCCGTTCCCCAGATTTGACGGCGCCTGATTTCTTTTTGTGGGGCTACGTAAAGGGCCGAGTTTACATGAACAAACCGACAACAATTCAGGAGCTTAAACAAAATATTCGTGCAGAAATAACAAATTTGAAAACAGAAACGTTGCGTAATGTAATGCAAAACACTTTAGAAAGAACAATTGTTTGTCAACAAGAAATCGGAGGTCATTTAAATGGTGTTGTTTTCAAGTACACTTTCATCTAATATTTTTTTTTAATAAATATTAAAATTACAAAAGTTATATGCATTTTACATCAGTCAGTCCAAATTGGCTCACTCTGTACGTCGTTTTTAAAAACCGCAATAAATATTTTATCCTATAATTATTACATGACATATCTAAGATTTAAAATATCATCATCGTTATCAACCTTTTTCTATCTAAATTGTTATTCGCAGTCACGTATTTGTACTTGGGTACCGCGGGACGACTACATATGTCTAACGATTGCCGTCCTCCGAGCGATGTGGCCTGTCCATTGCCATTGCATTTACTCGGCGTATGCTAGTTATCTGTTTTCCTATCCACGCGTTTATTATCAAATCTCTTCGTGCGATGTCCTTGGAACTCTCATTTGTTAAAAGTCCATATTTCGCAACCATACAATTTTATTTATTTATTTAATTTAGCGAAAATACAATGGCAAAATAAATTCTATCTTTAAATATATGGTTACATACATACATGATTTTTCTTTCGCTTGCCTCTCCAAAAAAGAGACCAGCTCTTGTGCTTGGAGAGGTAGTTACACTACAATAATTTTATATAATACCTTACATATTCTATTCATTGTCCATTTGTGTGCTTCCGAAGTATTCTGTAATACTGTTTATTGTCCAATTATGTATTTTTGAAGTGTTCATTTAGTTTCTTTTTAAACTCTTTTATATCCTTTATTTCTTTAATTTATGTAGGGAGGCTATTGAAATTTTTTATCCCTAAATATATAGAATTTTGCTGACAGTGTTTGGTGTTACATTTAGGGATTTTAAAGTTATTTTTAAACCTTAATGATGTGCTTGTTTCAAATTTTCTAGTGTTATTTTCTTTAATTAATTGAGGTTTTTTTGTTAATGTTTTCTATTTTGGGAACTGGGAATAAAGTATGCATTAATTGACATTTTCTGTTTTAGACTCAGTGAATGATTACTCTTGAAATTGAATAATATTCATAACGTACGTATACAAGTCTGCACCAGAGCTTAGTTGCACCAGCAGTGGCGCAAGAATGCACTAGCTTTGTTCTGTGAACAATTTCGTCGGACATGCTTATAAACAGTAACACGTTGAACGTACTTAAAATACATACCCTTCATCAGCGGTGAACTGTTCGGAGGGGCTCGCGCGAGCCCCTTGTAGATTTGACTTAGGCCGGCGAGCTCTTTGTTAAATTAAGAAGATACATTCTTTGATCAAATCAATACCTAACTGCAATATAAGTATATTATTTAAATACATTATGAAACATAAGACTTTGTTGCCTTTTTAAATTTTTCGAAAAATACATAAAAGAAACCTAGCCGTATTTTTGTCTATAGTCTTAATAATGCTTAAAAACTCCGATGTTTGATATATATTGATTTCAGATGTTGTTTGATGTTCAACGCAACATTTTTGTGAACGATTAGCCTTCATACTTCACACGTGCACATTTGTTTCCCTTTACTGTAATTGTGCACAGTTTTAAGAAGAACAGTTCTTATTATTTTGTACCATCATTTGCTAAGGAAAACTTCAGTTTCAATCCAGTATTTTTTCGTTTGCTCGGTATATTTGACGGTATATTACGTATTGTTACATAATATAAAAGTATATTAATAAACATTCGATTGCGTATAATTGTATAAGACTGATAACAAAAATCCGCCCCTTCTCCGGAACACCGCAAATAGCTTTGAGATTAATCGTGTCTTTTGTTAACGTATTGGAAGTACACCGCTGCCATTTATAAATAATTTATTCACTTAATATCTAATTAAGCCACAAAATAATTTTATAGACATCTGGTAATAAAACATCTGATAATTTAGATGTTATTCACTTTCATTAATCATCTTAATTTGAAAATCACGATGGTACCTATTTATTATACAAAAACATAAAATTATTGAAAAGCGTCTTCTCAAATTTCGCCGCCGCGACAGATGATCGCCGGGGCTAAAGGATTTTTTTAAAAATTCATACCACCTTGGTAAAAATTCTCGGGCTATTATGTTAAACTGACGTACATTAGGCAGGCGACGGCTTTGACTAATTTGGGGGTGGGCAAAAAATATTAAAAGGTCGAGAGCAAAGCCAGACCCGCGTAATCTTTATAGCCATGTGCTGACAGCATCCCTGTTTCCCATTTGTCGGAGGCGATGCTCCAAGAGGTCACCAACTAGTTCATGATTTAAAATTCTAGCAAATGAATCATGTTTTGTTGTAATAATAATCATCGTAAAAAGTTAATTATGTCTATCGTATCTATTAAACATTGGTACATATGATTGAAATATCAAAAATATTGCAGCATGGCATATTGCTGGACAATATTTTCTACGAATTACTCAGTCGCAGATGACTCACAGACGACTATTAGGCAAATGTATTTATTATTTGTAAAAGATTTGTGTACTTATTTTGCTAAGTGTGTTTATTTAATGTAGGAAAGATTCATAAGGCATTCGATATCATACACTCATTAGTTTATTTTTTTATGGAATTGGATTTTACGTGGTCATCACTGATTCACTGACCTATTTACCTTCTCTTGAGATATTAATTAATGAATATATGGAACCAAAATTGTTTGAAATCATTTACTTAATATACCCAAAATATAATATATAGTTTCAGTTTGATAAATATTATCAGCGCTAATATTTTAAAGTCCCCTATACACGGAAGGAGATATGATGAGACAATCTCAGAGATTTACTTGAGATACATCTAAATAGCATGTCGGTAATCGTGGTGAGATCTGACAACGAAATTCGAATTTCTACAATTATCTTTTCTGTATATAAATATAAATATTACATAAAATTCTTAAAACTCTAAATGTCATTGCCATCCAGTTTGACCTATGGTGTGTACACGGGGAATACGAAAGCCGAAAATTGTGTCCGTAGAATTACATGGTAGCAAAATATTTACATCTGTCTTATATCAGATTGTCTCTAGTCAAAAAACTCCCAAAAATCGTTTCCGTGGACACTTGCCAATGCAGATTACCTTTTGTGATTTGCGTAATTTTATTATGTGTATGCAAAAAACATGATTAGCAACATACCTACGCAAAAATAATATACATTTTTGAATTTTTTTGACACTTGTTTATCATTTCCTAATTTCCTATTATCATAGATATTATTACAGTTTTTTATTATCGTTTATATTTTGTTGCATACAAACGAAATACAAGATTTCGTTTGTATGCTGTTTTATTGCAACCCCCATTAAAATCATTAAAGTGTCAGAAAACTGTTCGGATTGGCGCGTTATTGTAGCGCATCTACAATGTTTGCCGAAGGCCGTACACATGGATTCGTTCCGCTTCGAAGATATCGAGTTGCGGGCTTAAAGCTGCGGCTGGAGCTCAGCACGAACTTTCAAGTGCAAGCGGCATATATTGTTTATATTTATGTATATATATATATATGTGTGAATTTTTTATTGTTTTTTATTATATTTTTTGCTTTTATTTTCATAAAATAAATATTATTTTGTTACTTATATGTATCATGTTTATGGCGAATCGGATCTTCATAAAAATTACGCATTATTATTATTATTATTAATAATAATAAATAGTGATCCAATAACTTAGATCACTACTAAATAACGAATGTTCATGTTCACGCGTAATGTGTGATTTTCTTATTTCTAAAAAGTAAATATGTAATTATATAAAATGTTTTGTACCGCCTGGTACATGGCGTATGCTAAGGGAAGTTAGTTTTTTATGCAAAATACAAACATCGAAACACAGAGAAGGACCGTGCGTTAAACGTTCTGATAAACATTTAATCTGTTAGCTATTAGGAGCAATCCACATGACTGACTAAATACTTCAAGGGTGTCCACACGACTAAATTATTATTATTTTAATATAAAAATTATTTCCATTATAATTCCTCTGTAGTTATTGCATCAGGATACTTTAGTGAAGTACAGCTAAGGTTTATTTAATGATATGCTAAAGGTTTGATTGAAATGAAGGATTATTAAGGAGACCACATTCTTATTGTGAAGTTGTAATTATTCAAAACATAGCTCTGTGATATTTTAAATACTAATTAAATGTATCAATTAGTATTTGAAATGAAGTACATACACAAGTAAAACGTATACATAAGTGAAATCGGTTTGAACCACATCTATTTTTCTAAAGCAATAAGCACAACTCTAAGTACAAAGCAACTACTGAACTATGATCATTAGTCTTCAATCATAATTTTCGCACAAATTTAAATTATACTTAGAAAGATACTCGGAAAGTTTCCAACGGGAAAAAAATAGATGACTCGCATAGAAAACGTGTTTGTAGATAAACCTCGGTTCGAGTCCCGATGACCATATCTTTTTAATAGGATTGTTTGTTTATCTTTCTGTGTAATTTATCTAAATTTGTTTATACTGTCACGGAACTACGTTCTGGGATTTTTTCCCTCACTAATTAAAATGAATGTAATTTTTAATACTAATTAAATGTATTAATTAGAAAGATATACATAAAAAATCTATTTTATCTAAAAATATTGTTGTTGCTACCGATAAAGAAGATGGCTTTCAAATAATGGAACGATAGATGTATCAATTTAAAAAGTGTAACATATAGGTTCGAAAATTTGTCGTAAATGCACTGTGTTGGTGTAGCATGATCGGTTAATGCATTTCCCTCGGATATTTTTCGATAAAAATAGATTTTATATGTATATCTTTCTAATTAATTTGTATATTAACTATTTTTCAATTAAAATTTGATTACAAAATCTGCGGATATCTTATAAGTAAACATATTTGTGTTGATATATAACCTGAATTTCATTCCAAACCGAGGAAGGTGCATTATCCAACTATGCTACAGCGACATTGTTTTGGACGACAAATTATCGAACCTATATGTCATACTTTTCAAATGAATACATCTATCGTTCCATTATTTGAAAGCCATCTACTTTCTTTTTAGGGAATCTCTAATAACTTTGAGTAAACCGATATCATAGTCACACCAAGACTAACGTAGTTGTCTGTTAACTATTCTACGAAATAAATCAAATAGAAAAATCAACATATTAACAAAAATACGTTCTTATTGTGAAGTTGTAATTATTCAGAACGTAGATCTGTGATATTTTTAATATGAATTAAATGTGTTAATTAGAAAGATATACACACAAAATCAAATTTGTAGAAAAATATTGATGTTATAATTAATTCACATTATACATTCACTTGAAGTTATTAGAAGTAATTTAATACTCATTCTTCTGATGTGTTGCCAACAACATTACGTGATCGGCTCGTATTTCAAGCTTCAAGTAGACGACGGCTTGCACTTTGTAGGGCAGGATTGCCTTAAATATTGTGTATGCAAAACATTAAATATTTTATGTTCATTTAAAGATCTTTAAAACACAACAGGGTTGTGTAGTTTTATGAGGGTCAAATGTTGTATTTTAAACCTGATTTTTTGTGAAAATGTTTTACCACGTGTATGCAGCGTGTACAAACATCAATAGTAGGTAACTTTATTATGTGGATCATAATATATATTTTTTTGCATTTGTTTTAAATTTTTACTAACGCTCTTTGTTTTTTAATGATATTACGGAATAGTCGCAAATCATTTTTGTAAAATAGTAGCTATCATATATTCGGTAATATATGCGGAAGTAATTTGTATATTAAATATATTAATTAGAAAGATATACATATAAAATCAATTTTATCGAAAAATATTGTTGTTGCGCCATCGGGATTCGAACCTTAATCTCTTTCCTAACTGGGGAAGGTACATTATCCAATTATGCTACAGCGACAAAATTTTTAGCGACAATTTTCGAACCTATATGTTACCTTTTTGATATTAATACATTTAATCGTTCCATTATTTGAAAGAGCCATTTACCTTATTTTTACAGAATCTCAAATACCTTTGAGTAAACTGATAGCAGACGCCATAATTATACAACTTTATTATTACGAGAACACATTCTTAGAACATTAAGAATGTGTTCTAATAATTTGTATATATTAGTAGGAAGTAAAAAAATTTAGAGTGTAAAAGAATCAATAGAATGTAGCAGGACATAATATTGAAACAGAACGATAGTGAAGCTAGACAATCTGATTTGTAATGTTTCAGGAAATAAATTAGAAATACAATGTATTTGAAACATTAATCTGAAATTGCTGAAATATTATAATTGTCATTCTTAATCATCTTTAAAATATATAATATGTTATACCCAACAAGTTGTGTAACTCTGACAGGGGGCATTGAGAATTATCGCACCTGATTTCTTAGGTTCTTGCTGTTATTTTACTGCGGAGTAATTTGAGATAATGAAATGCACAATAAATACGTGAATAATTTGCGATCGCAAGACTGCAAGCTGTCTCTTAATGAGGCTAAATCGACAAGATTACCGAGTAGTGTGTTTTCGTAATTTCCTTGTATAAAATTTTAAGCGTATCAGAGATGATCAGTTTAAAAATTGGTGATTCGAAATGCGTATTTAGCGCATCGCCGCCCACAGTCCATTACCGTCAGTAAATCTGGCATTCCTTCGGTGTATTTATGGAAGATAGGGAAAAAAAACAAGATCAGAGCGCTATTATCGACACATTTAACTATAGAACATTAATTTAAAAACCTCTATAATTTCTCTCTATTCATTAAAAAAATATATTTAGCACATTTCGCTTCGTCAATTAAAAAGCTAATTACCATTGATTACTCAAATATTATCGCTGGATCTCCCTGAGAGTGTTTTAAAAGAATTCACCTAAAATTCATAATGTGCATTTATATTGAGGCAAATCATCTCCAATGTTGTGCAGCATCTCGCGTGTGGCCCACCCGCCACTCCACCAGGCCCGGCCTGATGTTTCGGTTGCAATATGCTAATAATTTAATGAACGTAAAACGACCAAAGGATCTGCGTATAAATATATTTTCTCGCAGATATTGTTCCCTTGAATGTTTGAAACGGAAGCTCACGCGTTAATTGGTTTTCTCGAGAACCCTCGTTGAGACTTCACAAAAATAACCTTCGTCGTAGTGGATCCAAATAACGAGAGATTAAGTGAATCAAACTCCGGTACATATCTTGTGGCATTGCGTGATAATAAGGGTTACTTGTTATCGCATCAATGGTCGGCCTGATCAGTAATGCGAGGAATCTCAAGCTGTATAGGGATTTCATCAAAATGTGGACTACGAGATGGGGTATATTAGACGGACAATTCACTTATCATAAGTCAAATTCTTAAAACAAACAAAATCATGCGCAACTCCGTTGGCCTGCACCGTGTGTGACGTGACTCATTCATCATTGTGTTTCGTCCGAGTCCCTTCACGGGAGAGTGTACTCGATAGTTAGCCCTCTAATGGCTGTCTTGTACCCACTGGTCTCTTTATTTCCGTACATGATACTAGATTATCTGTTCGTTTGTAATGTTGTTACATACCTGTATTTCAAAATAAATTAAGAAAGGTTAAAATTTTAATCTCTGTTCGTTTTCGCAATCTCTTACATTATTTTTTTTTATTTTTTTATCTCCTTTTTTGTGTTTATTAATTGTACAGTTCGCGTCGTCGTCGTCCCTCTAGCGCCCCATTAATTAGTGGATCCAAAGATCCGAGGATCCAGAAAGGCAATCTTCACAATGGGGTCAGCTTGGTCAAGCAAGTGCAATGTCGTGCCGATGAACTTGGGACTCTAGGATTTTGTGAAAGGAAAAGCCTATACCATTTATCCACAAACACATTTCACAGCTTAGAGACACGTGTATACGGAATTAGATAATCTCAGAGAGTTGCGATACATCTCAATACCATATTCACGTGTTGAGATTTTGATCTGGAGATAAACTTGAGATTGGTGGATAGAGACAAAAACTCACATCGGTGTACACGACGTTCGATCTGACAACGGGGTACGATATATTCACACAAACATTCTATTTGTTTGTCTTCGGGAATATTTATATCAATTAGTTAAATTTAATAAACTCAAAAACATACCAATTAATCAGTCACCGTTTAAATAATTCATATCAAAAATACTAATTTAATGTATTAATTATAAATATATACATATAAAATCAATTTTGTCGAAAAATATTGTTTTTGCGCTACCGGGATTCGAACCTGGATCTCTATTTCCAATCCGGGGAAGTACACTACCAATTGCGTATAACGCCAGTATTTTTCATGACAAATTTTCGAACCCTACATGTTACACTTTTTCAAATTGTTGTTCCATTATTTTTGAAAGCCATCTACATTATTAGTAATTAAAATTTAAATTAGTATTTAAAACATCACAGACCGTCTGTGCTGAATAATTACAACTTCACAATAAGAATGTGTTCTCCTTAATAATTCATATCATTCTTACAGGCAAGACAGGTTATTATCGAAATGCCATTTTTTAATAATTTCTTCTAAATTGGGAATGCGTGCTCTTTTGTAAAAACCCAGGTAGTTTACTTTTTATTGTGAAAAAACAAATATATTGTCCTCGATGCATACGTATTGGTGATTTTGGTAATCGTTAGATTCAGATTTGCTACATCTCTTGTATTTTTTCCGTGTGAAGCCACCCTCCCACCTTATTCAACATTAATATAATAATATAAGGTCTTAAATTACAAAAAAATATTTCGTTGTAATTAATAAATGCTGTTGAGATTCAAAATCACCCAATTAACGAACGATAATGACGAATGGTGATGAACGGTGAATGACACGGTGAATGACACGGTGAATGACACGGTGTGTACACGAGGATTACGAAAGCTGAGAGTTGTCTCTAAAGAATTTCATGGGAGCAAAATATCAGAGATTGTCTGCAATCGATTATTTTATTATCTTATTATTATTATCTTGTGGGCACGAAAAAGAACGAGAATTATGTTAAAAATTGATAACGATGATGATGATATGAAAAATTTTGTCCTAAGGGTATAAGTAAAGTAGGGGGTGCATAGACGTAGCTGATTTCAGGCAGATGTTGTATTCCGTGTTTATGATATGTCAATTTATACAGAATAATTTTTTTTTAATATTGGCACGTTTCGATGAAATAATGCGTTTTATTGATAACCTAAAATGGCAACCCTCGTAAAGACGTCTTGTATAATCACGGTCATAGCATGTACATATATTACTCTCGCCTCACATGCCTGCATGTGATAAGCCTACGTGTGTGTCATATCCTTTATGTTTATATACCTACATCTAAAGAATAATAACGTATTGATTAAACATAGAAATACAAAGGCATTCTCAATGTACAAGGTATGAGGTTCAACATTCTTAATGATAATTGGACTGATATAAGTTCGCAGATGAATGATTGTTGATGCCGCGAAAGGATGCTGATTACTTGACATGAAGATATAAAATAAATGTAATAAATATTTTAATGTTAATGAACAATTACAGTTTTTATTATCGACGAAAAAAATGTATCCCTCAAATAAATAAAAAACATCGAATGATTACAATTAGTACTACCGTAAAAAATTGTATCGAGAGAGTGAAAATATGCATATAGAATTGTGGCGGATTTTCGCTAAATATTCTAGTCCACATCCATGCTATGTTAATTTACATGTAATTTAATTTTTACTCACGTAATGGGTAAACATTGCAGTTGTGTGTGTTATATATTTAGTTCACCGGGAAGAAAAGAAGGAATGAAATGTCATTACTTCACAAACTACCAAATACATAGACATGAACTAACTCAAATTCACGGTTTCAATATGGTGTCACCCAAGTGATCACTTTGGTACGCAATCAAATAACTACGTGGCTTTTTTTTTTTTTAATATATGACTATGCATTAATGTAAAAAAGACATCATGTGTACACAAAGATTTAATTGTTGAAGAATAAATAGTTTTACTTTTGCATAAATGTATCATAAACTATCGGATTTATGTTTCCATAAATAAAGTTTATAGAATGCCCCTCGTCCCGCAACTAATGTTCCAAACCCCTCTCATATATGTACTCTTTATTTCATGTCTATTCATTTACAGTTCTGTATATTTTTGTATTTTTAAAATTTAATTTGTTATAAATCGCTTATTGAACTTTGTTTATGTAAGTACTAAAAATTAATTATTTGTATTAGTTCAACATTTTAGGTGGTTACCGTGTAGATACTAAAATTGCAAATTCTTTACCTACCTACAGACTTTTTAAAGCGGTACATTTTTTAGAAATGTCAAAACATAAGTTTTACGTTTACGGCTACTGAGAGTACTTTTGCTTCGTATATTTTTACTTTTTACCTCCCCCCTTAATAAGAATATGTACGCAGTATTATCAATATATTATATCTATATTTTATTATATATAAGCAAACAAATCGTCGTTCCATATTTGATGCACCGCGACCCGACGAATTATAATATAACATATAACTGACATAGTTGAACTCGCCCCGCCTGAAGGGATACGATAATATTTAGAAAATTAAAATATGTCTGTTTATGTAGGGAGATAAACATTTGAAGTAAATGTTGTTTATAAAATAAGGTGTAAATGGCGGGTCGCTCGATGGCCCGTCGGATAATTACAGTTCAAGTCATTTCAATACAACAATCGCCGTCAAACCGAATAGATTCGTCGTCGTAGAAAACTCAAATCACCGCGACACTTTAGGTATCAACACTCAGTCGGCAACAGATTCGAGGGGCGACACTTATGGACGCAAGGCTCACATATTCGATAATTTATCTCCTGGCGGTTACGTCGAGTGTTGTGAGCGCTCGGGAGCCGCGGGTCGCTACATTCCTGCGTATTTACACTGCGGGCGCGATTGAACATTACCGCGCCGAAGGAGGTTGGGTAATAACCGAGCTGGTACTATTCCAAGCCGGGAACATCCATCAAACAAAGAAGCACAATGCTTCGGAATGTATTTCGGATAATGCAACCGTGCAACTTTGATCTATGAGAGTGGCTAATGATATAAAGAGCCTGTAAGCCTAATTCGCGCGTATCCATAAATGATGCGGTAAGTAGGGAAAGAGCGTTATTTTTAAATCGTTCTCAACAACCCATACGGAATACTGTTTGGGTCGGTCCGGTATTGAAGGAAACCCCAAAGAGTCAACAAACAATATTTTACAAAATCTTCAAAGGTTTATCGGAGTAAAATTAGAACAGTTAGTTACGTTCAGGCAGTTAGTCACTATAACCTTGTGGCGCCCCTTCATAGTTAACATTTTTCTGTTATTATATAGCACAATTATCACATTCGGTCATGAACTGTCATAGGTTCGCTCCGGTATCATCGTACTAGAGCCATACCTGTACACAATATATTAAATTCAGAAGGCAGCCAGAGAGAAGCTATAGAAGTCGCATTTATGTGTTGAAGTTGCAAAAGTCGGTCACAGTCCGGCAGAAATACAGCCTGTCCAGGTCGCAAGAGGGTACGAAGGAGAGCCAGTGCAATGCTTCATTAGGTCTCCCTAGACACCGCTCTTCCCGGCATCGCCCATCCCAGCAACCCCCAGCGGGAGACCCACATCCTAATAAATTCCGGAAAAGTTCTAGATTTCTTTAATTTTCTACAATGTTTGTGAAAAGCCGTGTGCATGGATTCATTCCGCTTCTGAGACACTGGAGCTCAGCACCAACTCTCTAGTGCAAGCAGCGCTCTCATGGAAGGCTGCTCTCTGACCAGAGAATGGCATCGACTGCAGAGTAGCTACATATATATATATATATATGTATGTGTTTCCATCATCTTTTTTTTATTTACTTCTTCAACATTAATAATATTTTTTGTAACTCATTAGTGAGCTAAACCGTTATTGCGATTGTGTAAATGCTATTTAATTGCATCGATGATTGTTAACTGTGATTTAGCTGTTAGAGATTTAGTTTCTAACGCATCGGTGATTGTTTGCCAAATGATGGATTGGTGAATGATTTTACCAATTAACGTTACAATCGAACACAAATCTCAGAATCACTCAACTAAATGAACGTATTATTATTACAAATCACAAAATAGCTTCGCGTTGAAGTCTGCACTGTACTTTATGGGGCGCTCGAATCTCAGAAAAAAATCTTATCCGTAATACTGGGCCATCAATAAAAATATTGCAAATTAAGTTACAGACCGCCGCCGTGTTTTTTAACTTCCCGGATATACAAGGCATAGAAACGTGGTTATGCCGCCATTGCACGAGGCACGATTTGCTCAAATTCTGTATGTAAACAAAAACTGAGACGCTCGACAATTGCGCACGTGACTTCGAATCACGTGATGCGCCTCGCACCATCGGAGCAGCATAACATGGAAAATAATGATTTTATTTAAAATTATCAAAGCAAATCGCCGCAATGCATGGTACGTCTGTGCATTATTTTCAGGTTAGGTACCATGCTCATAGAATCAGTGCATTCAGTTTTTAAATAAGGACATTCTGCATTGCACATTCCTCGATTTCGCTATCATCTCTCTATTATATTAATTGCATTACTCTGTTTTTTATCCTCTGATCAGTACTCATTTTTTTTTACTTCTTAGTAGCTATTACTGATCAACATGAGCACGAGCATCGTACAAGGGGAAGGGATAGACTGTGACTGCCATTCGGGAAGAAGGCTAAATCACAGAAATCGATGATGTACAGTGCGATGAAGATATTTGATGAAATACCAGATGATATAAGAAAGGAGGAGAAACTACATAGATTCAAAATGAAACTTGGCAAATATATGCAAAATAAGTTGTAATAAGAAGGAAAATTTTGATATTATTTATATTAGAGCGTATATAAATGCACTGTATTAAGAATAAATTAATATAAAGTATACGAGTACTTCATACTTTTCCCGATTCACGTATTATATGTCGGCGATTTCAAGCGTCATTATGTTATTATAAAAAACTACAGTTCGCAGAAGGTCTAACGACATATGTAGTTTCCTAAATATTTCAATGTACATTTTTCGACCACCTTCTACTCCCTCTTGGCTACGCTCCTCCACTTTTCTCGGCATCGTGCAAATATTAGGGCTGTCAGTCCATGGTTTACGCAACATGTGCCTCCAGCACCACAACTCAAAGGCATTATATACACAGGATATAACGAGAAATAATTTTTATATACACGTAGAATTCTCTTTGTTTTGTTCGGATTTCGATCAAACTTTTCTTAAAAATTGTCTTTTGTAAATATCTCGTCTACATTCTCATCCAGCATCTCCTTTCAACATAGTGGCTGTTAAAAAATATATAAAAACTCCTTTAATATTGGCAGGTACTAGAAACGAATCATTTGAGGGTAGAGTACCTATAAGGTACTTACCATAAAATGGAAAATATCCTTTACTTAATAATAATTTGATGTAACATTTTTAAATATAGGATTGTATTAATTTTATAGCAATAACTTATAAAATGTTCAATGGGTTCAGTCAAACACGTGTATTTTTTTAAATTAAAAGTACTGAATTATTCAACTATTACGATTTAACTAGCGCGACCTAGCTGGGGGCCATATATCGGAAATAACGCGACAAATATTAGATTTCAAAATCGTCTATCGTTTCTGGTTTATCGGCGTATACTATCAACTTGACATATCGCCACAGAAAATAATCCAAAAGTGCTAAATCATACGATCACACGGCCAATTCACAGGTCCATTACGCGAAATTATGCACTCATCGAATGTGTCCTTCAATAAGTTGATGGTGGCGCGCGCTGTGTGGCATGTTACGTCTTCTTGTTGAAACCGCAGCTCTTCCACATGAATGCCATTCAAATGGGGAACAAAGACGTCGAAAAATTGCTGTGCGCGATGGCGAAATGACTCATTCGGGTCCTCCTCAATACTACGCTTCACTGAAGTAACAGCTTCTTCGGTGCGCACTGTACGACGTCTCTGCGGGTGCGTATTATCAATTAGAGTATGCGTGATGCAAAAATGATCCACGGTTATTCAAATTACTTGCTCGGATGGACAATAATGAATAGCGGACGGTAGCGAACCACGATTTTCGAAATAATTTGCACAACTTGCAAGCGTCGTTCTGACGTAAGTCTATGCATAGTGAAATGGCAAACCAAACTGAGCACAAACCAGCTGTCAACTGTCAAATTCGCTGTCGCCAATTCGAAAAACAAAAACACCCTTTTTTTAATACGTATTTAATAAAGTTAAAATAGATGTATATGAAAATAAAACACCTGTTTTTATTTTATTTACTTAAGACACGTTCACCTTGTGAGGGCATTATCAATTCTATATTTTCATATGTGATTATAGAGTTCTACAAAACTTACCTCGGCAACAGTAACTGTGCAGTTAACACATTTTATCTTGGACAATTTTTTCTCATTTCTCACGTAATATTTTTTTGTGATTGCTTTCTGCTAGTTTCTGTGATTATTTTCTCTTAAATTTTCCTGGAAAGTGGACAAAGCACCTTAGAAATCAGAAAAAGCGAACACGTAACGACTCACCGAACTTGAGCTAAAAAATAATTGTTTATTTCGAAATTGTTGATCGAAAGAAAACTTTACTCCTAGATTGAATTTTAATTATTATAACATGTTTTGTTGAATTGTTCAGCTTCCTATATGTCCGTGGGGCTTACGAGTAATCAAATGGGCCAGGATTTCGAGCTGTTTTTTACTGAACCCAGGACCCCTGCCTTACAGAGTGGATAGTTGGAGACCATAAAACTATTATGGTGAGCCAAACATATAAAACATTAGCGCGTTGCGAATCCATTCTATGTAGATGCGTTTGAAATGTTTGCTGTATATTCATGTTCTGCGATTGCTTGCGATATTGAGTTTTTTTATTTATACTTTTTGAGATTTTTGGCAATGTTTAAATTTATATTAAAATACATTTTGTACAGCGCGATCCAATATCTCATTCAATGTTAAAATATGTTTATATAAAAAATATTAAAATGAGCGTTTTTATTATTTCACTTGCTTGTTCCAAAATAATAATTATTTTATGTAACATTTTTGGATATAGCATTGTATTAATTTTATCGCAATAACTTTCAACATGGTCAATGGGTTCAGTCAAACACGTGTATTTTTTAAAATTAAAAATACTGAATTATTCAACTATTACAATTTCCTTATAATTAGAAGTGAGCGCGTCACAAGATGTCACCTCTCTCTTTTAGAATCGAGTCTGATTTGTAATTAATAAAATATTTTAAATACATGAATCAAATAAAAATTCCATCCATATTCAATTTTATATCTTTACTTTAATAATCCTTGATTATTTAAAACATATACCATTTTCTTTGTAAATTAACGTACGTCTCTCAGAAGCTGTCCTTTATCGAGACTTTATCTTGTCATTTCAATAAAAATAAAATATGTAGCAATGTACTTTATATTTCCATACTTTAATTAAATCTTCGCAATTGATTACAGCGACAAAATATAAAGTGTCAAAATTAGACTTTTTTTTTATTGGTTCTGACCAAAACGGTTACATATCAATTTAATTCGCATTTCATAGGAAATTTACATTCCACTCCGATGTAATTAATCAGTTCTCTGTCAAATTATATTAAAAGCAAGTGAGTGTTAAGAATAAAGAAGCGTTAGCCACAAAACTTCGCTTTATAGAATATGAGGCAAGGGCTTTGAATGTTTGGAAAGTAAAACTAGAACTTTGTTTAAACTAATATTTATATTATGATGTATAAAGATATACCTACTCGTACCTTGACTATAAATATTAATAAATAATTTAATATTAAAGTTAACTAGTATTACTTACAATCATATTGATTAATATTATAATTGTGTGGATAAGAGTCTTGTTGGTATAGTGGTTAAGACGCTGGTCTAGTGATTCAGTGGTCAGGGGACCAGCAAGTTAGTATTTTCATAAAACAAGCGTTTAGCATTGTTTGAAAATAGTAAGAATATGGATGTGACATGTATTCCGCGTACGCATCTGTATTTAAAAGGAAAAAAAGATTATTTAATAAAAATTAAATGTATTAATTACAAATACATATAATTATAAGCTTTTGATAAAACACAATGTGACGAGACAAAACTTATAAATATTTTGAAAGTAATTAAACTGAATTTCTTTGAAAGGCTTAGTGCGAGCGCACAGCGTGGTCTTTCTGTGAAAACTGTCGTACAACTGTTTTGTCCTTAGGAATGTCTCTTGGAGGAATACAATTAAATCATATTTTCATCAATGAAATGGAAAACATTAGTTATAGGAAAAGCCGAACATTGTTAAATTACAACAGTTTGAATTTACATACGTATGTACGTGTAAGTATATTTATTTTGCTATACATGTGATTGTAATTGTAATATACTATAAAATAATCTTCAACGTCAATCGGAGTGATTCGGATGGTGAGACTCGTCACGAAATTTGGGTAAAATATAGTGCAAAATCAGACAAGAGATCTAAGTCTCATCCATGTGCAAGCACTCTTATATATAATGCATATTTAATGTAATAAATTAATTATAAGAAATAGTTGTTATTATTTTGTTACCACGATAAATGAGCTGATATGGAGATCACCTCTGCCATGCTCACTATAAATGATATGTATTAAATCTGCGATAACATTGCCGCAATATGTTTTGAATAAACGTATTTAAATATACAGGGCGTAACAGACCTAGTCCACAATATTTTATGGCCTGACTAAATTACGAGCCGAAAATTTTCAAGTGCAAATTCTACACTGTTGCATATTATTGTTAAGCTTGAAGTCTACGTAGTACTTCGAAATAAATATTTGCAAAATTATTCCATTATCAGGCTCTAAATTATCAAAGAAAAAATAGTTTAGTCGCTCAAAATTTAATTTTTGGTATTTACGTGGTTGAGATTAGCCACATATTTCTTGAACATTTTCGACTAGTAAATTAGTCGGGTATCCACCCATAAAATATTGTGGACTAGGTTTACACTCTGGGTGTAACATACATATATGACTGAAGTCTGTGTTAAAGTAGCCAATTTTTTTCGTGCTGTTGTGGTGTTATTTAAGATGAAAATTCGACAGAAATAAAAATAGAGATAAAAAAAAAAAAAATTTTTAATAAAAATATAGTGGGAGTGTTGTAGAACTAGTGAATTATTAGTGTAGGCACTGTATAATGATTACGTTAGAGCGTTGGATAGCGATGCTTCTGATTGCTCTCTACCCGATTGGATCATATATTGGGTCCATATTTGTGTAATCTTATTGGAGTTGAACGATTTCCAGTTGGTACTGAGTGTGTTGTACAGTTTCGGAGCTAAGAACATGTAGAATCTTTGATAAAATGTCGTTGTCGCTCTCGGAACTGGCGTATAGATGTTTGTTGTTTGTCTTGTGTTGTGTCCATGATTTATTGCTTGGGGTGAGTTGTTGTAAGCGTTTAAAAATTGGACGAGTCTCAACATAACGGTTTGTCTTATGTCTAGGGCATTATACTTTTTAAATATAATATCTGTTGGGTATCTAAAGGGACGATCATTTATTACCTTAAGAATGGTCTTTTGTGCTCTTTTAGCCGACTCTAATATTGTTTTTGCTGCTCCTCCCCAAACTAAAATATCATAATTAATTAAGCAATAGCAGAGTGCAGAGTACACCGATCTTAAGAGTTTGTAGTTAATTATACATTATGCTAGGTTCGATATATGTTCGGGGTGAAAAGAAATATGAAATAAATTACAAAATGTAAGTACATTACTTAATTTTTTACATTATTGAAATAAAACCAGAGAGCCAGCCATTAAACATATTTTATGCGTCGACAACAGGATCGTGATTTCTATAAACTTCTGCCTACTTGACTATGCCCTCCACTTTACTCGCACATCTTAAAGCTGTCATCAAAAAAGTACCTGTTGATGTTATGTTCCTGCAGAATGGAGACATTCGTGCGTCTCGCCGTCCGTGGTATGAGCAACATGAGCTACATCTCAAAGGCATCAAATCCGCCTTCTCTCCCTCGTATAAAACATACTCTCACTTCATATAAAAATATAGAATACACCAGAGACCGTACAAGCATGACTTTCGTTGTTTTGGAAATACCGCGGTTTTTCTATATTTTGTAAGTCTGTAAATAACACTTTTCGCCATACCTACCGGTTACGAACCTATTGCTTGTTTTCTGTGTGTTAAATTAATTAATAATTTTTCATTACTAATTTAATCTATTAATTATAAATATACACATATAAAATTAATTTTGTCGAAAAATATTATTTTTGCGCTACCGGGAATCGAACCTGGATCTCTATTTCCAATCCGGGGAAGTACACTACCAATTGTGTTATAGCGCCAATATTTTTAATTGAACGACAAATGCGATCGTGTGAAGATTGGAAATCATCACTGCTATTTGAACATTCAAGTTCTTCAACCAGGAGACGAGTCTTCTTCCTGAACCACATCTCTCTTGGATCTACCCCTGTAGTATGACTTGCATTGCTTCACATTTCTCACTTCTGCATACCCAAAAGTTTTCTCTTCTTGATGAGATGAGCACCTTTTTGTTTTTTTTTTTTTATGTTTAAAAATATTTTGTTTTCTCGGTTAGTCCACCCAGGATATTTCTAATATCGTTCCGTATTTTTTTTTTTGAGGTGATAAACAAATTCTGACAAGTTATAATATAGTGCGCATTCGTAATAAGTCTAAATTAAAGTCTACGACATAGCACTCGTAGATCTCGCATTCTGTTTTTGAAAAAGTAAATGTATTCATATTTATTAGGCGGGAGAGATTTTCTTAGACGAAGTTGTTTAAATTTATATTTGATCAGGTTGGACGGGATGAAATTGTGCGTTCAAAAAAAGGTTAAATATCTTGTCCTTATCTTCAATGAAGATGGACAAGATGATGACATCAAACGATAGAGGAGATAGTTAAGCGTTCGTGCGAATATGCTGTCCCGACGTTTCTAATGATGCAGTAAGGTGATGAAGCGAGCTCTGGTCGACATGCAAGCGCGTGATGTACAACCGTCTACGAATTCAGTATTCAGAACTCAGTACTAACACAGAATACTGTTTGGGTTGGCGCGTTATTATAACTATTAGTGTAATTATTCAAAACATAGGTGTGTGATGTTTAAAATACTAATTTAACGTATTAATTATAAATATATACGTATAAAATCAATTTTGTCGAAAAATATTGTTTTTGCGCTACCGACAGACGTATTAATTTGAAAAAGTGTAACATATAGGTTCGAAAATTAGTCATGAAAAATATTGGCGCTATAACACAATCGGTAGTGCACTTCCCCGGATCGAAAATAGAGATCCAGGTTCGTATCCCGGTAGCGCAAAACAATATTTTTCGACAAAATTGATTTTGTATGTGTATATTTATAATTAATACATTAAATTAGTATTTAAAACATCACAGAGATATATTCTGAATAATTACAACTTCACAATAAGAATGTGTTCTCTTTAATAATTTTTCATTACGTAAAATAATCACATGGACCTGTAAAAATAACAAAACTCTGAATGCTATAAAAGGCAGATCTCTTTTTTACATTGTTTTTCGCCGAGTCTTATCTGTTTGCTATAAAATTTCTGAAATTTTCCGTATAATGTTGCATAATGTGTGTTTTTATATATTCGCATTTATAATTAATTCGCCTATTTATTACAGAAATTTACCGCGTTATATCTACTATTACGTTATTAATTAATAATAAAATTTCCAATTACAGCACCGTTCACGACGCTGCGCGGATCATTCCAGCAGATGAGCATCCCCCAGACGCAGTACTCGGAGAGGAAGAGCTACCTGACGCCGCCGCCCATGGCCGCATCCCCGAATCCAATGACTTCCAATACTACCCTCATCGATCATACCAAATACTCGTTATAAGCTGAGTCATTTCAACATCATTTAAGGTACCGCTGTTGCACATTTATTTTAATTTTATAATTCTATATATTTTATTAATGTTCCCGGTCGTAATTGTTGAATATACTCGTGATTTCTCATAATATTATTACGATTTATATTATAAATTTCATCTGGTTTACTTTGATTTGGCTCGGATTATTGTCGTAACCAATCTCAGAAAAACCTAGAAGAAAAAACGGTAACGATTGTACAAATAAACTCAGACTCTTTTATAACTGCACTGGCAACATTCTACACTGCATTCTGGCGAAAGTCAGAAAGAATTTACTTCTCATACGAAAGGCAGAGAGGATATAACCTCACACTATTCAGTTCCGATACAGGCAACATCCACAATCGAATAACTTTTCAATCATTCTTATCGCTTGTTGAGGTTCATCATTTTTAGTAGTATTAACCCTAGCATCAAACGCAAAGGCGTAATAAAGATTACCTCTCATCACTCATTATTTCCGCATAATTAAATCATACTTTCATATTCAAAGTATTATTTGGTCGTGTGATAGTAAGGAGTGAGAAGAATTAACAAAGGTATACGATGCTAAGATAGATGTGGTATAGTTAAATGTGTATTCATTCCAATTTCGTCATTCTTAACATAGTCTACTACATGTAGGCTTGATTCAATATTTTTTTAAATCAATTGATAAATTAGTGTAAACAATTCTAAACTTACATTACATTCTCACATGAATGTGTTCCTTCAGAATTATTATTTTTTCTTTAATATCATGTTTTGTGACGAACATATAATTAATATTACCATGAATTATATTTTTTAATGAATAATCAACCAATACTAATAGTGTGCAAAACATTTATCAACTAATTAATTTATAATAGATATTATTATTCATTTTAAAATTAAAAGAATGTTTTTGTTTCAGGAAGCGCAAGGCACATGGGTTTTGTAAACAAAATACTCCGTCGGATTCGTAAAAATAATGAATTTTATAATGTAAAGGTTTTTTCTGATTTCATAGATTTATTGTTAAAACTTTCTGATAAGAAATTCTTGCACAAAATTCTTTTATCTATTATATACATGTGGGCACATTTTTAATTTGATTACAATAACCTTCAATACTTTAAGAGGTTTTCGCGTTCTTTTGTGTATGGATATCAGATTTTTTATATAAAGTTTTCTGGGCAATTCTGTCTCACACGTTTTGGATTCCATTGTAGAGTAATGAAGATCAACTCTGCAATGATTGGAGAAGTCGAAAAATATCTTCCATGAAAATGATTACGAATTTTTTTATTTTATGCTTTTCTTAACCGAAATACAATGTTCTACGTTCAATCAATTTTTTATCGAATATTATACCATTTAACAAATTCAAAGTTCTGATTTTTTTGTAAAAGTACATTATTCAAAATAATAAATAAAAATCTCTTGGCAGAAATTTGAAAACTATTGTATTTGAAAAAATCTGTAAATGCTGCTTAACATACCTACTGTTTGTTAGTAATTATTTAAATGTCCTATGTACACCTGTCGCGCTCGTTCCAGGAAGAATTTTAAATACTAATAGTTTAAAAAATAATAATAGAGAAGATATAAAGTATTATGCACGAATTGACGATCTAATGAAGAAAATATACTTATGTGAAATCATTAAAATCCTAGCTGAAAAACTCAAAATGAGGAAATTAATGTTTTGACAAACTTGAACAAAATTTGGAAATATTGGAATTGTAAAGAATTTCTCAAGTTTTTCATTTTTAATAATTCTCTAATTAATATAAGCTAAAATAATTTATAAGTGTAAAATTTTAAACACTAATAATTTAACATAAAACACTATACGTACTTTGCATAGGGTAAACATACATGCGATGTTACATGAAACCTGAACGACTGTTAAAGTATTTAGCGCGCTAAATTATTCTTCTAATATTCCTCTTTTAGGGCATATTCAGGTTTCCTGCATATATATTTAGGTATGTTTTCATCTCCATATATGTACAATAGATATGACATAATATTCTATTTAATAGTTTACATTAATTTGTAAAAAAAAAAACAGCTATTTTTTTTAAGTGTATTTTTATTATAAGTTATTCTTTATAATTGTGGTTGTAAGTTACCATAGAAATAATAAACATTTTAATTTTTAAAGGGACATATCTCATTCTTATTATTTTTAACTTATATTAATTAAAAATGTATATTTTAAATACAAATTAAATGTATTAATTAGAAAGATATACCTATAAAATGAATATTATCGAAAAATATTGTTATTGCGCTGGATCTCTTTTCCAATCCGGGGAATCTGCATTACCAACTATGCTACAGCAACAGTACTTTTGATGACAAATTTTCGAACCCATATGTTACACTTTTTCAAATTAATACATCTATCATTCCATTATTTGAAAGCCATCTCAAATACCTTTGAGTAAACTGATAGCAGACATAACATAATATGTAAAATAAGAGAAAATTTTATCAGAAATGCAATACACAAAGAAAAAAAATATATACTAAATTAAACAGACACAAAATTTTGTAATAACGTAGAGTTAAGTTTACAGCAAAAATCCAGGTTCGAATCCCGGTAGCGCAACAATAATATTTTTCGATAAAATTGATTTTATATGTATATCTTTCTAATTAATACATTTAATTAGTATTTAAAATATCACATACTTATGTTCCGAAAAATTACAAATTCACAACAGGAATGTGTTCCCTTAATAAAAATGTATGTGTTGTAGTGCAAACTATTTCTAACAATTATACTCTTAACTTCAAAAATACCAGAAATATAGAACCTACATTATAACAAATTGTACCAAATATTTTTAATAAATGTAACAATAGATTAAGTATTCATTGACATAATTTAAATTAATATATAAGCTATGTTAATTATACGTATGAAGAGGTGCCTTTGTGACAGATTGAACTTTTTGAAAGATAAAATATATTCTGATAGCGATCAATTACATATATATTACACACATATATATAAGTAGGTATTTACATTATAAATATTGTAAGAAAATCAAAAATGAATGAATGAACTAAATAAAAATTAAGTTTTAAAGGTTTTTTTTGTAGTAAGCTGACTTTGTATTTTAACACAAAATACTAAAATTACTATTTTTGAGTGAATGGTGAAATTTGCGTGCCTTCAAAACAATGTCAAATGAATTATGAAAAATTGACTTTAGTACATGTGGCTTAATAAATTGCGCTTTCAGTATTGACCAGTGAATATTATAAAACACCATTCACGTGTTGACTATGTAAGTAAACATTTGTTTGAATAGATATCTTATCAAAAAAATGTGTTTTTCTTATGTGTTTCCCTCATTAAGTTAAAAATAAATAACCCTTAATCTAAAAAATCATCAAAAAACTGGTCGCTTATATCATAATTTTTATTTAAATTAAGGATATTTGTTGAAATATGAATTAAATATATTAATTAGAAATATATACATATAAAATCAATTTAATTTCTAAAAAATATTGTTGTTGCGCCACCGGGATTCGAACCTGAATCTCTTTCCAAACCGGGAAAGGTGCATTATATTATACGGTGGATATTTTTAGCGACAAATTTTTGAACCCTTTTGATATTAATACATTTAATCGTTCCGTTATTTGAAAGAGCCATCTACCTTATTTTTACGGAATCTCATATACCTTTGAGTAATCTGATAGCAGACGCCAGAATTATCAATTAATTTTTATTAAGTTTGGAAAGAGATCCAGGTTCGAATCCCGGTGGCGCAACAACAATATTTTTGGATAAAATTGATTTTATATGTATATCTTTATAATTAATATATTTAATTAATATTTAAAATATCACAGACCTATGTTGTGAATAATTACAACTTCACAATAAGAATGTGTTCTCTTAAGAAGAAACTACGAAATTTTTAATATTGTCATTCCAAAAAAAATTATAATTAATATGGTAGATCATATTTATTTACATGGATTATTTCTGGTCACATTCATACTTTGTGCGTTACCCGTATTGTATTAGTTTAAAATTATGCAACTTTTCTGAGTCACCATAATATGCCTATTTCCTTACTTTTAGAACCAGATACTGAGATACCTATCAGTTCCATGTAAAGAAATAAATCAAACTATTAATGCCTGAATATTCCTTTTTTTTAATATCTGAAATCTCTCAGGAGTAATGAAAGACTACAATTTTTTCATGAACCGATCAACGCCGGAGCATGTGTGTCTGAATCACTGTCTGATACAGCGCTTTGTAGTAAGCAGGTAAGTTTATATGGGTAAAGATATACATGAAACATATGAAATACATATTAAAAGCATATATAAATCACATAAAACATATAATAACTATTTTTAAATATTTTATTATATTACGCTACAAACGTCGAGTCATACCATCACAGTTATTATAAATGGCCATGGCCAATATTAAAAATCTTAAAAAATCATTTGTGAAATTTTAAGGACAAATATTATTATGTTATTAAATAAGAAAAATTAATATACAACCATAATTATCATACCAGTATGAGGCTACTAGTATAGCCTAGGTTACGAAGATATATAAAAAAGTCGATAAAATATGATATTTTATAACACATCATGCAGAGGAAGATAGAAGGCAGCAGAGACGTAGATAGAAGAAAATTATCTTGACAGAAAGTCGTTCAACCTCCAAAATGTTGATGATCTTGAATAAGAAATCTTGATGAAAATTGTGTACGCGCTATATATTTTTGTGTGTACTATGATTAATTATCTTATGCGTCTGAATACGCCTTCATTAGTAATGTGGTCAACTCCAATACTGCTAGGGTAATGTTTTTCTTGTTTCATCCCTTTAATAGCACAAGTCGTTAAAATTGCACAAAAAATTATTATTATGATTAAGGAGAACGCATTCTTATTGTGAAGTTGAATTATTCATAACGTAGCTCTGTGATATTTTAAATACTAATTAAATATATGAATTAGGAAAATATACATATAAAATTAATTTTATTGAAAAATATCGTTGTTGCTACCGGAATTCGAACCTCGATCTCTTTCAATCCGGGGAACGTGCATTAACCGATTATGTTACAGCGCACAGTACAAATTTTAGAGCTTATATGTTACACTTTTCATGTTTCGGTTAATTCACGTTCTCCGGAGTGGAAAAGGTCCGGGTTCGAATCCCTGTAGTAACAACAATATTTTTAGATAAAATTGATTTTATATGGACATCTTTCTAATGAATACATTTAATTTGTATTATTATCATTATTATCAAAACTTAGAAGGAACTTTACATGTAACATGAACATATATTAGGGCTACTTATAAATTATTTTTTTTATATTTACATTATTATAAATTACATCTGTTCCAAAAAAGCATATTTAAGATTCTCATTAGTACACATAAATAAATAAAAATTTAGAATAATCTGGATGTAACTAATGTATCTCTACTTGGCTTAAAATATATATTAACATCATTGCAATTATTTAGGTTTCCAATGGCGATCGAGATATTAACGGATAAAAATTATGATTTTTCATTAAAGCGTTTTAAAAAAGATGCAGGAATTGAGAACACGGAGAGTGTTTCTACAAAGTTCTATTTGTATGAGCATGTGGAAACAATTTGTAATCTATCACCACCATGTCTGTCGACCATTCGTTTACCAAAAATTTAATACCAGCGAAGCGCCGCTGCCGAAAAGACCATCGCGTACGTGAAACCCTCGCTAATTGAAATCTAAATTTAATATATAAAGGGTGTCCATCCAAATGAAATAAAAACTACAATATTATTCTCATATTTTATTTATACAAAATGAAGTTTAACAATATCGTCTAAAAGCCGTTCATCTCACTCGAGTCACACTTGTAATCGGACTCTTAAATTTACGAACACCCGATTGCAAAGCGTCGGTTCAATGGCAGCAACTTCACGGCGGATATTTTCTTGTAGGGCCTGAAATGTTCTAGAATTGTTACTGTAAACTCTCGACTCGTGAAAGGTCCGGTGACCGAGGTGCCCAGGGTGTGTCTCCATACTTGCTGATTTTTATGGGGAAAAATTCCCCTCTAGCTGTTTGTGGAGTGGCCCCGTCTTGCTGAAATTGTGTTCTGTCGTAGAATCCGCGGTAACAAAAACTCGTCGATCTATCGGCAATACACGTCAGCAGTGACCGTCTCTCACTGGTTAAAAAAATAAGGACCAATTATCCATCGGGCAGACATTGCGCACCACACTGTCCTTTTTGAACAAAGCAAAAGTCTGGGCACCAGTATCTCATGTTCTGTTTATTAACATAGCCATCGATATGAAAATGTGCTTCGTCAGTAAACAATATGTTTCCGAGCGTTCGTGCTGTTCCAAAACGTTCCAGCATCGGTCTCGCTAAGGTTTCACGTAAAGATAGTCATTTTCGTTGAGAAACTGCACGATTTGCAGTTTGTATGCAAATCACGTGCACTGTTGATTTTTTTATTCCAGTACAGCTGCAATCTCCTTATCGATTTACGCAAATTGCGCATAATTTCACGTCGAACTTGAGCCACATTTTCTGGCGTCGCCGCTGAGTTTGGTTAACCATTGCCTCTTCTTATCCGAACTTTTGAATCCGACACCAGATAAGTTGCGTGCTCGGCCCATCACTTACTCGTCGAATATTGGTGTGAGTACAAAAAGCGCGACGCGCACGAACCAATGAATCACCGCACTTTAAACATTGCTCAATCGCGAACGCGGGGTGCGCTCCCGACCAGTAAATCATTGCGACTTGCAAATCAGTAAATCACGCGCGTCAAACAATACAACTCCCACTTACCTCACCTTGATGATTTACGAGCAATTACAATTTAATCTTGAAATTTTTCCGCTGAACACCCTATACAAACAAAACTGTTTTATTTTCTCCGAGTAATAAGTGCTTGACTAAAGAGTTTATAAATCAAGAAAAAATAAAGTTTATTATGTATATTATAAGTTGTATCAATGTATCCAAAATTAAATTAAATGAATTGTTAATTCTGGCGTCTGCTATCGGTTTACTTAAAGGTATTTGAGATTCCGTAAAACAAAGTAGATGGCTTTCAAATAATGGAACGATAGATGTATTAATTTTAAAATTGTAACATATGAGTTCGAAAATTTGTCGTTAAAAGTACTGTCGCCGTAGCATAGTTGAATAGTGCACCTTCTCCGGTTTGGGAAGAGATCCAGGTTCGAATCCCGGTTGCGCAACAACAATATTTTTCGATAAAATTGATTTTATATGTATATCGTTCTAATTAATACATTTAATCAGTATTTAAAAATTTTAATTTTCTGATGCCAGTTTCTTCTTCGAGTGGTATTAATTTTCGGATGTTTGCGGTCATGTTGGCTATTCAGACTTCTACAGCTGCTCAAATGCCGGTATTCAAGCGTCTAACAGGTACACAACTTTCCTCGCACGTTTCGCGACAGACGCGGACGCGGAAACCGCGGAAACGGAACTCTCCACTGAACCGAATAATATACCACATCAGCTCTCAAAATAGTACATACGATCCGAGAAATTCTAACGCTACGCGGTTCGAGCCATTGTCTGCTTTTCACAATACAAAGGCGTCAAGCTCGCCCTGTAATAATTATTACTCTTGCACTACATATATCAATATTATACTTATTGGGTATAACAGGCTTTTTTATATGGATTAGGTAATATAACAGATATTTAGGAGAACACATTATTATTGTGAAGTTGTAATTATTCAGAACATAGCTATGTGATATTTTAAATATGAATTAAATATTTAATATTGAAATAAAAATGAATTGATAATTGCTGGTACGGCTCTGGTACGATGATACCGGAGCCAACTTATTATGGTATTATGATAATGTTAATAATGATAATGTAATAAAAAAATATGTAATTATGTCGAACCGAAACGAGAGTAACAACTCCCAAAATGATTTGGGATAGGGTGTAAAAGAAGAATCTTGAAGGTTTGTTATGGCCAAAGGGTAGATAATTTTTAACTCGCCCTCGTCCTACCTTTGATTAAAAATAAGACTTATATTCCGTTATAACAAATACGCATATAATTAAATTTCAAGAAAAACAAATTATTAGAAAAACACATTCTTATTGTGAAGTTGTATCAATGTGTCCAAAATTTAATAAAAATGAATTGATAATTTTGGCGTCTGCTATCAGTTTACTCAAAGGTATTTGAGATTCTGTAAAAATAAGTTAGATGGCTCTGTCAAATGATGGAACGATTAAATGCATTAATATCAAAAAAGGTAACATATAGGGTCGAAAATTGTCGCTAAAAATATTGTCGCTGTAGCTTAGTTGGATAAAGCACCTTCCCCGGTTAGGAAAGAGATCCAGGTTCGAATCCCGGTGGCGCAACAATAATATTTTTCGATAAAATTATATCTTTATAATTAATATATTTAATTCATATTTATAACAGATATTCCTAAAGTCATATTACGTGAATCATTTGAGATGTGGATCCACATAAGAATGCTCAAAATAAGCTGGATGGATAGTGTTGTGAATGAAGATGTTATGAATAAAGAAAAATAAGTATTTAAAACAATAGAAATCCGATAACTTCAATATCTCGGACATGTGATGAGACATCCGGAGAAGTATTAGAAGAAGACTGCTGGAAGAAGGAGAACATCATGGCTGAAGAACCTAATAAGGCAATGGTTTTGCCAGTCTAGTGTAGAACTGCACCGGGCCGCAGTAAACAATGTGATGATTAGCCATCGTCCGTTGAACGGATAGAGCACCAGAATAATCAGAAGAGCTCCAGGGAAATTCACAAATTCAAGGGACAGTTAAATATATATCGATTTACTGGATTTGGGAGGAAAACACAATTTTTGTTTTGGGACGGCGAAATTAATTTGTTTTTTAAATGTCATTTAATCGTTCCATTATTTGAAAGAGCCATGTACCTTATTTTTACAGAATCTCAAATACCTTTGAGTAAACTGATAGCAGACGCCAGAATTATCAATTCATTTTTATTAAATTTTGGACACATTGATACAACTTCACAATAAGAATGTGTTTTTCTAATAATTTTTTTTTTTGAAATTTAATTATATGCCTATTTGTTATAACGGAATATAAGTCTTATTTTTAATCAAAGGTAGGACGAGGGCGAGTAAAAAATTATCTACCCTTTGGCCATAACACACCTTCAAGATTCTTTTTTTACACCCTATCCCAAATCATTTTGGGAGATGTTACTCTCGTATCGGTTCGACATAATTACATATTTTTTTATTACATTATCATTATTAACATTATCATAATACCATAATAAGTTGGCTCCGGTATCATCGTACCAGAGCCGTACCTGTACAATTTGACGTGAGACTCGTTACCACATTAGATTCAGAAGGCAGCCAGAAAGAAGCTATAGAAATCATACACCCCCAAACGGGGAGGGTAGACGTCACATTTATGTGTTGCTGTCGCAGAACTCCGTCACAGTCCGGCAGAAATTCATCCTGTCCAGGTCGCAAGAGGTGCGAGGGAGAGCCAATAGAATGCTCCGTTAGGTCTCTCTAGCCACTGCTCTTCCAGTCATCTTCCACCCCAGCAACCCCCAGCAAGAAGCCCACACCCTAATAAATACCCGGAAATGTCCGAGAATTTCAAGATTGTCATACTGCCTTCTGCGCATGCGTGCTTAGAGTTGGTACGACCGCGGTCACGTGTGCGATATTTGATCCCGATTGCGTGTAAACTATTACAGTGTAAACATGTCCGTTCCGCTGGCAGTTTGCACCAAGGAGGAACGACGAGTAGTGATCCGATTTCTCTGGTCGGAGGATGTGTAAGCTGCTGAAATTCGTCGTACACTTTTATGACGTAAAAAGGTTTTTTTTGTGGATCGAAGTTTAAAAGTGTCCGGACGAGTGTGATGCATGAAGAGGAAGCAGAACTCTCGTCAGCCTCCATGATTCAGCAAGCTCGAGAGATGGTTCTAGCGAATAGGCGAGATACCGTCCGTGAGGTAGCGTCTTCTTTTAACATCAGTCATGGTTCTGCGCATCTAATCGTTCACATAGAGCTTGACTTCCTTAAAGTCTGTATAAATAAATTATAGAACGAAAAATATAGATAATTTTTGATTTGTCCTCTTACAATATACTAGTGGTGTGCGGTAGGCATAGATTTAGGTTATCCTGTGATATTATACAATCATATATAATATATGTACTTTCGTTTAACCAACGTCTTTAGATAAAATAAATACATCGTTTATACGGTCTCACCATGTATTTATTTACAATTTTAGAGTACTATTAATAGTGTTTTCAAAGTTTAAGTTTTAACGTAAAATAATACCCTCTTACCCATATAAAAAATGTATGGACGTTTTTAAGAACACTTTCTATGACTGAACATGATTCTTCACGTAATAACTAAATTATTTTTGACGACAATTTTTCTAACCTATATGGCTTTCAAATAATAGAACAATAGATGTATTCATTTGAAAAAGTGTAACATGTAGGTTCGAAAATTAGTCGTCAAAAATAATGTCGCTGTAGCATAGTTGGATAATGCATCTTCCCCAATTTGTAAAAAGATCCAGGCGCAACAAAAATGTTTTTCGATAAAATTTATTTTACATGTATCTTTCTAATAAATTCATTTAATTAGTATTTAATTTTAATCACCGTACAACAGCATTGCAATGTTACAATTTTTTTTAAATATTTAACAGTAAATTTCTTAGCTCAGTACTATTCTGAAAAAATGTATCATCAGAACAAAAAGGTCTTATATGCGCTTTCGAGGGAATTTAACATTTCTCTTAAATTAAATGGATGAATTTCCTATTCAATTTTAATTTGTAAAGAGCAGCCATTAAATAATTTAGGATTTAATTAAAACATTATTTGCATTATCAAATCAAATATGTAAGAATTAAAAATATTTTAAATGTCAAAGCATCTTCTCTTACGACGTAGCGACATGATATTTAAAAGATTATAATTAATATTCTACAGGCCCTAGCTTAATTTTGTTTCCTTACTATTTCCACCTGAAGTCTTCCGTTTGAGGAGATGAATTGTCCTAAGCGGTGCGTATAAGTTAGTTAAGCCTGGACTCGGAATATTATAGAAGCTTCAGAAGATACAACAGTAGTAGGGAGAGAAGAATGAAGGGAATCAATAGAATAGACAATTAAGTATTCACTAATAAAAATGTGTATCTTGAAATAAGTAAGTAATGTAAGTAACAGCATAGAACCGAAGATTGTTACAAAAATGTGGGAAGATCTTCATCCAGTATTGAATTGACAATGGCTAATCAAATCGTGAAAAAATCTGAGTAAGATTTGAATGAGAAAGCTTTGGAATAGTATACGCTTCTAATTTTTGTATTACGATTTTTGATATTACTACTGAAGTTCGCCCGTTTTCAGAGTTTATCATACTTTACTTGATACCGACATCGATCAGAGCATTCGTATTAATATAATATAAATAGTCCGATACAAAATAAGTAATATCCATTATTAATTAAAGATTTGTACATGAATGAAAACGAACAAATCTAACAAGTTGCAAATTTGATAGTTTTATGTTGATTAAAACCATTTATTAGAACAACTTAGATTTTATTGTTTGTGTATTTATTTGATGAATTTTCGATGCACAAGAAACCCAGATACGGATTGGGGATGACGTTAAAATTTCAAAGCTCGACAATGTAATCATCCTAAGCTCCCTTCAACCTGGCTACTTTTCTTGGCTGATTCTCATCTAGTACAATTTTCAGACGATTTTAGAGAATCCAAAAACGCAAGTAACATGCTACCATATGATGTTGAAATCTGAATTTTGAAATTAATAGTTCAACTCGCAGACTGGCCAGTTTTTAAAAAAAAAAATTACCACAAACTGTTAACGTGTTTAGCGAAATTTCGAATCTTATAACGTACTTATATTATTTTAAACATTTAAAAGTAGGTTTTGTTCTTTGCCTGTTTTAATGTCTTCTCTGTTTCCTTCTATATTATGCTACATGTGTTCCATGTATTATAACATGAACATAAAAAACATTTTAAAAAAATTAAGACTTGCAGTTTTTTCAACAAAACAGTCGCATATTATTTTAGACGACTGCATTTAGATTTTTTGTCGTGAACTGTCTATTCGACATACAATCAATTCCTAATACTTGAAATCGTCGCTGATGGAGACACGTGTGATTGCAGGACGCACATACATAACGCAGTGCCACTACTGGATCGGTCTAACTATATATACTAAACTAGATCGGTCTAAGATTAACAGCAGGGCTGCGAATTTTTTTGAATGAGAATCAAAAATACTTCATGCAATTGATGAATTATATTATCACCAACGATTAATTCTAGAGTGTACTACTAATCAAAAATTATAGCGCGCACATAATTTTTAACAAAGCCTTTTTCTTCATGTGCCACCTTCTGTCTAAGGTTGTCGACCATGTTAAAATACATTGATTTATCTTATATAAAATCACCAATGTCTCTGCCGCCTCATATTTTTAATTTCGTTGAATACCTTGAAAGTTATTATTAGTTCTCTTGACTAATTTATATTAATGCAACTTCATTACATTTCTCCCCCGGCGCACAAATAATAGTATTAAATGAAAGTAAACATTGGATACAAGTTATAAAAAGTTTCTGAAAACTTTTCAATTTAAATGGTATATTAACTCGATAATACGTAACGATTCTCACTTTAAAAACAGCATATGTAAGATTTCTAATTCATTCATTTTTATCATGTTCAGTGTCGTGTTATATAAATCTATTTATAAATCAACCGTGAGAAAATATTCAAATAACATTACCGATCCTATACAGTTATTTATTTGTTTACATAATTTAGACAACAGTATTTCTCCACGATGACATCCGCACAGATCTTCCTTGGTTCATATCTGCTTAACTTCTATTTTGGCCCAAGCTAAGTGCCTCAGTTCACACCTTGAAAGGTCTTGACACTATCTGTTAAGTTTTAAACACAGGGGCGGATGTGATGGGAAATAAAATAGTAAAAATGTTCTGTGGCTGCGGCGAGAGGTGCTATTTCAAATAAACACAATAACAATTATTGCTAATATGTGCTTAGTTCATAATATATGAACTCAGCGGTGGACTGCCAATACATTAACAAGGGCTCGCTTAGGGATTGCATACGAAATTCCGAAAATTCCGTAGCTAATTACGAATTATAAATATATAGAAATAAAATATTATTACAATCACGGACCAACGGCTGCACAATAAGTAATCGCAGAACAATATAGAATAAGTGATTTTGAAAGAACACTCATTATTACAAAATTCGGTCGAATTTAACGTCCAACTCAACTCAACAAGCGCCAAATAAAATCTTAATTTCAAAAATATAATCAGAAATGAAATTCTTTGAAGAAAAATTTTATAATCGGTATACTCATGGTTGATTTTGATTCCACCAACGAACTAATGAATCACCGCGCTTTAAATATTGCTCAACCGCGAACCAGTGATTCATTGCGACTGGCAATGCCTCAAATCACGCGCGTCGAACAATACCCCTCCAATTAAACTCACCCTGATGGTTTACGAGCAATTACGATTTAATCTTGAAATTTTTTCACTGAACACCTATATATATAGGTACTTGGTGCACGTTTCATCTCCTTTCTTTTCGGCCATATTAATCGCAACTTTGCAGACGATTTTTTCATTGTAAAATTTGCAAGAATCCTTCTGAATTTGATCTTTGATTGTTAATGATTACCGACAGTCTTTCAAAAGAATCCTTAACTCCTGGAAAATATAAATATTTGTGCGCCTCGCCTAGCCTATATATAACTTAGCTTACCCTAATCCTGCATTGAACGGTTTATTCATTGAGCTATTTGCAGAAACTAAATAAATTTTTCTTATGCACATCAATATTATATAACAGCGATGGTAAAATAGTTATTTAATGGCCTTTTGATAATATGTACACTAAAAAGAAAAAAATAACTATATATATAAATAGTAATACAAATTACATGACACAACTAGAAAGAAATACAGGAACATTCAGTTTATCAAAAAAATATTTCGGGAATATGCCGGGATTCGAACATTTGCCTCTTCTTGTTTTAGACAAATTTTAAACTTATATTCTATAATCTTTCCATTTGATACATCTATTATTCCATTGTGTAAAACACGCTAAGAGACGCCAGAATTAAATTATTTAATCCATTTCATTTAATTATATTAAAAAATGTCACAGAACTATGTTCTGAAAATCCAACTTCAGAACAAAAATGTGATCTTAAAAATATAAGTAACGGGTGAATATTATGTTCCAGGTCGATTTTGTTTGGCCACCATTTTACTTTGGAAAATATTTGTCAGTTTGCATTTGGTTATTATAGAATGTAGTGAATTACATTTTATAATGGAGCATCTAATGTCTCAACTGTGTGTCTAGGTTATTAAAACATCTTATCTAAATAATAATGGCAATGCAGTAAACATTAATGGTGATCGCTATCGTCACATGTTGGTAAACCGGTGACCGAATTGTGTTGATTGGGCCTGTAACACATGTTGTTTCAACAAGACGGTGCCACCTCACACACGGCCCGAGCTACGCTTTTTTGTGAGAAATTTTTCCCGGCCGCATAATGTCATAAAGTGTTGATATCGACTGGCCTCCTCGATCACGTGAGCTGATGGCTCCCGACTATTTTCTGTGGGGATAATCGAAAGGAAGAGTCTAAGCCAACAACAATTCCGATGCTACAGGAAAATATTCAAAATGAAATTGCTGAAATAACACGCCAAGTGTGCGAGAATGTTATGAAAAATATGGTTTAAAGAGCACGCATTTGTGCCACTGCTGGAGATAATGACTCTAATGATAAAATGGATTAAATAATTACCATCAGAATTAAATTATTTAATTCATTACGATACATGATTTAATAAACTATATAATCGATAAATAAAAATTGTTCTCTTCAATATTAGCAAAATTACTTTGTGGCCACATATTATATAAATAATAAGACAAAACACTATGTTTAAACCACTACTTATTGATAAATCAACATGTTTTGATACCTATGGTATCTTCTTCAGTAAACAATATACAAGCATAGACAAAAACAAAACTATAAAGTGGTGGGAAACTAATATGAAAACATATTTAAAATGTGACTATTTGCAAATAGGATTTGGTTAACTTATAAATTGGTAACAATCCATTAATTCATATAACAAACTTGGTTTTAAATTCCTTCAAATTGAATTCAACCAGAACCTCGATCGTTCCACAGATCTTCAACGGCTTATTGTCATAACCCGTCAACACTAGATTTGTTTTATTGAGCTTGATTTGACCTAATTTCGCATCATGTACCCCTTTTGATAACGCTTTAACCGACGAGCCTGAATCCAACATACATTCCACCGGAATGGGATTGATTGCATCCTTTAACAAAATTGGCTCCGCAATGTTATTTATCGTCAAATTACAATGAACTTTCTTACACACTTTCGCAATGCGACCTATTTTGCTACAAATCTTACACACCTATACATTTATACGAACTCTTTTATGTCCGAAATTACCACAAGTGAAACATTTTTATCTACCTATCCCTACTGACGTGCGTCTAGCCTGTACATTGCTACCGCGTTTTTTAATTTTTACCGAAATTGCAGACGGCCTGGCTTCCGACTTACCGCAGTTTTTAAAATCCGATTTATTTACCAACGTAACAAAATGATTTTTATCCCGCATCCCGATTAAAAATATTACCTTTTGGTTGGTCGTCTGCTGCATCTAAAATAACTTTTCCTTTAATCTTTTATCATAAATACCTGTTACAAAAATGTCCTTTAAATTATCTTCTAACCGTTTACCAAAAACGCATTTCGCACTGCATTTTTATAGTCTGACCACAAAATCTCTCACGGATACGTGCTCGTTCTGTCTATAGCAAAAGATTTCTCCCTTTCATGGAAGATGGAAACTGTTTCCACACAATAATTATCAAACAAACGAAACAACAACTCTAAATGTACATCGTTTACTTTTTCGGATATGCACAAATTTTGTAACAACGCATACGACTTCTCTGACAGGGATGTGAGAAAAATAGCTTGTTTCTTGAATTCTGACACCTTGTCATCATTGGTCAAGAAATACTCCTCGAACCGAGCCTTGAAAATGGCCCAACTGCTGCTTCCTGCCGCTGGCTGCCACAGCTCCACGAAGCTCCCGCTTTCTTTGAATTGTCGTCCCGGTTCGCTGGTTGTCCCTGCTCCTTGTTAGTTCGACTGCCAGTCCTGGTCTTCTCGTTTTTGATCCTCGATCCTGACTTCTCCTTGAAGTCTCAGACCAGTGCCCTTCTTCCGCTCTTTACGTAGTCCTTTTAGATTTTTTACCTTTCTTTGTTGCTCAATATCAAAGAAAAGTTTAAATCTCTCCGTTGGCTGCGCCAATGTTGAGTACTCTGCGACGGCTCGATGTTACCAACCCAACATACGATCCTCAGTAGTTCAGTAATGAAACACGTCAGGTGTCAATTACAATCTTTATTACAAAAATACTGTTATAATACAATAATATACGCATATTTACGGAGATGCGAGCGGCAGAGATAGAGACCGCGCTCCCACGCGTGTCACCTTTTAAGCCCTCTCTTCATACGTAAACATACACATATACACACACACACATCATCGTAATCTCAAAGACATCATATTTATAATATTTAGCTTGCTATTAAGACTTTTTCTTATTTTTAATTTATCTAACTGTAAACCCCTAGTATATGTATGTATAATTTCTAAACCCTTGTTAATGTCAAAAGAATTGTTTGTTTGTTTCCAAAAGATGATTGGCGAATTCAGAACAGTCGTTGCTATTTAGGCATCTCAAGTACTAATTAATTTTTGCAAGTTTAACCTATATAAAAATAATTGCAAATTAATTTGTACACCACTCGATTTTTTTTAAATATCACCCTTGTCACCAAAAGGGCCGGACGACATTCCGCTGATTTGAATAAAAATTGTATTACTTAATAAATACAAATTATGTAAATAATTACAATTAAAAATTGTAAATATCTCTTGTCATGTGAGATATTTCCCGGTTAATATATTTTTATTTTATCAATATTTTTACCTTGTGATTTCGTATTTTTATTCAACACATTCTCCTCAAACAATAATAATACGATAACAATTTAATTAGAGAGCATATTTTAAATATTTAACCCAAACATAACGTTATGGTTATTCATTCTAATATTAAATATTAACTTTGTTTTTAAATCACTTTTATGAGTTAACTGATAAATCTTATCTGCCTACCCCTGCGGAGAAACGGCGTGACGATAAGTAAGTATTTATGCAAGTGACGTCTAGTCTGGTCGACACGTGTTTATTAGTTGGCAGATTTATTTAATTGCTTTGATATACAGATATGCCTGGTAAATCTTTAAATCTAAGCGATAATAGATGCATTAATTTGTTAAAAAATAATAATTAAATATTGGATACGTTGGAGACATCTATCAACAATTTACAAAGGCTCGATTATATCAGAAACGCGCAACCTCCATTAGAATAATAATGATTGCAAGTTTCGTTCACAGATGGCACACATGTCTAAAAATATTTGTAACTAAAAACGAATTTATTATATAATGAAATTAATCGTAATTTAAACATAACCTTAATCATAACGATTATGATTGCAGTTTTTAAGCTTTACATTCACTACGCAAAACTAAATTTCTAATGATTTAAATTATGTGAATCACATCTGAGTGTGGTGACGTGCTGACGTTGTTCCACAGTTTACTGCACCTACGTACAACGACATCTACACCGTACACGTCAAACCTTTATTAATAATAACCTAAAAAATATTATAGATTTCCCAACCAGCAGTGATGAAACTATAACAGGAACCTACGATAGACAGGCGCAACTGTCACTTTACAAATTCACCTAAACAAAAATGGGATTAGGTATACAAATATTGAAAATGAAACACGTAAAATAATTGTCGGTGTGTACAGTACGAGTCGGTTTAGGGATCAGACTATCGCCGTAAAATAAAGAATTTCACATATTTTTGTTATAATATTTAAATTTAATCAAGTTCTCATTTTTTTCACTTTACAATATTAGTCAGATATGATACTAATTTTATAATAATAAGGGTATTTTGATAGATTTTTGATCATGTTAATAACAGCGACAACAGCCCTATTCAGATCCGAACATACGGTAGAATACCCCAGAAAACTAAATATTATCGACCAAAAAAATATTAAGCAATATAATTTAAAAATATTATTTTAATATTAAAAAATAAAGAAAATTCTTAGTTACGTGGTAACGGATAATTCACTATTATAATGAATTATTAATATTTATATAATAATAGTACATGAATGTGTGTCTGTCATGTGACGCTGTACCTGAATAAATCTCCAGTACTTGTAGATATTTCACGATATATGTAATATTTTACCGTCACCAGTTTTTGATGCTTTTCTCTGAGATTATACACGTTTAGTGTTGTTTGTTGTTTAATACTGATTCTTTTTGGACAAAATTTCATTGCTTAAATACATTAAATTGTTTTACTTCTGTAGAACCTGTTTCCTTAAAAAAAAAATAGTATCTGTGAGTTGAAACACCTTTTCTGAATTTAATATTTCTGGAGCTAGATAAAAAATCCACCTTATTTACTTCATCGTCTGTTGCCAACAATTCTCCTGTACCGTACTAATGATATAATAGAATATCAAATCAATTAAATACTAAAAATATATCAGGCAAAATACATGTTTAAAATTAACATACAAAAAATGTTAAAAAATTACTAATATTAGTATTTTATTGGAAATGTACTCTCAGCTTTGTGACAAATTTTTAACACACATAGTAATATCAATACCTATGTGTGTGAGTGAATTTCAAATGACTAACGATAAATTGTTGGACAAGGCTCTCATCAAAATACTCGCGTAGTAGCTGTAGTAATATCCGACAACAAAAAAATATTTTGTTCAGCATTTATGTGCGTAAATAGTAAAAACCACTGAGTGCCCGTATTTCTATACTTGAAAACTATTTCCGTGTGTACGTTTTAATTAGTTTGTTTATTTTGCGTTTTAAATGTAACAAATTGAACGCGGCACGTATTTTCCTATTTCAGAAATGTTTGCGAAATGGGGGTTCGATTAATCTCAGATTAATGTTACGGGGAAAGGGCGGATTTTTTTTTATCACTCTTAGTTATATAAATACTAATTATAAATATATACATATAAAATCAATTTTGTCGCAAAATATTATTTTTCGATCTGGATCTCTATTTCCAATCCGGGGAAGTACACCACCACGAAATTTTCAAACCTACATGTTACACTTTTTAAAATTAATACATCTGTCGTTCCATTATTTTTTGAAAGCCATCTACATTGTTTTTACGGAATCACAAATACCTTTGTGTAAACCGACTGCAGACGCCAGAATTATCAATTCATTTTTATTAAATTTTGGACACATTGATACAACTTATATTATTAAGGAGAACGTAGCGCAAAAATACTATTTTTCGACAACATTGATTTTATATGTATATATTTAGAATTAATACATTTTATTAGTATTTAAAAAACATCACAGAGCTATGTTCTGAATAATTACAACTTCACAATAAGAATGTGTTCTCCTTGATAACTCTTAATTATCTAGCGTTACTTAATTGAACGTATATTATGTAACAATACGCAATTTACCATAAAATAATTAATATCAATAACTTTCAAATGTACGTTAATTGCAAGAGTGAAGAGATCCTAGATTGACGCAGAAATAGGTACTATTTTAAATATGAATTAAATATATTAATTAGAAAAATATAATAGTTGTTGCGCCACCGGGATTCGAACCTGGATCTCTTTCCTAACCGGGGAAGGTGCATTATCCAACTATGCTACAGCGACAATATTTTTAGCGACAATTTTCGACCCTATATGTTACCTTTTTGATATTAATACATTTAATCGTTCCATCATTTGACAGAGCCGTCTACCTTATTTTTACAGAATCTCAAATACCTTTGAGTATCACAGACCTATGTTCTGAATAATTACAACTTCACAATAAGAATGTGTTCTCCTAAATATTACGTTTTCACAGAAGGGGCTTTTTGAATTAAAATTGAAAACTGTTCATCTGTACTGGTTATTTTTTCCTGTCACCTGTCGGAATATCTTTTTGGTCTAAAAGGCTAATTTGAAACGCATGCTTTAATTCCCAAATGCCTCACTTTAATCTACATTTTTAAGTGCCTTTTGCAGGTACCTAGATGAGTGACGTCACAATGGTATTCAAACCACAATCCTGTACGTGACAAAGTTTCAACATTTAAATTTAATCACACGAGCTTCGTTTATCAACGAAATAAATTCACTGCGAAACCATTAGATCATATTACATAACCGAGCCACAGAACAGTAGAACCCACTATTGTCCCAAGGAATTCAATAACACAGATGCCTTCACTAACACTACCAACAAACCGAGAAAAGGTTCCTCACATTGCAAACTTTGTTTATTTGTATTTCATACGTGTGGGGGGGTCTCATCACAGAGCCATTGTTCGAAATGGCATTAATGTAACAAACTACATTACTAGCAGTATAACAGTATTGCTTGCTATTTCTTACACTTTTACAAAATTGGTTATCTGTAAAAAAAAACATGAGCAGCTACACAAGTAGCGTGAAATATATACATGGTGGCCCAAAAAAAGTGAGAAGATTTCGTAAAATGTGATAAAATTACATCAATATTAGTTTAACTATATCAACAATAGCTTAAATAATTTACTAATTTATAATACTTACTCACCTATTTGCCTATATTACGTTTTATTTCGACAATTTCCGGTCGCAATCTTTGATTAATAATTTTCCCATTGTTTATATTTGGTTTTTTCAAATTGTCGCCCAGAATGGTAAAAATCACTGCATCAGAAAACGATCAAAGAGTTTCAAAACAAAGCCTAGAGTATAGCTGGACATTACAGCAAGACGGAGCTCCATCTCACACAGCCAGAAATACAATCAACTTTCTGTGTCATGAAAATGTTAATTTCATCGAGCCAGGCGTGTGGCCATCGAACATCCCAGATTTAAACCTTCTAGATTATGCAATATGGGGTGTTTTGATAATTTCTGATCAGCTAAATATTGTGCAAAAACAATTACATTAAAATTATAATTAATTATATTATGTTTTGTAATAACTCATGTGTTAGAGATGTTCTCACTTTTTTTGAGCCAAATACCAAAATCGTTGCCAAGACTGTGAAGTCTTTGTGTGGGGCGCATTCCTAATTAGTATATGATGCATTTACATGCAACAGCGCCGACGATCTGTTACTCCGCGCGGGAACGTGGTATACAATCAGTTCAGTTAAATTAGAGGCGTCCAGTATGCAATTTAATATTTTGATTTACACAAGTTAGTTAAATTAAGAGTGCTCGTTAGAAAATCATCAGTCAATTGTTTAACGGGTATACACAGTTTGAAGTGATCGCTTCATGGCCAGTCCCCACTGGCCATATTACATAATATTTTTTATTTATTTTCTTAATAGCATACTACATAAACTACGGCAAGTTATAAACATAGTCAATTAAAATTAAAGTACGAACATGTAACTCATGTTGAAAATTCAGTCTCACCAAATGTATATAATGTACAAGATATGTATGTCGTGAAGTATGATAATTTACTTTATTAATTTATTCTTAATGTAGTGCATATATAAGTACATTTCTATATGCTCTAATATAAACACGATCAAAATGTTTCTTTTTACTAAAACACATATTTGGTTAGTTTCATTTTGAATCTATGTAGTTTCTCCTCCGTTCTTATATTTTGTAGGTAGAGAGGATAGAGCGCCACACTCCTCTGTCCTGGCACACAATTCTCAGCTCATTCACATTCATACATCTTCTCGTATAAGCTCGCCGATTATTGTGGCTTCTAACAGGACCATCTTACAGTATCTGGTTTACCTGGTCGTGCCAAGTCTTCCGCGTACGTCCTCTATTTCTGGTGCCATCAACACTTGCATTTTATATCTTTTTTACCATTCTTACCTCATTCATCAGTTCCATATTTCTTCATTCTTTACTCTGTCATAAATAGATTTGCAACATATACGCCTAAGTGATCTCATTTCCACTACATTCAGTCTACTTTCGTTCCTCTTCTACCAGCTCCAGGCCTTCCATACATCAGTATATGTACCAGGACTCCATTGTGCACCTTGTTGTATAAGATAATTGTAATTCCACTTAAACTAATTGCACTGTGAAAACTTCTTCATTGATATTGTCAAAATTCAATAAAACGATTTCAATTTATTTTTAAAAGACCCTTGTCGCTTGAGTTATCAGTCATTTAATGAAATAAATAAAATAAAAATCTTCCAAGCGGAGAACCCAACCCTAGTTTTCCCCGTGATATGCAAGATACTTTTCTATAGATAAGATATAATATATATTTTAAACCATCGTTCGGATCAGCTGACTGTTTTATCAATGAAATGGAATTGAATACTATTTCTTCTGACAGTTGAATATTATCCATATCTTTCTTTTTGTTATTACAAAGTGTCATTGCTACGCCCTTACAATATTTTATTCTTCTTATTCCATGATGATAATTTTGAAATTTATGTGATGAAATGTGAGAAATCTAATGTATTGCTACAACTCGATAATTGTAGTATGAAATCGTTCATCTCTTGAATGTATTAATTTTGTATTACATCTTTTATTGGGTCGTCATTTGCTTCATATTCAAAATAACGATTTATTTTTTAACCCTTCCCAAACCATGCGGTAACACAGATCTACCATCAATTAAACCTGTAATATTTCGGTAAATACATGCAACATACAATTCATATTTTAGATAATCCTAACGAAAATATTAACGCTTAGGAATAACTAGTGAAAATCCAATTATGAAAAGGGAATCGTACAAAAACAATTATTTTTTCCATTCAATCCGTTATAGAATTAATACGTTGGTAAAAATACCATTTGTGATATGAAAGACAGATATCACACACTATAAACATACAAATATAATTATCTCTTTCTGATTACCTAAATGAAGAGATATAAGAAGGAAGGACACATTGTAATAGGACTTAATGAATGCTCTAAATGATGTTATTAATCATTTTTTTAAATTTGAATGCTCAGTATTTAGAATAAATTCGTGCCATTAAAGTCATTTAAGCTAATAAAAATATTTTTTCTAATTGTTATTTACGGTAACACGAGTTGACAGCATGGCTGCGTTCGGGTATTTTATATCATGGTATGGTAAAGGTTAAATCGCACTTCCTCGACTTTTGGTTCTAAAACAATTATATTTTTTGACTCGTATATAGTTGCTGGAACTCTTCATAAGTTCAAAGCATCTTCAAACTGTTTCTGCTACTGCCCTAATTGAAAACGTCGGGATCTGTTCTAAAAGATTTACGCGATTTATTTCGAAAATACTTACGTCATTTCAAAGTATTACAGTGTAAATTTGTATTTCATTTTCAAATTTGTAATCAGTCATCGTTTTAGCAATATTTGAATATGTCAAAGCTGAAAGCTATTTTTTATTATATTTAATGGAAAATATACGGATTATATAAAGTGAAAGAAAGAAGAAATGGCCACATACTCGGTTGCATTGAAGAAGAAAGTACAAAATTGAGCCTTCAGATAAAAATGGAAAAAAGTTTTAACCAAAATCAGATATCTCATAGAGACAAAGCTATTTTTTATTATATTTAAAGGAAAATACATGAAAGAATGAAGTAATTAACCTGTTTTCAGCTGGCTTAAGTGATCACTTTATATAAATATAACGTTCACCAATTCTCATCATGGAGATGGCACCACTTTTATCAAATTTCATAAAAATCTGATTCTCATAAAGATGACATATATGCTGTTTAAAAAAGGAAAAAATGAATTATCAAATTTGATCCATAGTTGACGATGGTGTAGTGGTACTCCAAGCGAGTCCACATATTAACATATATACAACTTTCAAAAACTGTCTAGTAAAGTAATTACATTTATTTTTTCTACAAAAAAAAAATAACGAAATACTACAGGTTTAATTAGAGCGGTAGACCTGTGTTACTGCATCGTTTGGGAAGGGTTAAAATAGGATTCATCTAGTACCAAGCACAGGGAATTTTTTCCTGTAATATTATCAAGTAGAATAATATAGCCATGTTTAATGTCCAGTTTTAAAAAATATTATTCGTTCAAAATGTATATTACAGTCCAGATACAGTCTAGAAATCCCGGGGAATGCTATGTGTGTATTATTGAAACCTATATTTACAAATCGAATAATTAAAGTCAGTTGAACTTTGCGACTCGTATCGGGAATGGTGTTTATAACAACAGAAGAATTAGACTTTTTTGCTATCGTAACATTTTATCAAATGATTATAGTTCTATGAATTCATTTTTAATTTCTTCGCTATGTCAATGAACTTTGGTTTCCTAACCTTTCCCGATGAAAGTATTTTGATTTTTATAATAGAAGCATACAAACCAAAACATACGACGAATTCCTTATTGTTCTGATACTAATGCTGACTACAAATTCCGTCTTTCTTAGGAAATAATTGTTAAATATATTATTATTAAGGAGAACACGTTCTTATTGTGAAGTTGTAATGTGGCAAAAATGTAATAAAAATGAATTGTTAAGTCTGGCGTCTGTCATCGGTTTACTCAAAGGTATTTGAGATTCCGTTAAAACAACGTAGATGGCTTTCAAATAATGGAACGATTGATGTAGTAATTTGAAAAAGTGTAACATGTAGGTTCAAAAATACTGTCGCTGTAGCATAGTTGGTAATGCACCTCCCTCGGATTGGAAAAGAGATCCATGTTCGAATCCCGGTAGCAGCAACAACAATATTTTTCGATAAAATTGATTTTACATGTATATCTTTATATTATTTATTGGAATTGGTGATTCTTGGATTAGTTTTATTACATGTTGTTTATAGTTTGGCAACTTGGGTTTTTGTTTTACAAATTTTATAAAATAAGACCGGGAAGGTATGAATGTGGACGAGGCAAGGATTGTGTGGCAGGACGGAAAAGTTTATCCTCTCTGCCTACCTTCACGAGGAAATGGCGTGATACACAGGGGTAACTTTTTAAAACAAAATTAAATATTACGTATTAGAACACATTCTTATAGTGAAGTTGTAATTATTCAGAACATAGGTCTGTAATATTTTAAATATGAATTAAATATATTAATTAGAAAGATATACATATAAAATCAATTTTATCGAAAAATATTATTGTTGTGCCATCGGGATTCGAACCTCGATCTCTTTCCTAACCGGGGAAGGTGCATTATCCATTCAAATAGAGGAACGATTAAATGTATTAATATCAAAAAGGTAACATATAGGTTCGAAAATTGTCGCTAAAAATGGTTAGGAAAGGGATCCAGGTTCAAATCCCGGTGGCGCAACAACAATATTTTTCAATAAAATTGATTATATATGTATACCTTTCTAATTAATATATTTAATTCATATTAAAAATATTACGTATACTATTTGATAGCTGAAACCGCGTGGTACGAAATATTATTACATACAGTATATATGAAGGCAATTTTAACATTTTTCATTGGTGCTTAATTATTTTAATAACACCACTGTCATTACGGTACAGCTAGAATAGGCAGGCTAAAAAATCTAGTCTAAAAATCAATAGTTTGTAATCTCTTTGCAACATTGCATGATCGGGCTCCGCCTTGCAGCTCGGCGCATTGCGTAACGCGCACGGCAGATTGCGTCAAATCAAAATAAATAAAATACAAATAAAACTTAAGTAATAATCTGAAGAAAAATAATAAATTATTTGGAATAACGCAATAAATATTAAAATAACGTATTCTTTCGCAGCCGGTGAAAATCAATTTCTACGCTCGGCGCGTATTATTTTTTATAAATTTTCCATGGTATTTAAACGAGCTGCAAGTGAGAAAACAACACGTCTTCAGGATGCAGTTATCTAGGATGGTCGTGGCTTGTTTCGTACTGCTCGCCGGTGCGACTGTCGTCTGTAAGTATATCTTTACATTATTAAAGAGAACACATTCTTATCGTGAAGTTGTAATTATTCAGAACAGACGGTCTGTGATGTTTAAAATACTAATTCAATGTATTAATTAGAAATATATACATATAAAATCAATTTTGTCGAAAAATATTGTTTTTGCGCTACCGACAGATGTATTAATTTGAAAAAGTGTAACATATAGGTTCGAAAATTTGTCATGAATAATACCGGCGCTATAACACAATCGGTAGTGTACTTCCCCGGATCGGAAATAGAGATCCAGGTTCGTATCCCGGTAGCGCAAAAACAATATTTTTTGACAGAATTGATTTTATATGTACATATTTATATTTTTATTTATTATCTTTGTTTTATTAACCACTAAATTGAGTTTAAATACATCTACCGGTTTCGAAAAATACCATTTTCTTCTTCAGAATGTCATAACTAACTAAAACATATATTGTTTCTTTGACAATCTATTTTAAAAAAAAAAAAAATTTTTTTTTTTTTTAGTACCTAACTTAATACAAATTTACTCGAATAATTTTTAGGAAAAAAATTTAGAATGCGACTCGCAGTTAAATTTAGTTGGTTGTTTATAATTTTTTGATTAGTTTTACACACTTTATTTATCTCCAACGATTCCAAATTATTTAATTTGTGACCAACACCGTTTATATGCAAAATTGACAATCGCAATTTTTTATCAAAATCATGACCATTTTCTATCAAATGATTAGCAAATTCTGAAAACCCACTATTGTTCAAACATCTCAAATGCTCCCTTACTTTTATATTAAAATTTCAAAATGGTATTTTTCGAAACCGGTAGATGTATTTAAACTCAATTTAGTGGTTAATAAAAACTTATAGGATGTCATAACTAAAGATAATAAATAAAAATATGAATTTTAACCACAAAGTTAATATTGCTAATTTTAAAAGTATATATATTTATAATTAATACATTAAATTAGTTATGTTTACATTTTTACTATCGTATAATAATTGATATATTATATTTTAAGGTCTTAGTGATTATCTCTGTATGATTCTAATTCGCCCATCTCACTTCTTATCCCAGACCAGTAATGGCGAATTGCCAATTAAAATTTAACATTTTCGCGTGGCTGGTAAATAAAATACATAACATTTTTAACGTGTCACAACCTTAACAGTAACACCAAGCCTGATCTCGCCGTATTTAACTCACACCAGCCAAAATGCTCTTCCACGTTGGTCCCTCATGATTGAGGATCGCCCTCGTGCCTATGCTCCTGTTGACCGAAGATCTGTCACCAGAGAAGTGCCTGTTGCCTTTTCCACTTGATCGGTCCAACGTGTGGAGGGTGTTCTTATTCTTCTTTTCGCCCTCTGACGTGGCCCACCACGACAACCTTCTCCGAGCTATTTTCCCTTCTCGCAAGATGCCCAAAAAATTGAAGGATTCGTCTCAGGCAAATGGTTGAGAGTCGGTCATTGATCTTCAGTTCCTGCAGCTCGTGCGTCTCGCCCGCATATCCATGACATGCGCAACACGCGTCGCCAGCATCACATCTCAAAAGCATCAATCCGTCTTCCATGATTCCACACCATATACAAATATAGAATGCACCAGAGACTGTACAAGCCTGACCTTCGTTGTCTTGGAAATACGGCCATGTTTACATATTTTATCAAGTCTGAAGTTAAAACTTTTCACCGTACCTATGTATCGTTTAACTTCTAGCCGGCAGCTACCGTCGTCAGTAACCCCGAGATTACTGAATGTTTACCTACAAAATCACTGTTATTTAAACAAATATCAGATACCTCTTAGAGTCAAAGCTATTTTATACTATATTTACTGGAAAATATATGCAAGTATGGAGTAATTACAGGACTTACGACCTGTTTTCGGCTGGCTTAAATGATCGCTTTATGTAAATATAACGTTGACCAATTCTCACCTCTCCATCTCCACATTATCAAATGTATATATGTTAAAATGTGGTCTCGTTTCGAGTACCACTACACCATCGCCATTTATGGACCAAATTTGATATTTTTTCCTTTTTTAAACAGTATATATGTCATCTTTATGTGAATCTATTTTTTTTTTAATTTGATCAATGTGTAGGTGTAGGAGTGTGAATTAGTGAACGTTATATTTATATACAGTGATCGCACATCCATCCAGCCGAAGACAGGTCGTAAACCCTGTAATTACCCCATACTTTCATATATTCTCCATTAAATATAATAAAAAATAGCTTTGTCTCTATGAGATATCTGATATTTGTTTAATGATCATTAGGTTTATTTTTCCTTTTTTATCTGAAGGCCCAATCAAGAATAGTGTAGCTATTTCTTCTTCTGATGTAGCGATCAAAGTTGTATAGTCCGCGTACCTGAGATTGTAAATCTTTCAACCCCCAATTTTTACTCCACTATTCCATTTCATTTCTCTTGATGTATTCTACATATATGTTAAAAGGGTCTGGAGACAATATACATTCTTATCTGACTCATTTGCGCATATTAAACTTTTTAGAGGAAATGGAGTAAAATCTAACTGTGGCTCCCATCTCATAAAGTACAGCGTATTGTACAGTACATCTACATGATATTCACGCAGTAGCGCGCTAGAGGTCCATTTATTTACTAGAAACTATATAATATATATACTTGGATTATACCCATGTCACTAGAAAATTCCGTGTTGAGACGGGCATAGTTTACAAACAATTGTAAAAATAAGTTAGTTTCAAGTATCAGACCGAAATTAACATTTACCTCTTATATCATACATAAAGTGTATGTATAAAAAGCAATTACAAAGTGGACTCAATATGTTTGGGGGTGAGTGCACCAATACTAGCTCTACCCATATTACGAATGTAAATTTATATTTTCAGTTTTATGTTACTGAGACAGTTCAATTAAGTTAAATAATCCTATTAAATAGTTTAGACATATATATTGCATATGCTCTTGGGTATTGTACGTTATTTGTCCGTGTGGTAATTGTATTTTGGTTTATATATTTGTATTTTATCAAACACATCAAATTTATTAAAAATTTCATGAGTGCTCGTTTTGAGGATAACTTTTAAAATAGATTACTGGCCCGCTATTATTGGAATAATTGCATATATAGTCGCTCCTCCCCAAGCAATTGTACCACGCTCTATGACTGATTGAGTAGTACGTCATTTTTTGACGCTTTTACAAATTGCAAACAAAATTATTTGTTCACGAGTCATTATAAGTTTGTCATTCTGTCCCAGATTGCAACGGAGTGTCTCGATTCTGGTTAGAAAAAGTTCTGCTTGTAAAGAGTGCCATTACTCATTATTTATCGGTCTCTCAGATTACTCGGCCAAAGAAATCTTTCAGTCGCTCGTGTCAAACAACATTCTGATGGGTGTCCCTTATCTGTGACTCACTTCTTTATCTACACATCGAAGTCTCCTCAGTCAGAACCTTAAAGGGTGATCTCATTTTGATCCACCGCTGTAATAACAAATATATTATTAAATATAAATCACAAATGATTAAATAATGTTTAGAGATATATTAGAAAAAAACATAAATTTTAAGTTAATATTTCATTAAGGGAACACATTATTATTGTGAAATTGTAATAATTGTGAAATTGCATATAAAATCAATTTTATTGAAAAATATTGTTGCTGCTACCGGGATTCGACCCTGGATCTCTTCCAATCCGAGGAACGTGCATTAACATTTAAAATATCACAGACCGTCTGTTCTGAATAATTACAACTTCACAATAAGAATGTGATCTCCGTAATAATCTATAAGTTGTATCAATGTGTCCAAAATTTAATAAAAAATGAATTGTTAATTCTGGCGTATCCTATCGGCTCACTCAAAGGTATTTGAGATTCCGTAAAAATAAAGTAGATGGCTTTCAAATAATGAAACGATAGATGTATTCATTTGAAAAGTGTAACATATAAGTCCGAAAATTTGTCATCAACGTACTGTGTGCTGTATCATAATCGGTTAACGCACGTTCCCCGAATTGTAAAAGATCCAGTAGTAATATTTTCAGATAAAATTGATTTTATATGTGTATCTATCTAATTAGAACATTTAATTTTTATTTTAAGTTAATATTATATAAAATATACAAATAATAACTTTATTACATTAGCAAAGGAGTCAGGGACAAACATTAACTCAATATAAATGTCGTAATATATTTTTTAAACTGTTAAATAATATCCGATTGTTTTACCCTTGTAAGGCGAGCTGTTTAAGTATGATGGTGTATACCCAAATAAAAACAGTAAAATCGCTTTTACTGCAACGACTTCATATTATTGAAAAATGAGTCATTCATTTTTCGTGACTCGATCGTTGTCCAGCTGCGTGGAAAAATAATATATGAAAGGTTATATTGTGTTTGCTTAGATTCGCGAAGTCGGGTCTTTTGAAAAATAATTATAATTAACATCCCTATCGAATGCATAATAGATAGGTAAAGCGGCATATTATCAAATAAATAATTGAGCACGTTAAATTAGTAATATTGATAACAGTTTCTCGTATATATCGCGCAGTCTACATTAGAGATACCTAATCAAATGTAATTTTGCCATTCCTATAAATTTCACTACAAAACGTTGTATTGTGGACTGTAGTGTAAAGACAAATTGAGAACAGAAATATACAATAGCTAAAAAACTAGAGTAAACTGTTTTATGTAATGAAATTCTTCTTATAACAACTTTTGTGTGTTTCAATCTTGCATTTACCTTATTGTATTGCACATTGGTATTTTATTTTTCTCTCCTTTATATATATATTTTGTTTTTCTTGTGTTTATCAATTTGCCCTAAAACAGGCTTACCTAGTTGGGCAATGCATTTTAAAATGTGTGTATAATATATGTAACAAACTGTATTTTCTTTATTACAGCTGTTCAAATGTTATATATGTCTAAATAAATAATAAAAATATATGAATTTAAAACCAGGGGAAGTGTGGAAGACAAATATTCCGATCGTTTTCGGTTGTCAAAGGGAATCGAGATGAGAGCAATATTCATAAAGTAGCGATGACACATTATATGACTCAGAAGATCAGTGGCGTAACTCCAAAACTTGGGCCCTAATGCAAAATTGAAGAAAGGCCCCCTTAATAAGTAGCGCATACAAGATACACGAATATTAGTAATGCATGGTTCATTCATAAACAACATTAGTCTCTTGTCTCATATAATTGCTTATTGGTGTAGTAATTACGACGCTGGCCTAGTGATCTAATGATCGGAGGTTCGCGCCTCGTTCCAGGAGACCAATAAGTTGGTCCTATTTTCACCGTACAACCATTTAGATTAGTTTGAAAATAGTAATAATGTTGATGTGACATGTATTCCGTGTAGGCATCTCTATTTAAAATATATACGGATTCGCCGTTAGAATCCAGACAAAATTGCATTTTAAATTTCCGCTATATTCAGGGTTAGGTGCTAGTTGGCTCTAAAGTTAGCTAAATCAGTAAGACTTTCATAACCTCAAAATGGCCGAGCCCGTCAACCCAAGCACGGAATACGATAGAAGAGTGATGTTATAGAAAGCCTTCGTGCCGAAAGAACTCCCATCGAAATTATTAAATTCTTCGGGTACCCAAGATAGATTATATATCCACCGCATTGGCTACATTGGCTGCATTGGCATAGTTACGCCACTGCATTCTTCAAATGGCGCGGAACCTGACGATTCAATGTTAATTCTAGATGGTTCCCTATAAAGTTCGTGTGTGGTTATTCTGCCCGTCGATACAAAGCTCGTCCATTTTAAATACCTTTTTTTTTTTTTAATGTTCTTCAAAATCACATGTGTTGCAGACCCAACATGTGACGATAGCGATCACAATTAATGGTTATTTAGATAAAGTGTTATAATAACTTTAACATGACATTGAGGCGTTAGATGCTCCACAATATAATGTAATCAACTAATCTCTACGACAACCAAATGCAAACTAGCAAATGTCTGCCAAAGTAAAATGGCGGCCTAATAAAATCGGCCTGGAACATAACATTCACCCGTATTTCAGATATGAATATTATTTGTACGTACACAGGTAATTATTATTTCATAACCTAAAATAATCTAAAACAATTTTTCTTGATATTGATTATTAAAAAGTGTTTCTTGTTAATGTGGAAGATGATTCGGTTGGTGATTTAGGAAAAAAGGATAGCTTTAAAAACTATTTTAATATAACACTAGTTTTTTATTGTCTGTATTATATGAAACGTTGCAACATAGGTAGGCACGTATAATGGTGACGTTCGATAACGTGTCTGATATCATATTTCACCGCACGTGTATCAAGCATGCATATATACATACATACGTACATAAACGTCAATAATACACGTACCTACATATATTGCAACGTTTCATTTTAAAAGCAGACAATAAAAAACTAGTGTTATATATATATATATATTCTTATTGGTTTGTCTAATAAGTCTTTGTGGTTTTCTTAAATGCTATTTTCCAGCTATTTTATTTTTTTGTGAAAAAAAATTACATACCATTCGATCACGTCAGTATCGCTATTTGCCTATATCGTATAGTCTTTCTAAATGTTTGGGCTTAAATAATGGACTGACAAGTTGAGTAAAACGAACATGCTTCTTTTCGCCTTTACTTAATAAGGTTGCAGGTGTTCAACTGGATGACTCTGCCACACCCACCCTACAGTCCCCGACCTCGCTCCGTCAAATTGTCACATTTTTTGGTAGTTCTCCAATCAAACGGGTGGCGTTACTACGTTCAACAGCAATGGTGGCCCCAGAAATTGGCTCGATAACTATGTCGATATCAAACCGGCCGATTTGTATTGAAATGTCCAACAAATTGGTTGAAAGGTGGAATGAAGTCCTAAACAAAAACGGAGGAAATTTTTATGTTAAAAAAATTTATTTTATAATAAATAATTTAAAGAAACCGCAAAGATTTATTCGACAATTCAATCTGTGAAACTGGTATCTTTTCTTGGTTAGATCACGTTGAGGAAGTCTAGGCTGACGTTTCGGCACGATAACACGTGCCACTGTAAAGGTGTTGCCTTAAAAAGTTACAATACAACAGTATTAGTTCGCAGGAAATATAAATTTCCCACAGTTAATTCTTGTTCTATGTCAACCCATTACTAACCAACTCAGTTAGCTGGTGTAATTGTAATTTTGCATGGAGAAATAATAAACAAATATCAAATACTACCTCTATCTAGAAAATTGTGAATTGAAATTGGTCCAACTATTACCGCATTTAAACTGGCAAATTAACTAATACATAATCATAATTAAAATTTATTTTAAAGAAAACACATTATTTGTGAATTTGTATTTTTTTCAGAACATAGTTCTGAGATATTTTAATACAAATTAAATGCATCAATTGGAAACATATACATACAGATAAACTCAATTAATCGAAAAATAATTTATTTTTTTTACCTGCCACCGGGATTTTAACCAGGATCTCTAAACCGAGTTTTATTTTACTCAACACGGTTAGGTTAGGTTAGTTTATATTAGTAACAATCATAGCTTATATTATAATGTTATAATATTATACAGTGGGAATAGATTTAGGTTATGCTGTTACCAATGATATTATACAATCATATGTAATACAATATATGTATCATACTTTTGTAACGATCGTGAAATCAACATGTTAAAAACAGTAAGATAGTAAAATTCGCAAATTAGAAAAAGAGGATGAAGACACTTCAATGATTTGCACGCAGTTGTAACCTTTTCTAATATTATTCTGTTAAAAAACAGCATAGGTAATGACTCCGTACAAAACTGATTATCCGAAAGGAATTTTAAATTCAGTAAATAGCCAATTATATGACTTGAGTAATTCACTTGCTTAAAGTCAGAACTGAGTAATGTTAATTGCACGATGCGGTGAGTACAGCGGTGAGAGTTCGTGAGTTTTTAGAATTAATCAACCGAAGTCTCTACTGATACACAGATGGCGCCAATTGCAAAATAATGTTTTCGCTTATGTTAATCCAATTTTTTTATTTATATTTGTTTCCCAGAATTTTTAGTTATGCACAGCTTTTTTGCTTGTATGCACTGTAGGAACAAAAATTAACTTTCGTTTTGGCACAGAGCATTGAATACGTGATACTAATTGTATTTTTCACGCTGAATTCAAATATGTAGTTAGATTTTCTCCAGCATCCACCGTTTTTTTAAACACGTAGGTGAACATCCAGGTTTCCTGGTCACTATTCATCTTATTTAAAAGGTAGTATCTGTAATATTTGAATATGTCCCAAAACACACAATTACTGAATTTTTACCTACAAAGGCACTGTTATTAAACAAATATCAAATAAAGATGGACATATTAAAATATTGCTAATATAATATACTGGTCAACATAAGAAAATATATAAAAAATTGAAAAATATTGATTTTTCAGACGTATTCTAGTATAATATGTTTAAAAACATTTTCCATATAAAGAATATTGCTTTAAAATAATTTTAAAAAAAACACAATCTCATAGTGATGACATATATGCTTTTAAAAAAAAAAGGAAAAATTAATTTTCAAATTTGGTCCATAGACGGTGATGGTGTAGTGGTACTCGAAGCGAGTCCACATACTAACATATATATAACTTTAAAACAATTGATAAATGTGGAGATTGAGGGGTGAGAATTGGTGAACGTTATATAAATATATTTATATATATGTATATAAAGTGATCACCCCATCAAAGTAATTACCCCATACTTCCATATATTTTCCATTAAATATAATAAAAAATAGCTTTGTCCTTATGAGATATCTGATATTTCTTTTTTGGTATCTAGAAATCCTCTCTTTAGCGTCCAACAATAATCTGTTTTCCATGACTGAGATTTGCTAGTGGAAGCGTTCTCCATGACGTCACCGAGATTGTCCGGAAAGAAATCCAGGCGTGAATGCAAGACATGAATTTCGAGGGACATATTACACCCCGTATGTTTGTACGACTGTAACAGAGATTTATGATTTCCTAAAAAGTTTAGCGCAACACATTTTTAAATGACCTCCACGCTTTTTCCGAGTTAACTGGTGGCGGTGGATTTACAACATGTGAGGCGTGAGCACTTCACGCTTCGGCCATTCCTTCTGAACATAATCATTTGTTTTGTTCCTGCTGTCGCATTCATATATAATAAATAAAAACACAACAAAATTGAGTGTAGCCAGGCTGTAAACCCATTAATAACGTAACCATTTTTAAATCACTACAAATTGTCAAACAGTACTTGTTGAATTTAATATTTTTTCTAACAGGATTTTGATATTATCGAATGTTTCTTTCTTATTGGTTGTGCATATGTTACGTCTCCACTCTGTAGGTTTACGTTCATGTCTCACTTCCTTGCTTACGTCTTGAGAATATAAATCAACATATTAATGTCGGCGTATAGAAGATTCCAACCATTTAGCCTAGATCCCGAAAACTCAGATTGTTTCTTTGACAACTGCAAATCTCGAACAAGCGCGTTTAATTCTCCGTCGTTTAAGGTTTACGATCAGAGGATTCCGCTTCAAAATCTGAATCATTTTGAAGTGAGTTGAACTGCTCACATCGATTACCACAACATGACTACTTGAAAAATGTTATTACACTAAACATGTGGGTGATAGAAAAATTCTGATGGTATATCTGAGTTAAGTGTGAAAAGTTACTAGTTCTAGATATTAGTCACTTTATTTTTTTGGGATATCAAGAATAAATTCGGCCCTGACCGTTGAGGTTCAGTCAGCTTTTTGCAGGTCCATCTTGACATTATCTAATTAATAATATATCAGGATAACTACTTCTAATGTACTTTTGTTATTTATTTTCTTTATTACAACAGTCTCAAGACAACCACTTCATTGTAGCCACCCAGTTTGAACAAAGATGACAATGTTTTTAATTAATTTTATTTTTAACAGATTCGAGAGAAATATGTCCAGATCCTAATCAAAAATTTGGAAGCGTACAGTGTGAACCTGTTTGTGGAGGTGAAAAGCAATGTTCTGCAAAACCAGAGATAAAATGCTACTGCTCATTTGGTTACGTTAAAAAAAATAAAGATTTATTTAAATGTGTCCTCCCTGCCGATTGTGCAGATTCAAATGCAAAAGTGACTAGTGAATTAAATATTCATAAAACTAAAAACAACAAGAAGATAATCGACCAAGTAAATGTAGGAATCGATGAAAATAATAGAAGTAGAAGTAGAAGACAGGACGAAAGTCACAAGGATTCCATATTTAACCTTAATGTTGAAGAGGAATCTGATATAGATACAAACAAGTTAAAAACTAGTGCTGATAAAGAAGAAAAAAAATATTTTGATAAAGGTAACAGTCCAAGTACAGAAGACAGACAAATTAATACAAGCCCAAGGAATCGTTTTCATCTCGTTTATATTCCTATTGAATCAATCAAACATAAAGGGAGGAAAAAAAATTATATTAAGAAGGACTCCGATGATAAGATTTATAATTATAACAAATACGATCACCCTGACAATCAAAAACATACAGACAAAACAAAAGATAATGATAATAGTAGCGAGAGCGAAGAAAATATTAACCATGTTAACAAGCCGGACAACGACATAAATGATGATAAAAATAACGAAAAAGTCGACAAATATTCATATGAAAGAAGCGATGACATTGAAAGCATTACAAATTTTTACAAAGAAATAAAGGAAGCTGGCACCACTAAACGTGACATAAAAACCATAAAACGTAGTATTAATGTTAACGACCCACAGAACGTTGTGAGTGATGAAAATAAAGAAAAAACCGACGAACATAAAAATAAAAACATCGAAATAACTAACAAAGAAACGAAAAAAACTGGTATAACTAAGCGTGACACTAAAACTGATAAAACTCGTAAAGCAGATGTAATTATTAAGAACCCAGTCGACGCTGTAACTGATGTCAAAAATAAAGATAAAGCCGACACACTTAAAAATAAAAGCAGTGAAAGGAATGAAAACTTTACAGAAGTAAACAAGGAAACGAAGAAAACTGACACCACTAAACGTGATACTAAAACTGTTAAAACAGATGTTAATGATAAGAACCCAATCGATGGTGTAACTGATGAAAAAAATAAAGATAAAGCCGACAAACTTAAAAATAAAACGAGCGATAAAAATGAAAGCGTTACAGGAGTAAACAACGAAACAAAGAAAACTGATACCACTAAACGTGATACTAAAACAGTTAACACAGATGTTAATGATAAAAACCCAATCGATGGTGTAACTGATGATAAAAATAAAGATAAAGCAGACAAACTTAAAAATAAAAGCAGCGAAAATAATGGAAACTTAACAGAAGTAAACAAGGAAACGACGAAAACTAAACGTGATACTAAAACTGATAATACAGACGTTGTAACTGATGATATAAATAAAGATAAAGCTGGCAAACTTAAAAATAAAAGCAGTGATAAGAATGAAAGCGTTACAGGAGTAAACAACGAAACAAAGAAAACTGACACCACTAAACGTGATACTAAAACTGATAAAACAGATGTTTATGATAAGAACCCAATCGATGCTGTAACTGATGATAAAAATAAAGATAAAGCTGACAAACTTAAAAATAAAAGCAGCGAAAAGAATGAAAACTTAACAGAAGTAAACAAGGAAACGACGAAAACTAAACGTGATACTAAAACTGATAATACAGACGTTGTAACTGATGATATAAATAAAGATAAAGCCGAAAAACTTAAAAATAAAAGCAGTGAAAAGAATGAAAGCGTTACAAGAGTAAACAACGAAACAAAGAAAACTGACACCACTAAACGTGATACTAAAACTGTTAAAACAGATGTCAATGATAAGAACCCAATCGCAGATGTAACTGATGAAAAAAATAAAAATAAAGCCGACAAACTTAAAAATAAAAGCAGCGAAAAGAATGACAACATTACAGACGTAAACAAGGAAACGACGAAAACTAAACGTGATACTAAAACTGATCATACAGACGTAACTGATGATAAAAATAAAGATAAAGCTGACAAACTTAAAAATAAAAGCAGTGATAAGAATGAAAGCGTTACAGAAGTAAACAAGGAAACGAAGAAAACTGACACCACTAAACGTGATACTAAAACTGTTAAAACAGATGTCAATGATAAGAACCCAATCGATGATGTAACTGATGAAAAAAATAAAAATAAAGCCGACAAACTTAAAAATAAAACGAGCGATAAAAATGAAAGCGTTACAGGAGTAAACAACGAAACAAAGAAAACTGACACCACTAAACGTGATACTAAAACTGATAAAACAGATGTTTATGATAAGAACCCAATCGATGCTGTAACTGATGATAAAAATAAAGATAAAGCTGATAAACTTAAAAATAAAAGCAGCGAAAAGAATGAAAACTTAACAGAAGTAAACAAGGAAACGACGAAAACTAAACGTGATACTAAAACTGATAATACAGACGTTGTAACTGATGATATAAATAAAGATAAAGCCGAAAAACTTAAAAATAAAAGCAGTGAAAAGAATGAAAGCGTTACAAGAGTAAACAACGAAACAAAGAAAACTGACACCACTAAACGTGATACTAAAACTGTCAAAACAGATGTTAATGATAAGAACCTAATCGATGATGTAACTGATGAAAAAAATAAAGATAAAGCCGACAAACTTAAAAATAAAAGCAGCGAAAAGAATGACAACATTACAGAAGTAAACAAGGAAACGACGAAAACTAAACGTGATACTAAAACTGATCATACAGACGTAACTGATGATAAAAATAAAGATAAAGCTGACAAACTTAAAAATAAAAGCAGCGAAAAGAATGACAACATTACAGAAGTAAACAAGGAAACAAAGAAAACTGACACCACTAAACGTGATACTAAAACTGTTAAAACAGATGTTAATGATAAGAACCCAATCGATACTGTAACTGATGATAAAAATAAAGATAAAGCCGAAAAACTTAAAAATAAAGGCAGTGAAAAGAATGAAAACTTAACAGAAGTAAACAAGGAAACGACGAAAACTAAACGTGATACTAAAACTGATAATACAGACGTTGTAACTGATGATATAAATAAAGATAAAGCTGGCAAACTTAAAAATAAAAGCAGTGATAAGAATGAAAGCGTTACAGGAGTAGACAAGGAAACAAAGAAAACTGAAACCACTAAACGTGATACTAAAACTGATAAAACAGATGTTTATGATAAGAACCCAATCGATGCTGTAAGTGATGATAAAAATAAAGATAAAGCCGATAAACTTAAAAATAAAAGCAGCGAAAAGAATGAAAACTTTACAGAAGTAAACAAGGAAACGACGAAAACTAAACGTGATACTAAAACTGATAATACAGACGTTGTAACTGATGATATAAATAAAGATAAAGCTGGCAAACTTAAAAATAAAAGCAGTGATAAGAATGAAAGCGTTATAGGAGTAAACAACGAAACAAAGAAAACTGACACCACTAAACGTGATACTAAAACTGATAAAACAGATGTTTATGATAAGAACCCAATCGATACTGTAACTGATGATAAAAATAAAGATAAAGCCGAAAAACTTAAAAATAAAGGCAGTGAAAAGAATGAAAGCGTTACAGGAGTAGACAAGGAAACAAAGAAAACTGAAACCACTAAACGTGATACTAAAACTGTTAACACAGATGTTAATGATAAAAACCCAATCGATGGTGTAACTGATGAAAAAAATAAAGATAAAGCTGACAAACTTAAAAATAAAAGCAGCGAAAAGAATGAAAACTTAACAGAAGTAAACAAGGAAACGACGAAAACTAAACGTGATACTAAAACTGATAATACAGACGTTGTAACTGATGATATAAATAAAGATAAAGCCGACAAACTTAAAAATAAAACGACCGATAAAAATGAAAGCGTTACAGGAGTAAATAACGAAACAAAGAAAACTGACACCACTAAACGTGATACTAAAACTGTCAAAACAGATGTTAATGATAAGAACCTAATCGATGATGTAACTGATGAAAAAAATAAAGTTAAAGCCGACAAACTTAAAAATAAAAGCAGCGAAAAGAATGACAACATTACAGACGTAAACAAGGAAACGACGAAAACTAAACGTGATACTAAAACTGATCATACAGACGTAACTGATGATAAAAATAAAGATAAAGCTGACAAACTTAAAAATAAAAGCAGTGATAAAAATGAAAGCGTTACAGAAGTAAACAAGGAAACGAAGAAAACTGACACCACTAAACGTGATACTAAAACTGTTAAAACAGATGTCAATGATAAGAACCCAATCGCAGATGTAACTGATGAAAAAAATAAAGATAAAGCCGATAAACTTAAAAATAAAAGCAGCGAAAAGAATGAAAACTTTACAGAAGTAAACAAGGAAACGACGAAAACTAAACGTGATACTAAAACTGATAATACAGACGTTGTAACTGATGATATAAATAAAGATAAAGCTGGCAAACTTAAAAATAAAAGCAGTGATAAGAATGAAAGCGTTATAGGAGTAAACAACGAAACAAAGAAAACTGACACCACTAAACGTGATACTAAAACTGATAAAACAGATGTTTATGATAAGAACCCAATCGATACTGTAACTGATGATAAAAATAAAGATAAAGCCGAAAAACTTAAAAATAAAGGCAGTGAAAAGAATGAAAGCGTTACAGGAGTAAACAAGGAAACAAAGAAAACTGATACCACTAAACGAGATATTAAAACTGATAAAACGGATGTTAATGGTAAGAACCCAATCGACGCTGTAACTGATGATAAAAATAAAGATAAAGCCGACAAACTTAAAAATAAAACGAGCGATAAGAATGAAAGCGTTACAGGAGTAAACAACGAAACAACGAAAACTGATACCACTAAGCGTGATACTAAAACTGATAAAACAGATGTAACTGATGATAAAAATAAAGATATAGTTAACATACTTAAAAATAAAAGCAGTGATAAGAATAAAAGCGTTACAGTAGTAAACAACGAAACGAAAAAAACTGATACTACTAGACGTGATACTAAAACTGATGTTAATGATAAGAGCCCAATCAATGCTGTAACTAGTGATAAAAATAAAAATAAAGCTGACAAACTTAAAAATAAAATCAGCGATAATAATGACGATATTACAGAAGTAAACAACGAAACGAAAAAAACTTATATCACTAAACGTGATACTAAAACTGATAATACAGATGTTGTAACTGATGATGAAAATAAAGATAAAGCTGACAAACTTAAAAATAAAAGTAGTGATAAGAATGAAAGCATTATACATTTAAATAAGGAAAATTGATATCACTGAACCTAACACAAAAACTCAGAAATCAGAAGACGCATATTTTAATATTAATAATCGAGTTAGCATTGTAAATGATGATAAATATAATAAATAAGCCAATACGCATTAAAATAGTTGTAGAGATAATATTGAAAGTTTTACACATTTTAATAAGGCAAGAAAGAAACTGGTAGGCATGATACGAAAAGGCAACTAAGCTGGTATCACTAAGCATGATAACTTAAGAAGCAGATGTTATAAAAAATGTTAGCATACATTAAAAAACAACCCAGCTAATGTTGAAACTGATAATAAATATATAAATAAAACCGACCTAAAATAAATAAATAAAGTAGCAATAGACACATTCAAAAAATAAATCCCTTAAAACTGGTATCGGCAAGCACAATACAAAGAAAATACTATACTCTTGTAAAAACCATGTATGTATGTAACCATCTATTTAAAAATTGAATTTATTTTGCCATTGTATTTTCGCTAAATTAATTAAATAAATAAATAAAAATCATTCGCAATTGTCATTCAGCAAGCTGTGCCTCTGTTTCCATCAAACAGCTCGTTGAATTTTGATCGCTTGTGATTTTTCCATTTCCGATTGTTCGATTCTACATTTTTGTGTTGATTGCTCATTGGTATAGATGGCACGTGTTCACAGATGAGATTTCTCTCGAGATTCGAAATCGAGCTATGATTTCACGTCTATTTTGTGCGCATGATAGAATGGCCGACCTTTACAGACTCTCAGAGATCAAAGTCTATTTTTTAAAGATTTTAGTGAAGAACAAACATGGTTAAAGATTCCATCAGGATATTACAACTATGGAAGATCGATATCAAGGAAGATGGGATAGCCACACGATGGCCGACTACTGTTGGAGTGTTCAACGAGACTTTCATGTTAAAAGTGTATAAAAGAAAAAAAAATTAACAAGTGATGAAAGTATTTCTTATTTTTGTAACTAGCAGTTGGATCAAATAGAAATAGTAATAAAGTGAAATGTACATAAGTTAAAAATAAGATGATTTTATTCAGAAAGAGGCCACTATAGCGTATTTAAAAAACTACCTTGGAACAGTGTGTATTGCCAAGTGTAATTTTTTCAAAGGAGTCTACAATATTTTTATAATATTAATTATTGTTTGTTTGTTTGCTTGTTTTCCTAACAAATCAAAAATTTCAGTAATTCCCTTGTGGCGCACGCATACGGAGGAGATTTCTCACGGAGATTCGTCTCGAGAGCATGTAAAGGCAGCAGATGCATCGTTGAGAATAAAGCGAGCTATGAGTCATTGCCGCGTGTATTTTGTACGCAAAATAGAATGAACTAGTAGAAGTAGAACTAGTGAATTTATATTTAAATGATTTTCATCAAACTCCTGATTAGTTAGTAAAATCGCAACGGATAATATGAGCAGAGTTTGATTGTGGAATTTTCAATTCAGTAGGTATCAAATTAATACATTTAATTAGTATTTAAAATATCACAGACCGTCTGTTCTGAATAATTACAACTTCACAATAAGAATGTGTTCTCCTTAATATGGTATTATTAGTTTATCTTTTAAAGAATACTAAATGTATTTGAAAATGAAAGATCCTCAAAAGAATTTGTGGAGCTGTTGGATTGAAGTGGAGTGGAATTTTATGACCTGTATGATAAACCGAAAGACACAAAATTTTTAAAATTTGCTTCGATGGCTAGGCCACATAGAGTATATGGATAATTTTTTTAGGAGAACACATTCTAATTGTGAAGTTGTAATTATTATATGATATGTGTGATATTTTAAATATGATTTAAATATATTAATTATAAAGATATACATATAAAATCAATTTTATCGAAAAATATTGTTGTTGCGCCACCGGGATTCGAACCTGGATCTCTTTCCTAACCGGGGAAGGTGCTTTATCCAACTAAGCTACAGCGATAATATTTTTAGCGACAATTTTCGACCCTATATGTTACCTTTTTGATATTAATACATTTAATCGTTCCATCATTTGACAGAGCCATCTACCTTATTTTTCAGGTTCGAATCCCGGTAGCACAACAACAAAATTTTTCGATAAAATCGATTTTATATGTATATCTTTATAATTAATATATTTAATTCATATTTTATATGGATAATGCCTAACCCTTCTACTATGGCCGCTCAGTAATGAACCTGAATAAATGAAACGTTGGTAGATCCAAAATAAGATGGTAGAATAACATAAATAAAGACTCGTCCATTCATCCGCTGTCGGGGACCTCCCCCTCAAAAAATTATAGCTTTATTATAAAAATTACGCAATCTTTTAACACAATTAATTTAACACGAATATTTTTTTTAATATGCGTAAATTTTAAATCGACAGAGACAAATGTCTCTCGGACAGGGACACTGAAACACAGACCTCAAAACCGCGACATGTCCCGGTGTACCGGGACGTATGGCAGCCCTAGGCTAGCGGCTCAGGTTAGTAGTGTCAGGGATGAGGATGATGAATATCATAAATATTTTATATCTTAAATGTAACATTTTTTAAGAACATTTTAACTTTGGAAATTTTGTTTACATTTCTCATTTCAGGAGGATTTAAATGTATTGAAGGTTTTAGTCAGGTATCCACCCATACAATATTGTGGACCAGATCTGTTACACCCGTAGGTACATCTAATTAATTATTCACCGTCATTCGACTTAAAGCCATTCTTGAAATAACAGTAAATAATTAATACAAATTAAATGTTATTACGTAAAATATGACCTCCTCTTTCTCGTGAACTTACCTTGACTACAAGATACCCTCAAAAATGGCGGTGCTGCCCAGCGAGAACATCATGAGACAACTTGGCAGGGTTAGACGTTCATGACGTAATTGGTCCGTTATTAAACGAGATGGTGCCATTGCCCCGAAGGTCACGAAAAGGTGAAAGATATGAAAATGTAACTTAGATGCCTCGTGGGCGATGTTTAATGAAAAATAGTTACATTTATTTACAACATGACAATAAGATTGAGGGGTGAGAAACACATCCCTCCTTATTAGAGTGGTTCTATCATTTCATGGAACAGAATCCGCGGACCTTGTGAACTATACTGATGTGAATTTTATTGAAAGACTAGGGTATAACATTCATGAATGCAGTCACATCGGTCGGTGTTGGGTGACGTCTGATGAATGGAGGAACCTTCTTCCTGTCAATCGTCATGAACTCCGTGGGACGCCTCGAACCGAGCACTATGGTGGACACCCATGACCGAGCCTTTCGATTAAACCAACACACTTTTTTTTTAATACAGCCACGATATTTGATGGCGTATAATCCGTATGGCGTACGACAACACTCTATTCAGAGCCACTCAAAAGATGGGATTAATTCAGTCCGACGAATGATTACTGTGTTTAAATATGCCTAAATATTCTCGATCAAACACTAGTAGATGGGCGCAGGCTGAAACAAATCACGATGTCTCCGAGGCCGCACAGATTGTACTAACTACACTTGACTTGCGAACTTCTCAAAAATGCACGATTAGAACAACGATTACGTTTGTTTTCAAATGATTATTATATATGAAGATTATTCCCGATCGCGCTCAACAATTGTCTTTTTACGATTTGGATTACGCAAAGATCAGATGAATCCCTGGACCTACATGACTGTAGTCCAGGGATCAGGTTGGAGCACCCTTTATTTTGAAGATCTTCTCCATGACTGGTGAATCTGATTTTTGCAAATCCTTACTAGACGTGCACAGGATAGAAAGGTGAGGATTAATTCTATCTTCGCGAAGTACGCGGCAAGGGTTTTTACATACCGAGCTGTCTTTTGAGTCTTGGCGGACACGTATTCTGGTTGACAAAATCTATATATACCGCGGTTAATTTTTGGCCCGTCGCGGAAAGGGTCGGCACATGCTCATACCAAAACGTGAGAATGAATTTAATTATGCCCGATTGTTATGAAGGGCCTTCGATGGACGTTAAGTTTTTGCGGAGACCTATACACCAAACCGACGTTTTTATGTACTGACAGGCGAAACACCAACCGACCTTTCGTATTTGTGTTGATAGATATTCTAACAATGTATTAATTAGAAAGATATACATATAAAATCAATTAAAAATTTAAAGTGTTCTCTGAAAAAAACATTAATAATAGTTTAAATACAAATGAAATGTATTAATTAGAAAGATACACATATAAAATCAATTAATCGAAAAAATATTGTTCCTACCGGGATTCGAACGTGGAAATGCATTAACCGATTATATTACACCAACACAGTAAGTTGACGATAAATTGAACAAACATAAACATTACGAACATATATATGACAGATGATTGACTACGCGAGATTACAGATGGTCAATATGCTTGCCAGTCGGAAAAATTCATACGATTTCGCTAAAATATATTTAAGACTATACTTCACTTTAAATTGAATATGTATTTGCGTATATCGAAAATGTATTCCCCGGGTATGTTAAATTAAATAAAATATTTTTTGATACATATACTTTTCTCTGTATATCTTCCTAGTTGATTCATTTAATTTGTATTAAGGCGTTACGTACACTTCTTTGGGTCGAAATTTTTTTTGACATATTTTCAAAGTATTATATCTGTAAAATATCACCACAAAATTTCAAAACGATCCGAACATTTTGTAATAATACAGATTGTAAGCGCAAGGTGGCCCCGCTGGCCCTTTTACCTGCACATTTGACTAATTCTGGAGGACACAGTTATACATTTGTATTAGCGTATTGGAAGATTTTAAATAACTGTCTCAAATTTAAAAAATAATAATTTACATACATAAATTCAGACTTTAAACTTTAAACGCATTTTTCAAAATTTCACCAGTTTCAAATTTTAAGACCTAATCATGTAGAACTGCTAAATGATCTAAGGAATTTTTTTTCGATAAAGATATGTTATTTTATTAAGGAAAAACATTACACATAAGGTGTTCTTAAGTTATAGTGTACAACGTAAAAAAAAATCTCGCCCATTTTAAAATATATATTAAAATAGTTGATGTATTAATTGATTTTATAATGCTGAGATGGTGGGTGTATGTGTTCCGCACCGCCGGTGCGGGTATGTGTTTATCTGCGGTTCATCGACTTAATAGTTTCACCTATACTAGTGATATACTTTGTACTAAATTATAGCTTATTGTAATAAAAGATTAGTTGTTACAAAGTCTATTTCTTGGACCTTCACATTACGAGGTGTAGACTAAAGACGTACTAAGAAGTCAAGTACGTAACATTGGCGCAGTCGGTACTTACAGGAGCTGAGGCTTTTTGGAAGATCTTCTGGGTGAAGAGCGGAAGGACGGAAGGCGCAAGGCGGGCTTCTACGGACCGAGACATGGGGGACCAGTTCCAGCAGACGCAGGCTGAGAGGATCCTGACGGCAAGAGCTAAGCTAAGAATTTGTTTAGTCTTTCACCTATGGGTATTATCTGTGGGGCAATGAATAAAAAAAATGCCATGTTTTTGTCACGAGATCGACGATTGGTTGATTTTAAGGCGAAGTTCGATTGGTTTCTGTTAGCTGACGATGAGAAGGGAACAGAATCTAAGAAAAAAGCCATTTCTCTAACCGCTTTGTCCGAAAAAATGTTTATATTTTTACAAGATTTGTGTGTACCTAAAAAGATTAATTTTTATTTGATGTACTCGTCAAATACTGCGTGGAAACAATATCAGTATTTTTGCAAAGGGAAATTTTTTTTGAAATAAAATTCAGGATTTTGTGTTAAGATTTAAAAAATTCAGTAGTAAGTGTGGAAGACAATATTAAGGATTTGTTTGTCACTGGGATAAGAGATATTAAAACTAAAGAAAGGTTAGAATCGAGTGATGAAACATTGAATTATTTTATTCAAATCATGTCATATTGAGGCATATCACACAAATGTGTTTTTGCGGTTAATGTTACAAAGTATAAGGCGAGAGCGAGATCAAATAGTGGAATATATCGCGGGAGTTTAAATCATGTTTTGTTTCGGATTAAAATATGCATTTAAGTTGTGAAAAAATATTTTCTAATTTTGCGTATAACAAGTGCGTATAACCCATTAAAATACAACAAAACTATGCTCTGAAAATGCAACTTCGAATAATGTACAATTGAATGCGTGTACATACATAGTTTTTGTTTGTGGTTTTGTCGAGTTGATCTCTGAGTTTATCTTCAAATCAAAATCTCAACACGCGTCTACGTTATTGAGATTTCTCTCAACTGAATAATATATTCGTTCCGTTCTAATCACCCTTTGCACTCGGAGCGGGAGGAATTTACGTTTTTTTCAATTTACTACGATTTTTAAGATGACGTAAACATTTGCCGAAATATGCTGAACTGACTGATGCGGTTAATAACCTGTCAGATTGAACTCGTTCACGCGCTGCATCAAATGCGCGTTCATCGAAAAACTTATGACTCTTCGCAAAACAAACTCGGTGTCAATAACCATTAGTTTGAGAAGAATCACGTACGACTGGTTGCGACACGCTCCGTACTATTTCGTGATTGCGTGCCAGCATACTTGGATTACAGGATTACAGGATTACACGATTCTTCTTACAATATAGGTTGTAAGGTTATGCGAATATCTGTGCGTAAAACCCACCTGTTATCTACAATATAATGTGTATAAATAAAATTAAATGTCTGCCTGTTCTCAAATAACTTCAAATCTTTCCTCTGCGAGGTGGGTTCGTCGATCTGCTCACTAGACTGCGTTCATAATACAGCAACAGGTGTATGCTTAAAGCTTTAAAATAATGCACAATATGCGATCCGGGTTAAAAATTATTTTTTCGATCGATAGGTATTTTCTAATTAATTAATTAAATTTGTATTAAAAATAGCACAGAACTATGTTTTGAAATTGTAACTTCACGACAAAAATATGTTTTCAATAAAGGTCTTGGAATCGTCTGACAAAAAATTAAGTGATCTTGTAAAAATCTCACACGATAATATTTTCCGCAACGTTACAGAATTTGCACATAGTCCTCAAAATGTTGTAGACTAGATACGTTGCAACCTGTATATGTCTGTCTGGCTGTCCTTAATACATCTCCTTTGTCCGGTATGAACCAAGTTTTGCTAATCTTTTAGGATCCTGCACAAACACATAACCCCAACTGGGTGAAGTGAGGCTCAAGACGGTGAAACTCTGACACACGGTGACGATTGTCTCCGAAGAATCTCAAGGGATCAAAATCCGTACCTCTCGAATCAAAAATCTCATACAATCTATGCATATTAATTGACATCTGTTTGAAAACAGTATTTGGTAAAGAATTTGATAAGCAATGTTGATTTTATTATTTTGTTCAACCCAATTATACATAATTACATTTTCTTAACGACCCAATTATTTTAATTTTATTTAAAATATTATTAGATATTTAGGAGAACACATTCTTATTGTGAAGTTGTAATTATTCAGAACATAGGTCTGTGATACTCAAAGGTATTTGAGATTCTGTAAAAATAAGGTAGACGGCTCTGTCAAATGATGGAACGATTAAATGTATTAATATCAAAAAGGTAACATATATAGGGTCGAAAATTGTCGCTAAAAATAATGTCGCTGTAGCTTAGTTGGATAAAGCACCTTCGCCGGTTAGGAAAGAGATACAGGTTCGAATCCCGGTGGCGCAACAACAATATTTTTCGATAGAAGTGATTTTATATGTATATCTTTATAATTAATATATTTAAAAAATTATTAAATATATCTATACTTATAAGGTACATTAGATATCTTCCCTTATTGATAATGTTTTTTCTTCACAAATTGATTTTAGATAGATTTAACCAACGTGTATAAACAAGTTATATTTATCATTTTTCAATCTAAAAATAAAGAAAAATATGCATACCGCGATTGCACATTTATTTAAGTTATTTAAATTAATATCAATGGATTATAAAATTCTATCGAAAACTTTAGCTGCCGGCTTCTTTTGAAATATGTTTTTATATAAGAATATTGACATTATGTATTTATCTATTAAATTATTTGAGTTTTCCTCCCTTTTTACCCGACGATATTTACTTAATTTCAAATATAGATACTTACCTACGGAGAGTTTAGCGTGTAGGGAGTTTCTTTCTACGTTGTTTATAATTGAATTGAGGTAGTATTGCTAGAAATAAAAAGCACACCAATGCGAAAAGATATATATTTTTAATTGCAATAAATCTCTCCATTAATACTTAAACACAATAATATAATATTAATAATACTAAGTACTGATAACTTTAATATTATTACACAGACAGTAATAATACATTAAATAATAAGTAAAGTACGTAAACAATCTGAAATTTGAGAGTAGAAAACCAATAATTAATTTTGTAGCCATGACAGAAAAATTCTACCATCTTGACAATAAAATTATAAATAGAACAAAAAATTTTTTTTTAAAAATATTTTTATAATATGATACAACACAGATGCCAATACTTAATGTATGACTTTGGAATAAAATTGTTTAAAAGTACTTAATTTAATATCACATGTTGGAAATCAATACATTAATAATAAAATGAATATAAGAATTATTCAAAATCCTTTACCTCCTTTAAATTGATCACAATAGGAACTGATTAATATCTTAAGGGTGTGTGTAGGTACATAACTTAACATATGCATGCGAGATGTCATTCGTTATCAATTGTATTTTATGCTCAAAACAGAATGCCTAACTGATGATTCCCTCTAATTCCCGAGACGCGGGAGCGAGCATTTATCCATGTACACATACCCTTAAGCTATAATTTTTAAAAAAATGATGAATTTTTGAAAATCAAATTTTAATACATATTATCATTGAGTAAAACATTATTAAAAATTTAATTTTTTAAATTACATAAAAAATAAACATGTCGTTCTAGAAACTAAACACATTACCAACAAATACACATTTTTTCCTACACTTTAAATTATAGCAGAGACGGTAAAATTAGTATCACAACAGAAAATTACTATAAATTCCATCCAAAAAATAAAATATTTTAAAATTATTCAAATTTGTACGCCCTTATGATTTTAATATTAGACTAACGCTCAACTTTTCTACAACCCCACGGATTGTTGAACGTGATTCTGATACAATTAACTCCTTCAGTTGTTCGTCACCCTCCACAGAAAAGCGTCCACAACCTTCTTCGACTTCAAGACTCCCTTTCCCAACACGAAATATTTGAAACCACCATTAGGCTATTTGTTCCTTAACAATTTCTGCTGATTTACCATCATAGTTATTTCCAGAATAAGCTGCGGTCCAATTGTCATATAAATCAGCATTATAAGTAGGTATGAGTATATAATATTATAGTAGAAAGCAATCACTTTGTGGTTTGACATATTAGATTAAATAAAATACAATCACTTTGTATGAAACCACGAAATGTATTATACGTCAATCGGTTAGCCTATCTCAAGCTTCGTCGGGAAGTATTTAAAACTAACAATAAATACAAAAAGAGAGCACTTATACATACAGAAAGAAAGAGATACAATATAAAACTACATATGAAAGAAAAAGACAGAATACATATATATTTAGATTGAACATCAAGGGAGACAGAATATAAAATTATATGTGAAAGAGAGGGACAGATACATATACCGATAGACGGATCATTAGTGAAGGGGAAAATATTGTATTTTCCCCTCCCATAATTTTCCATATATCTATATATCTATTCTGTCTCTCTCTTTCGCATATAATATTATATTCTGTTTCCCTTAATATCCTATTTAACTACATATGTATTCTGTCTCTCTCTTTCACATATAATTTTATATTGTATCTCCCTCTTTCTGTATGTATAAGTGCTCTCTTTTTGTATTTATGGTTAGTTTTAAATACGTCCTGACGAAGCTTGAGATAAGCGAAACCGGTTGGCGTATAATAAATTACATGGTTTCATACAAAGTGATTGTATTTTATTTAATCGTCGTTTAAGCTTCGTCAGGACGTATTTAAAACTAACCATAAATACAAAAAGAGAGCACTTATACATACAGAAAAAAAGAGATACAATATAAAACTACATATGAAAGAAAAAGACAGAATACATATATATTTAGATTGAACATCAAGGGAGACAGAATATAAAATTATATGTGAAAGAGAGGGACAGATACATATACCGATAGACGGATCATTAGTGAAGGGGAAAATATTGTATTTTCCCCTCCCATAATTTTCCATATATCTATATATCTATTCTGTCTCTCTCTTTCGCATATAATATTATATTCTGTTTCCCTTAATATCCTATTTAACTACATATGTATTCTGTCTCTCTCTTTCACATATAATTTTATATTGTATCTCCCTCTTTGTGTATGTATAAGTGCTCTCTTTTTGTATTTATGGTTAGTTTTATATACGTCCTGACGAAGCTTGAGATAAGCGAAACCGGTTGGCGTATAATAAATTACACGGTTTCATACAAAGTGATTGTATTTTATTTAATCGAGTATATAATGTTGATTTTTTGTGCAGCATCGTGGTGAGATTAACATAATTTTTAAATGTATTTAAAAAAAAATTATATACCGCAATTTTGGTAACATCGACTTCGGTTTTATTATTAATTTTGCTTCAAATCGGGCTATTGAACTAATGATAGAATAGAAGCTAATAAGAAAAACGAACGGTTGAGTTCGTTAATTAAACAATGTTTTAGGTATAAGCACTGTTATGCAGTGGCGTCCTGGCACTTTTTTGATACGGAGCTTACTTTTTAAATATATTTAAAAAATTTTTTTTTTTAAAATACCGGCTTAAAATTGTGTACATCAAATATCGCGCAGCGGACGGATATTACGAGAATTTAAAAAAATATATAGTACTGGAGCATACGTAAAAGTCATCACGAGAAAATGTATAGTTTTTTTTTATTAAGAATTCGATTATCTGAGCGTGCGGCGGTAATCAATTATTTCAACCATTGACCGCATACACTTTGAGACAGTTGAAATGTGTGAACTCAACTTAAATAAAGTCATCTATAAATTTGCATATTAATAGCTCGATAGTTTTTTTGACACGCGTACGACTTTAGCGTTTACAAAAACTAATTCATTGCTAGGTAAAACCATTAAAATGAAAAATTTCAAATTTCCGTGGGAATTAATGGAAGAAAAAAAAATGTGGGGGTGTTGGAGTTAAAATTAAATACTGCCCTGGTACTATTTTATTTAGCACTGCACCACTGCTAATAAGTAACGTACGCTACAATGTGTGAGTCAAAAAAAATCGTGCTGAGGACTAGAGCCTTGAAGATGGAGAAGATTGTAGATGGTCTTCTGCGGTTGATGACGACCAGCAGAAGGGTTGAAACAAAACCACGCACAGCAATTCGATACAAAACAAAAAGCTTGACCAAATAGTAAAATTGATACCGATTCCAAATTGATAAAAATTCTCTACTAAATCAAATTTCTATCAATATATACTAATTTTATTTTGTAAATATGTTTGCTTTTATAACAATTTTTTTTTAAAGAGCTTACAGGAGCACCTCTCATCTGTATAATGCTACGTGCTATGTGTGTAACTAAGCCCTCAAATTTTAATACGATAACTGCATTACCTTGTAAAGCTTCTCATAAATGTTTCATCTCGAGATAATTACATTACTTCAGCACCATTCATATCCCTGTTTTGCAAGTTTGAACATGCGTTTCGAGTGGTCGTCGAATAACAGTTTATTAAATACAGTAGAAATCGTTTTCCGTGAATCCATCTAGACCGAGAAATTTTCTCATGTGAAATGACTTTCATGTTAAAAGAAATATATGGCTAATTCATTATCAGTAACGTTAATTCTGATACGAAGCGGTCAATAAATAATCCGGGTGCTGTTTTACATACTCAGGGTGGTGTTCGGTAAGAGGCATCCTTATAGTTATTGTTTATTACCAGATGTCGGCCTAGTCAATAAAAAATTATGAAAATGTATGAAATTACATGAATGAAAATGTTTAATAAAATGTCAAAAAACAAAATAAAGGAGGGGAAATTGAATAGATTTAAAGTGAAACTGATCAGATAAGTAAAAGATGAGTTAGATACCAGAATATTTTTTCATATTAACCGATTTTTTTCTCACAAATTAAAATTTGGAATTTCTTTGTCGATTATTTGTATCTAAAGTTGCAGGCATTAATGCCTCGGTGCAGAATTTTGAAAAATTTACAAACGAGCAAAAAGCTGCTACCAATCAATCATTTGAAGAGACCAGCTGGTGTTTCCTCTCAGGTGCCAGCGTTTCCCTTCGTCGATGATGCGGAAGAAGTCTCGGAACTTGTCCCGAATGACGAACCCTTCCAGATCACTGTTGCTGCTGTCGCGCCCCAGCCTGGACGGCAGGTTGTTTGCCGTAGCGTAGTTGACTCCGCCCTTCGCATCCACGATATAGTTATGCAAATAGCAACACGCGTAGCAGACGTCCTCCATGTACTTGTACTTTACCGCCCCGTTTATCAGAAGCACTTTGAAGCGTCGCTCCAGTAGGTCCAGGGCAGTGCTTGAACACTTCTCGACTACCTCGTGTTTGCGATTGAATTCCATGGAAGACGGGTTAATGTCGCAGGAGTACGAAGAGTACGGGCGCAAGATGTTCAACTTGATCGGAAATCGATTTGTGGCCAGGACAATGCTCGGCACGAGCATCGGAAAACCGGGTAGGTATTCCGGCTTGGGGATGTTCATCGCTTCGTTCTTCAGCATCGACGAAATATTGGAGAAGTTAAAAGTTGCCCCGCATTTCTGTTTAAGGCAAAACTCAATCATGGTGAACTTGCACTTGGCGTCTACCAGGGTATACAGGACAGCGCTGCTCCATTCCTCGCCGACGCAGGCCCGAGCGCGAGAAGGTATTTTAGAATTTTTCTTTAGCTTCAAAGGCAAACCATCCAGGAAGCCGATACAATGTGGAAACTGAAACGTCCACGAAAAATCTTGTTTGATTTTTTTCCAACCCTCAGTCGAAGGCGGCTCCATCCAATCCTTTAAAGCCATTCTGATGGACACGCAAGTTTGCATAATTATCAACTTCATAAGCGGATATTCGATTTTCAATGCCTTGGCTATATTTCGGATGGGTACACCTTCGCTTAAAAATCTAGAAAAGAAACACATCTTAATATTAGTAATCAAGACAATTCACAATCGTAAGCAGATAAATCATACTTTCAATAATATTAGAGATGGCAACAGTGAACTACAAATCGGTGGCTTAATAAAATAACACAAAAACCTATATACATAAAAACAAGTTTATTTCAAGAGTTCATTTTTTAACTTGGAAATTATTGAACTTTCTAAAGTTATAAAAAAAATATTTCTCGGTTACGTATAGAACCCCGATTATTTTATTATGAACAAATCTGCATACTTAACTCCGATTCAATTGTTAAAGGGGGGATAAGTTTTGTTTGGATTATACATTTTTTGTATTACTATATACGATATACTATATCACGAGTATAGGGTAGTAGGGATAGTGAACTGTAGGAATTTAGGAGGGGGTATAGTCAGTTATATTTAACTTAATTATTAAGCCATCGAATTATACTAATTATATCAACAATGAATGACTTTATAAGAATTTTAATTAAGATTAAGATACCTGACACTATATTGCAGTGATGTGTCGATTTCCTTTGAAATAATAATTACGTAGAAATATGATCTTTTTGATCTAAAGGTACATCTCTCAAATGAAACGCATACAAAAAAAAAACATTTCTTCACAATTTGTCTAATGTAATTATCTGACCATTGCGTTTTAAAATAAAATCGTATTAAAATAAATCTTTACATGTCATAGAAAATTACATTTAAATACATCATTAGTCAACGTCGCCCTTTCTATGGGAGCCTGCCAAACAATGACCAATATGAAATCTTAAAAATCTCTTTAAATAACTAATAAAAAGAGGTGCATTTTATCTTTTATTAGAATCCTAATTAAATTAATTCTCGGCATATTTCAACGAGTTTGTTATGTATTTAAAAAAAAAATTAATCATGTTTTAAACTACGATATAATCTTCTATAGAATTTATACATTTTTGCCATCGATTGGGTAGCTGGCAGTAAATGGTATTTACTGTTCAAATGTATCACTCAAAAAATTGCGAGGCCGTTCTGGTAACGGTTTCAACTTGTTTAAGTTGTTCATAACACCATACACCCTCCATGTCCCACCAAATGCATGGTAAGGCTTTTTTAAAGACAGTAAGATATGTATAAAAAGGCTTTCAGCGCCGGCGTTACGCACTGGCGGAGCGGGCGGGCGGGGGGGCCGAAAAATATTTAAAAATTGAAAAACCAAATCACAAATTGCAAAACGAAAATAGTGTGTAATAAAAATAATCCAGGTATAAACAATTAAATAAATAACATTATAGTTATTTCCTAATAAAGCAATAATTTGTAGACAACAAGTCTTTTAGTAAATAACCAGCCTTGAGCAAGTTTCAATATGCCGGACTAACAAAATACCGCCCCTAACGTGTTTGGCACGTAGGCGACCGATTTAGGGGGCGGACAATTTATGGGGATGGTTTAAGTTACTAGGGCAGAAAAAAACAAATAAAATAAAACAAAATAAATCCACCTTTTACGACCCGATCACGTATTTATTTATAATTACTATTAATGGTGTTTTAAAAGTTTAAGTTTTAACGTAAATAATACATTATTACCCATATAAAAATGTATGGATGTTTTTAAGAACACTTTCTATGACTGAACATGATTAATTTATTGTTTGAAAATCCTTCACGTAATAACTAAATTAAATAATTATTTCTATTAAAGGTTAATGTAAGAAATTGATCTGCCAACTGCTTTTTGTTTTTCCCAAATCAAATACGAAAAATCGTGCACCAAATTTAAAGAACAATCATGAAATCAACACGTTAAAAACAGTAAGATAGTAAAATTCGCGAATTAGTAAAAGAGGAAATAGACACATCAATGATTTGCACGCAGTTGTAAGCCTTTCTAATGTTATCCTGTTAAAAAACAGCATAGGTAAAGACTCCATACAAAACGAATCAACCGAAAGGAATTTTCAATTTAGTAAATAGCCAATTATATGACTTGAGTAATTCACTAGCTTAAAGACAGAACAGAGTAATATGAATAGCTCGATGCGGCGAATACCAAAGAGCGCCATGGGTACAGCGGTGAGTTGTACTGGTAGTATTTAGAACTAAGCCATTATAGTCTCTACTGATACACAGATGGCGCTAATTGTAAAACAATGTTTCCGTTTATGATAATCCAATTATTTAATTTATATTTGTTTTCCAGAATTTTTGGTAATGCATAGCTTTTTTGCTTGTATGCCACCCACCCCTGCGTAGTATATGTTTTTATAGATCGGATAAAATATTAATTCTTCTTCTTTCTTTCTTCGTGTCACGCACCTTCGCAAGCCTCGGTCTTGGGTAGCCCTCATAACCAGTAGCGTAACGACAAAAATCAGACCCCAATGCAAAAAAAGGCAATGGACCTCAAAGCAAAATGGAAGGGCCTAATTATAATAAAATATTATAATTATGCGGTGTATTGAACACATCACATCATGAGGAAAAATAAAGGCGTGCTTTTGAAAAACGCTAGGTACTATCGTATGCAAATGATAAACGATTCTTAAAATTATATAACTGCATTTCTCGCTGATGGATTTTAAAAATTATTAGTCAAAACTAGCGGTACACAGAGTCCTGGTACCGACACTGATGTATGGAAGTGAAGCATGAAGCCGGCAGAAGAGGAACGAAAGTAGACTGAATGCAATGGAAATGAAATCACTTAGGTGTATATGTGGCAGATACATTTATGACACAGTAAAGAATGAAGTAATAAGGAAAGCATGTAAAGCTGATCTTAGTAAAGTGAGAAAGATTAAGATAGGATCACTAAGGTGGTTTGGTCATATGTAATGGATGAATGAGGAGAGAACGGTAAGAAAGATTTATGACGCAAGTGTTGATGATGGCACCAGAAATAGAAGACGTCCACAGCACGATCAAATAAACCAGATACTAGAAGATGGTGCTGTTAGAAGCCTCATAGTGAGCTTGTATGAGAAGATGTATGAGTGTGGATGAGGCGAGAACTGTGTCAGGACAGAAGAGTATGGCTCTCTATCCTCTCTGCTTACCCCCCTGGAGAAACGGCGTGATAGTAAGTTAGTCTGTCAGCGTTTAATTAACTATTAAATACGTACATTAAAACAAATATTTTATTCATTACTATTTATGTAATAAAATAATTAAAATTTAGCAAGGTTTGGTTAAGTTTATTTATTTAATGTTAATTTTTTTTAAATTGTAATGCGCAAATAATTCGTTTTATGGAACAAAGTGTTAATTTTAATGCACTGTTAAATCGTACCCGCGCCAAAACTGTAACAGGACGCCACTGCTCATAGCCAATAGCGTAACCACTGCCAATGCAGAGATCAGATAGGGGTCCTAAAAGTTCGCCCCCCACAATTCATTTGCATTGATCTTTTTACGAGTTTCGAATTGCGTAATAAATCCGCAGCAAGAAATGGAATTATAAAATATATTAAATCGTTAAGGAGAACACATTCTTATTGTGAAGTTGTAATTATTCAGAACAGACGGTTACATACATTAAAATAGTATTTAAAACATCACAGACCGTCTGTTCTGAATAATTACAACTTCACAATAAGAATGTGTTCTCCTTAATAATATAAGTTGTATCAATGTGTCCCAAAATTTAATAAAAATGAATTGATAATTCTGGCGTCTGCGGTCGGTTTACTCAAAGGTATTTGAGATTCCGTAAAAATAAAGTAGATGGCTTTCAAATAATGGAACGACAGATGTATTAATTTGAAAAAGTGAAACATTTGTCATGAAAAATACTGGCGCTATAATACAATCGGTAGTGTAATTCCCCGGATTGGAAATAGAGATCCAGGTTCGAATCCCGGCAGCGCAAAAACAATATTTTTCGACAAAATTGATTTTATATGTATATATTTATAATTAATACATTAAAATAGTATATAAAATCGTTTCTCACATACCGCATTACGAAATCGTGTAAAACATTAATCGATGTATGTTGTAGCAGTACCCCACTACCGTGTCGGGTTGGAGACCAGACCATCGCAGTACAGTGAAGAAAGTATTTTTTTAAATTGCAATTGAAGAATTAAATTGCAACAATAAGAAGAACACATTCTTATTGTGAAGTTGTAATTATTCAGAACAGACGGTCTGTGATATTTTAAATATTAATTAAATATATTAATTAGAAAGATATACATATAAAATCAATTTTATCGAAAAATATTATTGTTGCGCCACCGGGATTCGAACCTGGATCTCTTTCCTAACCGGGGAAGGTGCTTTATCCAACTAAGCTACAGCGACAATATTTTTAGCGACAATTTTCGACCCTATATGTTACCTTTTAGATGTAGATGGCTCTGTCAAATGATGGAACGATTAAATGTATTAATATCAAAAAGGTAACATATAGGGTCGAAAATTGTCGCTAAAAATATTGTCGCTGTAGCTTAGTTGGATAAATCACCTTCCCCGGTTAGGAAAGAGATCCAGGTTCGAATCCCGGTGGCGCAACAATAATATTTTTCGATTAAATTGATTTTATATGTATATCTTTCTAACTAATATATTTAATTCATATTTAACATATATTTTACATGAAAGAGTGAATATTATATCAGAATAGAGACCTCTTTCTTACAATTTATTGTATAAAGCACTCAGCACTAATATTCGTATACAATGAAACCCCGACCAACAAAAAAATTGTAAACAAAGGGAAAATGTAAATTGGGGGGTATAAAAAAAAAATATTATTTTTTATTGAAAATACCTAACAGTGTTTTTTGGCTGCATGCTTTTAAATAGTTCTTTAAATATTATGAATTAAATTAAATGATTCTGGTGGTACATTTGCCAAATACTAGTAAAATATGCTTTGAGGCCTTCAATATGCCCCATGGCAACTGGGTTTATGGGATGGGCAGATACTTTTTCTTTGTAGGAAGGTTTTTCTTCTGTTAAGTTTTCCATTACGTCATATCTATGTAAATATGCAAGAGTTATTCATGAATTCTTTCCCAGCCATCAATGTCGTCTATACTATCTTCTACGCACTTTTCTTGCCGATTCCAGCTTGTAAAAAACAATAAAACAACGAAACGCACAAATTACGTAGGTATTAGAATGAAACATGCGTATATACGACAAGCAAACGACCGACACACTCTTGGATCAATGGTGTATAGCAAACAAATTTCAAACAATTTTAGAAGTAAATCGCGGGAAAACAAACGTAAAATAGAGTTTGTAATGTACTAAAACGACACGGAACTGCAGAAATAGCACGCAAATGGAGGGAAAACGTGAATTCAGGGCATGCGAAATCGGGGTTCCATACTTATTTAAGAGTCCTTTTTTCCATTTTGCATTGCAGCCCAATTTTGTAGTTACACCACTGCTCACAGTTGACTCCAGAGTTTCTCTAGCCAGATGCCTCGTATCTACCCACCGTTGTGGTATTCTTATTGTTTCTTTTTATATAATTAAATATGTAAAAAAAAAACTATTTTTAGTGGAGAGATTTAAGCAGATTTAAGATAGATTCTCCGAATTTTTGACACGCTGATGCCAAAAGGTTCCCCATCACTGGTCAAGTGGTTAAGATGCTGGCCTGGTGATCTAGTGGTTGGGAGTTCGCGTCTCGTTCCAGGAGCCCAGCAAGTTAGTACTAATTTTATAGTACTCGTACAAGCGTTCAGCTTAGTTTGAAAATAGTAAGAATATTGATGTGACATGTATTCCGTGTACGCATCTCTATTTCAAAAATAAAATAAAAACAACAGTATTCCACAAAAGACCAACAATTATCGTCTAATTGCTCTGTACAGTCTCTGGTGCATTCTATATTTTATATGGTGTGAACTCATGAACCCTAAAGGCAAGGGAGAGAAGACGGATTGATGCCTTTGAGATGTGGTGCTGGAGACATATGTTGCGCATACCATGGATGTCGGGACACATGAATGTCTCCATTATGCAGGAACTGAATATCGATCCTTCAATTTTTTGGGCATCTTGCGAGAATGTAAGATATCTCGGAGAAGCTTATTGTGGTGTACCACGTCTTAGGATGAAGAGAAAGAGAAAGATCCCCCACCCGTTGGATCGATCGATTAAGATCTGCAGGATGACGATAAAAGTGGAGGAGCATAGCCAAAATGGCGGGAGTTCACGAAGATCGCGATCCTCAGTCACGAGGGACCGACATGGACAAAGTTCAACAAGGGTAATTATTTTTTTATATAAAATTAAATATTGGTACTAAATTTTGATGTTAAGAATGTATAATGTAAATAATAATGTACTAAAATTATTAATCAATGCATAAAATTCTAACACAAAAAATTATTCAACAATTTGACAGAACAGTCTCTATGAACGAGTAGCTAAACGGCAGAGCACTGAGTTACCGGCATCGGTACTTTGCGCCCGATATTTTTGATTTCAAAAAAGTTTCGGAGGCGCCAGGATTGACGTTGAGATTGTAAACGTGAAAATGAAACGCAAGGATATTCTATTGCGCTATACATAACATAGTTTTCGGGACAAATTTTACTAGGGACCCGCTGAATAGATATGTTCTATGTTATAAGTCAAAAGATAATTTATAATTATTTTTAATGCACAATAACAATTTTTTGTTTAAAAATCATAATTAACGCAATGAGCGTTGTAAATATGAAATAATAAATGATTTTCGTGATACTAAATTAAATCAGAAAGGCTTTAGATTTTTACCAAAAAAATGTTTTATTACGTTATCAGTTACTATTTATTAAAGGGCAGCTGAAGGGTGGGGAACCCACCCTTACCCGGGACTGGTTTAGAAGCTAAGGCTTAGTTATCGGTCCCACTCATCAAAGCTAATAAAAATACGCAACTTTAATTCTATTACATATTTAAGTATAAGCAAAACGAAAACGGAGAATATATTCAATGTGGTTATTAGCAATTTTATACCCTCCAGCCTAATTTTATACCCTTAAGTATCAGTTATTATATAAGTATCAGTTTAATGGTTTAAATTATTAATATTACGATAATGTACGAAATACTTATATACACGTACAAATTTCAGTTTATTGTAGTTATAAACATCATAAAAATATAGTGGCATCCAAAAAATATTCGTATTTCAAAGGAAATCAACACATCACCATGACAGATTTCAAATTTGATTGCAAAAAGAGCTTTTCCAATTGTGGATGCAGTAATAAAATTCAAAAACTTACTCGAAGCAAGCCTCCACGCACTCGAAAGGTGTCAGCGAAGACTTCGGCACATTTTGAAATTCGCCACAGATTTGTTCCACCAAATCTAAATATTGCTGAGTGGCCAGACCCAAATGCCGGCGGTCGCCGACGGTCCCTTCGGAGACGCAGAAGGACATGGCACGACGAGCGGGAGCGGATTGATCCGAAGGCGCGGACGGCGCAGACTAAACTGGTCGAGCCTTCCCACTTGGTAATCAGTTCGACTGCATTGTGCCGTGTTTTATAAACAATCAAAATATAAACAAATGTCTCATCTCACAGCTGGAAAATGTATATTGCAATATTGACAGGAAATATTTTTTCGAACCGAGCTAAAAAGGCGTTTTGCAAATGTGCATTTTTTTATTGTGAACATTTTCCGGATTTAAATTGAAATAAACACCTCGCGTACGGCGGAAGGGTTTCTGAATATTTTCATAATTTCTGAGAATATTCAATTTAGCATTGCATCATAATGTTGCAAGGCGAATTATTACTACCATTGAACAAGACTTGAAAACATGACTAAACTAAGAACAAAGGGAGGAAATTTGGGAAATCAACATCGTCATTATTTTCATCCCCTTCTATAAAGTCTTTGTTGTTTAAACCAACAAGGGACATCATTATCATTTTCATCCCCTTAGCCTTAGGAAGGTCGAAGACCCAAAGCCTCCACAAGGCGCTTCCATCATCCCTTTGCACTGTTTCAGTACTAACAATCAAAATTACCTGCCTTCATAATTATTTTTTGTTGCTCCAAAATAGTCTAGAGCGATCACCATCCCTCCGAAATTGTTAAGAAGATATAACTCGGTAATCGTTCGTCAAGACTTCTCCGATATATCTAGAGGCTTACCACTCGGTTCGTTAAATGTCAGTACTGCTACTCCTCCGAGATATCTCATTGCGGCAGCCTGGACACTTGATCTCTCCGTGAGAATCCACATCATTTAAAAAATCCTCAGCGTATGGTCAAGAGCTTTCACTTCTTTATTTGCAAAACTTGTCACAGATACTGAAGAAAAATGGCGGATAGTGCCGCTTGGTACTTGTTATCTACCACATCTTATTATTGAAAAATAAAATGAAAATGATGTGGATTGTGACCAGAGAGGATTTTAAATAACTACATAATAAATCACGTTTCATTCGCATCCAAAATGAGTTTACCTTTCAATAACTGTTATTAGCACACCTAAATGTGCATTTTTGCGTGTATAACGCAATCGTATAAGTTAGCGGTCATTTTTACACATGAAAAGTATTGTATTAAACATCTAAATGTGCATTTTGCGTGTACAAAGCAATCGCAAAGTTAGCGGTCATTTTTACACATGAAAAGTATTGTATTAAACATCTAAATGTGCATTTTGCGTGTACAAAGCAATCGCAAAGTTAGCGGTCATTTTTACACATGAAAAGTATCGTATTAAACATCTAAATGTGCATTTTGCGTGTACGATGAAATCGTATAAGTTAGCGGTCATTTTTACACATGAAAAGTATCGTATTAAACATCTAAATGTGCATTTTTCGTGTACGATGAAATCGTATAAGTTAGCGGTCATTTTTACACATGACCAAACAATACAAACATCGAATGTGTTCATTTTATTGTAACGGTATGCTAATAACTTGAAATAAGTTGAAAATATACTAAGATATGTATAGTAATAGTTAATTTTAAATAACAATATTATATATTTATTTATTTAATTCTTAACTAGTGCATACATGAGCACTCCTTATATACGCTCTAATATAAATAATATCAAAATGTTCCTTCTTATTACAACTTATTTTGCATATATTTGCCAAGTTTCATTTTGAATCTATGTAGTTTCTCCTCCTTTCTATCTGGTATTTCATTAAATATCTTCATCGCACTGTACATCATCGATTTCTGTGATTTAGCCTTCTTCCCGAATGGCAGTCACAGTCTATCCCTTCCCCTTGTACGATGCTCGTGCTCATGTTGATTTGCATCAATTTTTCGTGTGAATTCAGCTGATATTTTCTTATTGTGTTATAGTTATACATACAGAGCGAATATTATGTTCCAGGCCAACGTTGTTTTTGAATAAGCAGGAGATGAAATCCAATTTTTTTAATTTGGTATTTATTTATCGATTATTTGGTTTATTATTACAACTATTAATTATATATGGAATATGACATCAGGCAAGTGTGTACATTCTCAGATTCACACATGGCGTGTTATTTCAGCAATTTCATTTCAAATATTGTCCTGTTGCATCGGAATTGTTGTTGGCTTATTGGCGTAGACCTTTCCTTTCAAGTATACCTACAGAAAATAGTCGGAAGCTGTAAAATCAGATGATCGAGGAGGCCAGCCGATATCACCACTTTTTGACATTACACTCACAAAATTTCAAGCGTAGCTCGGGTTGCGTGTGAGGTGGCACCGTCCTGTGGAAACCACACGTGTTGCGAGCCCAAGCGACCCAATTTGTCCACCAAGAAGTTTTCCAGCATGCGACGATAGCGATCACCATTAATGGTTGCAGCATTCTAAAAGAAATAGGCATATATGCCACATGGCACACCATACAGTAACTCTGCGTAGGTGTAAAGGTCGTAAAGGTTTTTAATGCACCAATAACGGCTGTTTTGTTTATTAACAAAACCTGCCAAGCAAAAATGAGCCTTGTCGCTCATGATGATTTTTTTCCAAAAGTCGGAGTCATCAATATTGAGCTGCAAAACATGTGCTGTTGCATACTACTACCAAATGCGAACTGACAATTGTCTACCTAACCAAAATGGCGGCCAAAAAAATTTTCCTGAAACATAATATCCACCTGTACATATATTGTACATTCAACTTTAATTCTTTAAAATTTCCATCTGTGTTCATTATTTACACATGCGTGTCACTTTGCGCACTCGAGGTAGATGGTTGAACTTCTGATGAAAATATGACTTGATGTTATGTTTGACCAGTGATGATAGCCAACATCCGTCAAAGCTGGACTGTTTTTTAAGAAAGGAAGGGTTAGTATACTTTACACCGAGGCACTCACTTTTTAATTACGTGACTGTCAATTGGGATGATGCAGCTATTTTCAATTCCTGAACTAAAACCAAAAAAAAAAAGATATTGAGAGTAATTTATAAGAAGCCTTTCTGAAATCCTTTAACCTTTTAACTGCCAACTCTATTTGAAATGGAAGACACCGCATAGGCTTTAAGGGTCTTGACTTATCTATCAAAACTTGGGACCTGTCGTCCACAGATGGAAAAATGATTTAAAAATATGACTTTAATCCCTGCAACACACTAATTGCTCAGCATTACATATAAAGTTTGGCATGTTAACGCGCTCATGGCATTTAAAAGGTTAAATGAACTCTTCAATTAATATTATGTCCTGAACATCCTTCACACTTAGAATGCTAAAAACACTTAGAACACCAAAAACCTTTATCGAGACAAATAATGTCACCACCAAATAATCCACCCTCACTTAACGGGGGAACAAGCCAACTGTCACTATCTTCCGTCAAAATTAAACAAAACTTTTGCACAAAGATTCCATTTGTTTCTAGCATCAAAAATATACAACGGTCTAAATGAATATCTGAAAGTGAAGTTCTGGCTATAGTTTCTAAAACCTTTTAAAAGTCAAGACATAATATTATAATGATTAACATTACATACATTGAATATTACTATATTGATTTTATCTTTTACTTTTAATTAGACTCATCTAATTGAGTCTTGGTTTATTCTTATTATTTTTGCACTGATATTTTTACATTAAATTTGTCGCTCTTATTATAATATTTTGCTAATTATGTACTGTATTGGAAAAGCATTTTCCGTTGTAATAGAGTAAAATGTGTAGCAAACAGGACAAAGAATGTAGTATTGGAAAAACAATCGGCAATAATGCTTCTGAATTTTCAATATCTAATGTAACTAACACAGTCTAAAAATACTATAAAATAAATATATATTATTATTCTTATTAGTTTTTGAAGTATTTTACATTACCTAGATTATATGATAACGATATATTATCTCTTGACAATTAAATAGATGGTAAAAACGATAGTTAAGAAGTCAAGCTGATTAAAAAATTAAAAATGTTTACATTGGTTTGACGTGAGGTATTCAATTTTAACATCTGGTTCCCGCAAACACACTATAATTTTGAACCAGTGACATTCATTCAACACCTCAAACTTAGCGATTTATCAACCAAAGGTTTGTAAAGATAGTGTGAATGAGACACGTAATATTATTCTGGAGCGAATCCACAAACACAAAAATGAAAACATTGTAATTTTTCATGTTCCGCGTCAAATAATATATTGTCCTGTATACATTAGATGTTT